>CM061046.1:91409166-91987115 GCA_030762985.1 Adelphocoris suturalis
AAATTTTAGCCTCTGTTTATGCCACTGTTTCGAGCCTCTGAGTGTTTAGCATAAACATTCATTTATAAAATGGATGAACAATTCCCAACCGGTTTGAAATCACTTTGAAAGTTGGCAGAAGTCGCGCATACGCACTTGACCGGTCTCCAACGAGTATGAAATAATTTGAAAGTCACTTCAAACCGCTCAGCGTCAAACCGATTGACACATTTTGATGGGTAATTTTTTATGGACCAGTGTTCTACGTAGAAGGGCTATCTAATACAGAAATAATAAACCTTTGTGTAATAATTTGCAGCGTTTCCTTTTAGGAAAGCAATCCAAGTCTCACCTGTGGTGGAATCTTTGATATTTTCTGGAATAATAACCATAATGTGTATTTTTTTAGTGGACCTTATTGAGAGCAAACTGAATGGACATGTGGGGGGGGGGGGGGGGGGGGGTCACGGGCCTGAACCTCCCTCAACCTTCCCTAACCATCTCTCGACGTCCCGAATAATATTTTTCCAATGCCTAAACAGATCCAAAAAGTCCAGTCATGCAGCATGACCCCATGAGCGAATTTTTGAAGAAATCTTCGACATTTCAGTCTCTATTGATTGTGTAGAGAAATTTTAGTTTAGGATTTTGATAGAAAAACATGGAATCAAATTATTTAAAAAAATTAGGAGGTACTCATACTTTATTATTATTAAACTTATCTTGTAGATTAATGAGACCTACCTTGAGAGTGAGTACCTGAGTACCTGGTTTCGTGAGTTACCTTGAGATTAATGTAACTGACGGCCGAGCAAAGCGAGGCCTTGGGTCTGCGTGCTAGTACGTACATAAATAGAACTTCTTCATAATTTCATGGCTGATATTTTCTAAGCCACAGTCAGTATTAAAGCTACATCAAGTCCTAAAACAGTTGAGCGTAAAACATTAAAGAGAGCGACCGAGAGAATCGGAGGACGGAATATTTCACAGAGTAAACTCATCAGTTGTGATTACATTTTAACACAGAATGTGTTTTAGCCATGGACTAACTAGCCGAAAATGGAACGCGGGATGGTAACGAAATGTGTGACGGATGATTTTCACGTACAACCGAGTCGTTGCTAGGGAAATGGTACTTCGTCGTTTTTCATCCCACAAAATTCGTTGACCATTCGTTCGAAAGCTCTCGATTTATCCAACGATATTATGTTAACTACTGCGAAGTGCGTGTCCAACAAACTGAGTTATGAGCATGGTTATATAAATAATTGTTTACACACAGGTGATCATTCTCAATAATTGATATTGTGAACATGATTGCAACCGCTTGTTAATTTCTGATGATTTCATTGAGCTTGTGTTTCGATGATTTGATTCATAGCAGGTGATCTGAGTATTACGAAAACGGTTTGATTTGTGAAGCGGAGGTTAAATAATTTGAATAGGTAATTTCTATACTTTACACTCTAGGAAGCTGTAATTTCGTTTGTAGCCTCTTTAGGACATTTACTTGACGATGCTCAGGGTCCGGATCAGATGTGTGGCTCTTAAAGCTAATTTCTATGCTTTACACTCTAGGAAGCTGTAATTTCGTATGTAGCCTCTTTAGGACATTTACTTGACGATGCTCAGGGTCCGGATCAGATGTGTGGCTCTTAAAGCTAATTTCTATGCTTTACACTCTAGGAAGTTGTAATTTCGTATGTAGCCTCTTTAGGACATTTACTTGACGATGTCCAGGGTCCGGATCAGATGAGTGGCTTTTAAAGCTAATTTCTATACTTTACACTCTAGGAAGCTGTAATTTCGTATGTAGCCTCTTTAGGACATTTACTTGATAAATCGCTCTTGATTTATCACGAATTCATTGCGTATTTTTTTTCGTAGTTTCATACTATAACTATATAAATTGATGTTATAAATGAATAGTAAACAATGACGCTTGTTTGGTTGTCACTTGGTTGCGCGACAACGCAAACACATTCTGTGTTTCAATAATTTCGTCCGAAGTATGTAAATAGAGGTAACCGGGGGTCCAGGGGGCTTGCCCCCTGGCGAGGCGCGGAGCGCCGAGTTTTTTTTTTTTTTTTTTTTTTTTTTTTTTTAACAAGCACCTACTACCTACGTTTTAAACAGCATGGTTCTAGGATTGGTTATACAGGGATACTTCCATAAGAGTAGTTCAATCTGAATTTGGACAATGTTTCATGCAAATATTACCGATTTTTACAACTAGCGAACGGCATTATTTCGATTTTTGACTGATTTTTCAACTTTGAAAATTTTGAAAACTTCATACTTATTATTCTAGGAAATTTTACGCTGATTCCGAGTATACCACATGTTAGTATGGTGAAAAAATTATTTCGCACAACAAATCGCAAAAAACAGGCTATTTTGAAATTTTTGACTACATTTTTGAAAATTTCAACCCGAAGATGTAATCCGATCATGTTGGCCAACGAACTTGAACTTTCGTTTTGTGTCCTCAACATTTTAAAATTTGAAGTTTCTAGCACAATTCTACGGACAGTTATCGTCTGGAATGACACATACATATACAGGGTGTCTCAACTTAAGTAGGCAAGACTTCAGGGATCAATTCTACAAGTAATTTGCAACAAAAAGTGTCTCCTAAAGTGTTATTTTTTAGAGGCTTCGTTTTCGAGTTATTGACGATCTAAGATTTTTTTCGTGTTTTCGACCTTATCTCCTAAAAATGGCTGTGACCCCATCATTCTTTGAGTATTCTCAAACCTGAGAATACCGTTGGAAAGAACGTTAAATTTCATATCTTTTTGATGCCAAATCATAATTATTCAAGAGAGTTAAGATACCGAAAAAAGAGGTTAAAGTACAAACTTTGTAAAATCCTAAAAATTTGGGTTTTTTCAGTCTGATTCCTCCCTCCATAAAAAAATGAAGAGTCGTTTGCAAGTACAGTAAAAACTTCAAAATCTTATCAGCTTTCTAACGGTATAGCCAAAAAATTGATAAAAGTAACAACAAGGAGAAAAAACGGCTTTTGAATGCGAAAAAACGTGGTATTTTAAACGAAAATCGATGGATTTCAGGAAAAAACTATCTCCCACAACTTTATGATTTAAATGTCGAATTCTACGTAATTTTTCACGCTGAATCGAATGGTGACACTTGCAGACCTCTACGACTAACGAATAAGGGCGAAAGTGCCCTTCTCTGAGTTTCGAGGGTCAAAGGGCACTTTCGCCCTTATTCGTTAGTCGTAGAGGTCTGCAAGTGTCACCATTCGATTCAGCGTGAAAAATTACGTAGAATTCGACATTTAAATCATAAAGTTGTGGGAGATCGTTTTTTTCCTGAAATCGATCGATTTTCGTTTAAAATACCACGTTTTTTCGCATTCAAAAGCCGTTTTTTCTCCTTGTTGTTACTTTTATCAATTTTGTGGCTATACCGTTAGAAAGCTGATAAGATTTCGAAGTTTTTACTGTACTTGCAAACGACTGTTCATTTTTTTTATGGAGGGAGGAATCAGATTGAAAAAACCTAAATTTTTAGAATTTTACAAAGTTTGTACTTTGACCTCTTTTTTCGGTATCTTAACTCTCTTGAATAATTATGATTTGGCATCAAAAAGATAGGAAATTTAACGTTCTTTCCAACGGTATCCTCAGGTTTGAGAATACTCAAAGAATGATGGGGTCACAGCCATTTTTAGGAGATAAGGTCGAAAATACGAAAAAAATCTTAGATCGTCAATAACTCGAAAACGAAGCCTCTAAAAAATAACACTTTAACAGACACTTTTTGTTGCAAATTACTTGTAGAATTGATCCCTGAAGTCTTGCCTACTTAAGTTGAGACACCCTGTATACATACATACATTTAAAAAATGCGTTAAACTTCAGAATAGCCTGAAACGGATTTCTGCATAAAATTTTTTCAAAAATTCACATTCTACAAATTTTGAGGCGAGAGCAATAGCTTAATTTTCTTCAAAAATTCGCTAAAAGACTTGACTCTATACTTATGAAAAATGTGATTCGTATCAGTACTCGTGTTAGGGAATTGTGAGTTGTCGGCTATCTTCTGTTTGCTCTCAATAAGGGCTAGTATTTTTTTAATAATAATTTTTTTAAATTAATTAATTTATTTCATTTTATTTTTTGTATTGCAGGCTGGATGTAAATATGACGAAATTGAATGAATTGAAACTTGACAGAAATCTTTTAGACAATGATTTCGAAGGATATAAGCTCTCCCTCTCTCCAATCCCTGTGTACAAAGAAGAAATCTCGGAAGGTGAGTAAATAATGAGGGTATGATTCAAGGAGGTCTGCTTGATTTCATCAGGATACGCTGTGAAAATAGAAACATTTTCATAAATAGGAAACTTGCATGGATCTTTTTCTTCTTTTTGTAGCTATTTTATTGAAACTATTAGGAAAACCACACCTAGTTAAGTCTACATTAATAATTACCTGGATATTCATGGTGACCAAGAAAGCACTATTTATAAAAATTATCCAATGAAGATATTGAATGGAAAAAATATACATTTCCTGAAAGATCAGTTTAGTTTTCAACATTATGTTTTAAAAACAATATTATCCAATTGATGACCATTTTGTTCGATGCAGTACTAAAGCCGATTTCTGAAGGCTATGATTGCTCTCTTGATAGAGAGGTTTCGCCGTTCAGCTTTCTTGGAAACGCTAGTAGCGCAGTGGATGTTAAAAGCTAACTACGTACCTGTGTAAAGTTTAGACAAGAGTAACGTTACCATCAGAAGGTTGGTTTCTATAGTCACGTTAAAGCTGCCATTTTACTGAATCTACATTTTTGTTTCAACTCAACAATTGTTTAGTATTTATGGAGTTATTACCGATAGTGAAAGAACTGGGGCAATGTATCATGATATCTAAAGTTAGAATGATCAATGATGGAGAACTACAGTGGATTATGGAAGGGTTTCAGGAAATGAATCTTGCCATTCCTAGATTGAGAAGTGCAGGGTTTGGTTCTTTCAACTTGGTGAATACACAGACGAAGTGTGTTGAACTTTCGTTTTCTTCATGAGCATTTACATTATTTAATCATTACGTCGATGCCTTGAAAACATCTGAATGTTAATAGAATTCAAATTGAAAATTGCGCCTATGATTAGATTAAGCCACTTTCATTCGCTGCACGGATTTCCCATAATGCACTGAGATGATTTGCAATGCTCCCAGCGGATCGAGTGGGAACTTGAGACGAAACACTTGGTAGCCATTATCTTATGTGCAGGGAAGGGGATCATAGTGTGTCTCTCGTTTTCAGTACCTACCTACTAACATGTATTGTATGAGTGAAGTATTAGCAATGATTGTACCAAGTGATTTAACACGTTGTGTTAGTTAGTATTTCAGAGGAAAGAGCCCCCTCCCCAATATGTCCTTCATTCGGCTTTTAACCCTTACGCTCCTGACAAGTATATGCACCCGTGAGGAACAAGACCTTGCTCAGGGCCAGCAACGAGTTATCTCGCAAACTTTATTGTTGCCCTGAGCCTGCCAACAAGTATACTTGCATCCGTTTTTTCTATTACTCCCGCATTTTCCGTACTCTTACGCGACATTGCAGCAAGTTATGGTGCATTTGCATTTAGCTAGATGTTGACAGAGAGCAGCACAAGAATTGCTTGGTCTTGACTTGGATATCACATGTGATATTCAACCCTCGCGCATTTTCTTTCTTCTTTATCTCTCTATTTGCAACCAAAATTACAACCAAACGTATTTTTAGTGAATTAGAGGTGATTTCAGTGATGACGAGGAATATATGTTCATTTTATGTAGTTTATACCTTTTATAATTTTTGTTTTTTTAACCATTTTTTACCATTTCTCTTTCTATGCCTTAAAAAGTCATTAGAAAATGTTAAAACATGGTGTTATAATAGAGCCTTACATTCCACATAATCAAAGATGTATGTATTCACTCAAAACTTTTAGCAAGAGCGGACCATTTATGACAGTGACAGAGCATTTTTAGTGGAGCGCAACAAATCTGTACACAAGGGAAAAAACAACCTGGCCCCGGGCAGATGTGGCGCGGCATCTTAAAAACAGCCTGTGGGTGCTCGGAAGTCTGGTAGCGAAAGGGTTAATTTAAAAATTATAATACGATTAAAAAATACGATTTGAAGTGGTGGTGGTAAGTAAAAATAGAAAAAACTAGTGAACACGGTTCTACTCCAGCAATTACACCCCCACTGTGGGGCTACTGTGTGATTGACCGTAATGTACACTCGTCTTTTCTTACATCACGTGAGCATACAGAGGTCTCATATGTGAGTTGCCAATGTCCATGTAGGGGAAGGATCTGCATTGACAGATGAAGGTGGTGAAACCTCCTTAATCATTTCCACGAGGAATAGCATTGGTTTCCCGCCTAATATTCTCCCTCAGACCCTTAACGTGTTCATTGTGGAATGGCTCGAGTGAGGAAGGTCACGCTGTTCACTAGGTGCGGAGTGGCTCTAGTGTACCATCTACTGGCGATGTTCGCGCTCCCATATTTCGCTCGCAAACTGTAAATCCTCCTTTCTGATTGGTTCTGGGAGGGTTGTTTTTTGTTTTAGATGCCCTAACCACCGCTAGAATGTGTACCGTTCCTAGTTTCCACTTCTCTGAGCCCGTTTTTTACAGTGTTTGCAGAGTTCTGCCCATGCAGATTTACAGAGTTGAAAATCGGGTTCCGCCCCTGGGAATAACTCAAGAAAACGGGGTCTGCAATGAATGTGTTAAGCATTTGACGGCTATTAAGGTAAGCATGCGATTTGAGGGCTAACCAACATCTTGCTGGAAGACATATCGGGCTGAAAACATTCTTAGCAGGATTTCCAAAGTTCTTAGCTGTGTGAACTGCACTCTATCTTGCTAAAACCGAACGTTTGAATCAAGATTATGGATTTTTTTTTTTTTTTTTTTTTTTTTGGCTGGTGTTTCCAGGGAAATTTTGGTTGGTCATCACAGTCTCTAGATTTGGTGCTGTGCGATTTTTTTAAAATGTGGCGACCCAACTTTAAGGATTACCTTTAGATGTACCAGATAGACCTTCCACCCTTCAGGCTCTGAGGGAAAACATTAAACGGAAAACATATCCCTATTCCTTGGGAAATTATTGAGAGAGCAATTACAGCCTTCAGTAATGCATCTATTGAAATGTCTGCCACTTAAAAGGTATTATTTTTGAAACATAATGTTGAAAAACTATTTGAACTGATCTTTCAGATAAATAATTTTTTTCGTTCAGTACCTCCATTAGATGATTTTTCAGAGCCCTTCAAACCTAACCTTGCTTTCTGAGTCGACCTGTTACATCACATTATGGATTCAAGGAAGCTTTTTGCCACACCAGAATTTGCAGTAATTTTTCAATTTCAGGAGTCGAGGTTGTTGATCCCTCTGAAGATCAATATTCGTTCCTACATCAGAGACTGTTCAGCCTTCATAACCACTTAACTCTTGACCCATGGAATGTCTCTGCCGTTTATTTTTTTGATGTCACGAGAAAAGTTCGGCGTAGCTGGATTGGCCAAGTAAATATGTCATCGTCCAACTGAACTCGTATTCATTTTTATCTACCTAATTTTTATTATTATCTTTATAGTTCTTATATGTTCCATGTTCATACGCTGATCTGTTTTATTTCTGATATTTCTTCTCAGAGTGGGCGTCTGGAGAAAACTGTGGAAGTTTGGGGGATGCCTCCATCTGCTTCGCATAGTTCAGGCCGGTATAATTTATCCATGTCCTTTTCTTCGCCAACGACATGCGTTCTCACTGATGGATCTGGAACTCTTTTCCTTGTTGACACATCAGATCGAAGCTGCGGGGACTCTGTTTCATGGAAAGTTAGTTCTCCACATTCATTCTCTGGGTTTCCTTTGCAATACAGATATACGAATGAGAGATGACCTATGATGTTCTCCAGTCTGTAAGACGCATACAACCAATTGTCGAGCCCTCCTAAGGCCCATCTCCTACCTCTTATACTACAATTACTTCCAAAATGCTAAACGAAATTCCGAAATACTCTCACTTCGATTTAATTTACTGGTCTAATGACGGAATAAAGCTCTGGAATTGAAGTAGGGGTCATATTCATTATTAGTCAGGTTCATAAGTTTTTGTAGGTTAGACTGTATTAAAACTATTTGCTACGTTCGTGGTTTGATTAATTGATTATCATCCCTTAGAATGGTGATAATGTTCTGATGCCTTGCAGTAAGTGATGAAACTGTGAAGAGCAAATGCCTAATATGTCAACTTGATGTTTGTTAGGTTTTGTACCAGGGTCAGCCCTTGGGAGACGGAATTGGGTTTTCTTTATGTGATTCAAGAATTTCTTCAGACCATTTAACAAAAGAACTCACCTGTGTCGTTCAATTCATCGTTCCTACAACTGAGGCACCAGTACCTAATAAAAAAACGCCTGGATATGAAACTGTACTTTCCTGGATTTTCATATCAGAAGGTATTGTTAATAATAATAACAATTATTTCTTTTTTCTGGGTAAGTAGTTAAGACTTCCTTGACAATTTTTTCCAACCTCGCTAAATTGATTTTCTTGTACCCAGGTATGAATTGCGTTTTATGTTTTGCAGATGTGAACGGAGAGTGGAACGTGAAGTCGAAAGAGGTGAGAGGTGCTGGTCCTGTTGATTATGTAGCATTGGAGCCCCAAGGTGATGGACTTTATGTCATTAGTGAAGCTACTTTCCAATCACCAGAGATCGTAGACCAACCAGCAGAACAAGGTACCATCTAAGTTTTTGAAAATATGTATTACTTATTTTATTGAATTGAAAATTAGACGTAAGCGTATTCAATACATTAGAAAAGAATATCTACTTGTTCACGTCTGCCTGTAATGTGAAACCTTGCAAACGGCTGGATCTATTGCAAAGGCATGAGAGTCGCCTTGCTCGTCACCTCATGAACACATCTTGCTGAAAGGTGCCAAACAAAGGCAATGAACTAGGCACAGATCCACAAATTTGGATCACCTCCTCGCCAGTTCAAATCAGGTCAGGTCAGTCAAGCCCTTGGTGAAATTAAAGTCTTTGAAGTATAACACAGTAAGTCTTACTGTAAACTAGTAGGTATATTGGTGATAATTGCAAGTTCATTGACTATATTCAGGACTAACTTCCGACTTGGCGAGGTGGCCAACTGTACCTAATCAGTATTATTGCTGAAGAGGAGAGCAGACATTACTGTTATTTTGTTGGAGTATTTTCGACTGATTTGTCCCAGCTCATAATTATGAACAAGCTTAAAGTAGCAATTTTAGATAACCATGTATGAAATAGAGAATGGAGTGACAGGGTACGATGATGTGGTGGCTCATGCCTAGGAGAGACCGAATTCCTGATGGATCGTGCCGGCACCTCAGGCTGTTTGGCTAAAGGGCGTTTGCCGTGCTTTGGCTACAGGTTACCTACACTTATGAACAAGCGTTAAAGTAGCAAGTTTAGATAAACTATGTATGAAATGGAGAATGGAGGGACGTGGACAGGGTACGATGTTGTGGTGGCTTAGTTCGTTCCTCGGAGCCCGCCGCGTCAAAGGTGTTGTCAGCTGAATTCCTAATGGTTATTTTCAAGTAAGCCGGCACGATGAAGAAAGAAGTGGGAGGCCGTCTGGCTGTTTGGTTAACGGGCGTTTGCCATGCTTTGGCTGCAGGTTACCTACACTGAACCGTATGTCTCATCAAGGCTACGCAAGTACGTTGCCTCACATCAATGCAAAATCATGGCATCTGTGTTCTGGGACAGGAAGGGAGTGTTATTGGTTGATTTCCAGAGGGACCACCATCAACGCCAATGCCTATTTGAACTACTCTACCTCCAAGGATGCCTTTGCCGACGTACAATTAACTCAAGCTACCCCAATAAGTCGATTGTGATCTGAGTCATAACATAGTACCTACATCACTAAAATATGTGGAGCCCCACAGCTCCCAATTTTTAATACAAACCAGAAACTTTTTTTTTGCGTATCTGCGTCATAAAAAAAAATTGCATTTTGTGTTATAAACAAATTTTGGAAAAATTGATCTGAATTGTGTTTCAAACTTCCAATGCGTTCCTTGTTACCTGGAACACATGACCACCATAGAAGTACTAAAACTTCAAACTCCTCATTTAAAAATACAACTATGTAAAATCAAGGGTCGATCCTGAAATTATGGATATGTGGAATAGATTATATGGGGTTCTACGTGCATTCTCGGAAATATGACTTTTTCAATTCTAAGGTTGTTGGATGGGAGAAGCATAGCACTCTTTCCAAGTTGAAAACCTCAGCTAGAACTCGGCATTTATAGCAGATACCACTAATACACTTCAACATCAGTCTGTTTTTTGATTTCTACTCGCACATGAATATAAAACGATAGGTGCCATTTGGGATGGAATTTCCTTTTATTTATTAAATTTACTACTTGAGGTGGTGTTTTTTTGGATCCATGCATGTAACTTCGGCTTAAACAATATTTTTACGTTTCAGGAGTGGATGCTAATGGTACCAGCAATGAGAGTGTCTATGAATGGCAGCAGACATTTGATGATGTGACAATTTGGATTAAATTGGGAGACAATGTAACAAAGAGATCAGAGTTGAAGGTTCTTAGTGAACGCACAGAGCTGACAGTTTCATATGAAGGCGAAATCCTTTTGAATGGGAAACTCCAAGGAGCTATCGACCCGCCCCTCACTACGTGGACAGTATCTTCAGGCAACAGGTACATATAAAGCTATTACTTAATTTATATTTCCAAAGGTTTGCTAATACTACTCATTGACTTTTTCATTAATCAGTTTACTGATTTTGCACTTGCGAGTTTTAGTTCAAGTAGAAGCCGCTTGAAGAACAGTAGCCATCAAAGTTCGAAAATGCTCTTCAAATAAAAATTGTTTAATTTGTTTCACAAAATCACGTTCACGAACAATCAAGTTGAGACACGAGACTATAGACCCTAACTTGCTCTTTAGTTGGACTACCCACTGCCTGGTATTCCCAGCGCTCCAGTCGCCATGAGATTTTACACAAATCAGTTTTCTGCTAAGATTAGTGATCTAGATGCTCGCTACGCTCGCATCTCAAAAATACATAACATCAAGTAGTCAATCCCTTAGTAAGAATTTAGATTTGTTGGTCAGGGTCTAGAGTCTCGTGTCTCAAATTGATTGTTCGCGAACGTCTCGTCACAAAATCAGTGCACACAGACACTGGTGGGTTTAGATAGCTGATGCATGGACATTGATAATATGCACATGTGACTTGAAAACTACATAGTACAGAATACTTCTGAACCTAGTAGATATTTTTGGATTTTACACGGTCACAACTGCCTACTGATGATAGGAATCAGAGAAATGTATGTAAGCACGAGAGTTACCCAAGAACAATAGTGTCAGAGTTGGATTTTTATACTCAAGTCTTCCATACCATTCCAAAAATTTTCATGTTTACTCCAGCATTGCTGGCAGAGGTGCTTTTATGGTCCGAGCCTCTCAAGTACCTCACCCTAAAAGCCAATGTTGAAATGCCTCTAAAGTGCAAATAACGATAATCCACTGGCCCTCAGTTTATCTGTTGGTCGAAAAGAGTGGCTGAACTCAGCAGGGAAGCTAGGCCTGGGTGTGATTGGCGTTGCTCGGTCTCACCATGGCAAAAGCTGTCTGAAGCTCAAGTGTAGCAGCAACACAGCCATGAAGAGCAATCATGTGGCAGAGGTAATATGAAAGGACGATTGTTCACATAGAGGGAATTCTAGGCGCTCCCAATTTTAATGAGCGCGGTACACTAGTATGCCGATGCAACAGCATCTAGTAAACCGCATTGTAAGATGATCCAAAAGAGCAAAGACTTCTCAATCTAAATTGCGCATTCTTTCCGCATTAAGCCTGCCAAAATATAACTTTTAGTGTAGCTCCAGCATTACATGAGGCACCATTTAAGCGGCTTTCGTGTTGCCATTGGTATACAAGCTCATGCTGCACTATGTAGGACCAATGGCTTGCAGCAGTGGTCGCCACATCCATGAATTCGTCTCAAAAGCACAACCAAACCTCCAGAAGGGATCATGAGGGGATGGAAGCTCTAGAAAATTCCCTTATCATCCATCTTTACCTTGTTGATGGCCTCTCCTCTCCTACAATTTTAAATAAAGTTACAGCTCTTCTGGCCGACCATGCGTTTGACTACATTCAGTCCAAACCCTTTTTTGACTTACCTACTTACTTCAGTAGGTGGAAAAACGTTTTGAGAATATGGCATACAATCATGCCATGGCAACTCTACCTGTACACACTCACTGGAGTAAACTAACCAACTCCATTATTTTGCCACTAAGGCCGTATCACACTAGCAATTTTTTTAACTTTTTCTTGCATTTTTAATGCTGCATTGCGAAATTTCTGTTTTGTTGCGGGTTCGAAAATCCTAGGGGTTTTCCATTGAATTTTACCTTCCCAAGGGTTATGTTTTTCGCTTCGAAGTAAAACTTAGAACACAGTCTAATTTTCTCATGCGAGTTTAAAAATGCTCTGCCAGGATGCTTAATGGTCGAAAAAGTTGACCTTGGAAAAAAGCACTTTTCCTCTTCACGTTCAAACATTAAAAGTGTGAGAAAACTTGGCCTTCTGGGCCTCGCAAAGGGCTTCGCCCCCCTGGACCCCCCGATTTTCTGCTTAGAGCCTAGGGCTAAAATTCAAAAACATGAAACATGAAACATGAAACATGCTTTATTCAATCAAAATGTGCGAGTTCTGAGGGCAATCAGGCCCAGGACACTGAAACATCTCCGGGGTACGCTCGAACCAGACTGGTAAAGAAATGGGGACTCACGACTCGTGAGTCAGATCTGATGACTCACCCACTCACTACCTTACAAGGAGGCATTCTTGACCGCGCTACTTTGGGGTCGCTCCCGCTTCCACTTCCGCGTAACGTTTTCTGGCAGTTAGTCCATAGTAAAAGCATGTTCCATGCTAAAATGCAAGTGTGATACGGCCTTTAGGACCAGAGGCAAAACAAACCTGTGATATTAGAAGAGAAGAAGGTTCTTATATAATATTCATACAGACAAAAGTAGATCAACCAACCAATTCCACGTTTTTTTTTTTTTTTTTTTTTTTAAGTAAACTTCTTTGGGTGCTTCAGGTTATTGCTTTGCATTGTTCCAAAAAGATTAGTGTTATATATAATTTTTTTCAGCAAATTCTGTAGTTTAAAAAAAAGCAAACCTCAAAATTCTTAATTTTTCAAAAATTTGACCCATGAGGGCTATGAGCTCTTTGAAGAAAAGTTGAAAATATTAAAGCACCTCTTTGGTTCCATGAATGTTGATACAATTACTTATGTGGTTAGAAGTTACACTGCATTTCTTATAGGTTAGAAGTGACCCTGCAAAAATACCTTGCTGGGACCATGTGGTCATCGCTTATGGAAAGCGATAAACTGGGACATGAAGTGGTAGATCCTGGTGTTATTGAGAGAGTAAATGAGCAGCTGGCACATCTTACGTCTGATAGAGAGGTAGGTACTTGTCCATAACGTTATAAAAGTGACTTCCCAAAAATAAGTTTCTCTACTTTGAAAGAAAAAAAATTTTTTTTTTAAATGTTTTATTTATAAAATATATTATTTATATATATATACATATATATATATATATATACAAATAAAAAACATTAAAATGAAAGAATATATATAAAAAATATGGTTGGGAAGTTACAGATCTGAACTATTTTTCAATAGAGTCACCGAGTCGTTCCTGGCATAGCAAAGTGGGATGAGAGTTTCTTTAAACCTGTGTCTGACCACTGTGGGTTCATACTGCGCAGCTAATCGTCATGTCGCTCTTGAATTTCTCATCATTAGTGTGACGTTTGCCACCCTAAAAACGTTTTCATTGGGGGAAAAACCCCCAATCAAATTTGGTTAGCAGGTCCCAGATCAATTTTGCAGAATGAGGCGGCTATTATAGTGCTCTACATCTTAGAATGAGCATGGCCGAAAATTGACTCCGCCCATATTCGAGCCCTCTCTCGACTGTGGGGACACACTATGACAAAGTGGAGGGATTTTAGTAAAAGCATGATTTCCCTGTTCCCCTTGGGCCGTGAGTGAAGGGCAACCAAGGCTATTAGGAGGAATGGAATGGATTTGGAGTTTGTAACTTTGAATTTGCAGAAGATTCCATCATGACGGAATAAAAGAAATAAATCTGAGGGGACAGCCATGTGACGAAATCGCAAAGAAAACTTAAGAACACGCAGCACAACTCGAAAACAACAAACTTTTAGTCAATTATAGGCATTTTTCACCTACAAATCAAATTTTCTTACTGATTTATGAATCTTAGAGATCCGGGTGCGTTTTGCAATCGACTCAGTGCTGAAAAATACTTCGACTGTGAAACCCCAAATGGCATATTGTCAAAAAACCGACTTTTCAAATCATTTTTTGAGCCACTAGATTGTAAATTTGAACCTGAAATTTTGGAGCTATAGGGCTGGCCAACGATCTCGACCTGTCTTTTGCCAAGACAGATGTTTCTGCTTTGAAACGAAATTTACACGCCATATTTTAAGGGAGTTATTGTCTGGAAATAAACCCTAGAATTATGTAAATATTGAGTTGGTAGGTATTTTAATATGTAAATACATGTGACGTTAAAATCTAGGATTTGGTTCTTTGACATATGATACGGATCCCCCCCCCCCCCCCCCCATACACACATTTAACATTTTGAAGCTATCTAAATACTTGGTTTTCTTTGGAAATTCGGTAAAAACGTTGATTTTGAAAAAAATCCAAATTTAACAACACAAGGAAGATACTAAGGCGAGAAGACAGTTAACAAGCCATATCAAAAAACCTACAGACAGTCTACGTTTATACAAAAAATTGAAATAAATCCAGAACTTCGAAAGCTGAGTGCAGGTCTCTAGTACCACTTCGATATTAACAAACCGGGCGTCAAGCATACAATAAGGCTGCTAGGGACAGAAGGTAATGTGGTACCATTACTTTGGTAACTCTGGTTAGCCCTCTCCGCCTTCCTCACGGCGAGGCTCTGTGCACATTCCTAGATCTCGGGCTCTATAGGCGTTGTCATGAAAGAGAAACCTTTTTTTTTTTTTCAAACGTCAAGGTCAGTTCCGTTTTATCAGGTTTCTAAGTTTTTCCCAGTTTTTCAACACCTGGCTGAATTTATTGTTTCACCTTTGGGCAGTTCGTCGTTGGTAAGCCTATAGACCTAAGGGCCCGTTAACTCATTCCCCGGTTGAGGCCGGAGAACACCACCTTGAAGGGGGACCTACACCCCAACAAGGCTCTATCTTTCTAGCGCCACCCCATTAGATAGGGACAGGGGAGAACTACAAGGGTGTAAAACCTACTACCCCCGCAAAACCATCAAACACCTACCATATCACCTTTGGGCAGATATTCGACCGACAGCACTCCCTCACTGTCTCAAAACATCGGTCATAATCTTCCCAGCTGATGTTAAATGTTGGCTTTTTCGGCCGTATTTTCTGAGGTCTTCTCCAGACCATGCTCTGTCTTTCAGTTTGTGGAGAGTTATGATGGATCCAAGTTGCGTCCCCAGTCACGATTTTGGGCACAAATTTTTGAATTTTATCCTTGGTTTCACCTTCCCATGTCAGGAATTTAATAACAGAATGCACTTCGCAATCGTACCCACGCTCAAGGTTGGTAGCCATGTTCACAAATGAATAGGTTATAAACAATGAAATCTGGAGACCTGAAACTTTTACATCGTTACCACTGCCCAAACGAAAACCTTGTGACCATTCCTAGCTTTCTACCTCTTTCTGTTTCCTTATAAGAAAATAGGGATACACTTTCGGGATGACCCTCGTATATTCTTCAATTTGTTTAATTTTTTTTCATTGTAACTTCGACTGTTAATAATAATTGTTTAAGAATATTTGCAAAAGACTAGTACCAATTTACCACCTTAAATGTTTTAATATGATCCTAATTCTCAAACTACCAGGGCCTTGTCTATCCCCTTTCTAAACTATTATATTGAAGTTATCCAAAACTTTTCCTCGTTGGCTAATCTTATTATTTCCTTATCAGGAGGACCCCGGAACTGTACTAAATGCTATGGAGGAATGTGATGTTTGCGAAGGTGATTCTAAAATGCTGTACAGGTTCGAAAAAGAGAGCACAATTTGCACTAACAAGGTTTGATTTTGTTTGTCGTAACCATTTTTATAAGTAGTTAGGATTTTATATTGCTGGATAAAAGACTTGCTAGAAGTAACAAATGAATGAAGAAAACAGAAGTTAATAAAAAAAACCTTGTCTATTTTCATGAGACAATGTTAATTCGATTTCGATGGTCAGGTCATCATTAGTAACAACCTATAACAATGGTTATGTAATCATCTGTAACAAACAATAACCATTGTTATTGATTGTTAATGATGATGACCTAACCATTGAAATCGATCTAACATTGTAAATCTATATAACTATATTATACTTTTCTGTATATAACTATACATCATTGTAACTCTATATTTCGTGGAATTGACCACTTCTTTTATTAACTTCTGTTTCCTTCATTGAAATGGACTTCCACAAATACGTCGCGAGTGATTTAGTTTATGGTAACAAATGCCTGAGATTATGTTCCTAATTCCCCGTCAGAGATATAAGTCTTCCATACGCAAAAGTCTCTGTCGGTAAAGCTGAAAAGCAGCCGATCAGCCATACATCCACGGGTTCAAAGGAACCTATCATTTTAGGCCCGTTACGTAAGTGGCGCAGTCGGATCCCATTGTCATCACCAAAGTTCCAGGGACTAACTCTCGCTGAATTTCGGTTTTGGCTTGTGGCTGTCTGTCACAATGTGACGCCAGTCATAGAAACGAGAAGACATTGAAAACGTGAGAAACCCCATGTCAGTGGCAGTGCTCTTGTCGACCAGGAGTTTTTCGCGGCGAGGTCAAGTGGCTCTGTCATATCAATGGCGAGCAGCCCGGGCATGAAATACGCACTCTAATGTCGTGGGCGAGACAGCGTTGGGCTGGCGCTTACCAAAGCGAGACGCGTCATATGATGCAGTTGAGCGACGCCGCGCAGGGGACGTTGCTCACGTTCGCGATACTCCAGCTTTAGCCCGTTACAGTGGCACAGTCGAAATAGTGAGCACTGGCAGAACAACTGGAACACCTACGGAGTGATCATTAACATAATTGCCGCGACGGCAAATGCGCCCGGAAGACGCTACGTATGACAGGCACCTGGCGTTGGCGGGACGGCATCAACGCGACGCATTTGCCGTCACGTATGACATGTACTTTTTCCGGCGCTATCTCGACGGCATCTGCGCGACGGCAATAGCGCTCGTATGACACGGCCCTTAGAGCTATAAATAATCAAGCGGTATTCCGATCAGGCATCATTTTAGTGAATTTTCGTAGAACATAAAACTATTGCAATGGCTCCGGAATTTTTAAAATCAAAATTTTTGAAATATGTCTTCATTGAAATCCATTTTGAGGCATGAAAATATGCCATTGCAGATGATAACTCTGGGATTGAGATGAAAATCCCATTTTTGCTCCAAAAAATCAAGCTTTCCAAACGAAAGGATGAGTTTGTTGGACAACAATTTTTGAGCACATTAAGGGTCAAATTTCAAAAAATGTACTAAAAAATAACTAAAAATGGTTTTAAAAAATCATTAAATTTAAAAATTTTAGCAGAGTTTTCGTCAAAACACAATTATCAATAACTCTAACTAGTCGAAGAGCTTGTCTATCACCCTGAGCCAATCTTAGCTCTGGTCGTTAGAGCGTCGGGAAATTAATAATAACAACTTGTAGTTGTGACGACGCGAGTTCGAACTCCTGTCGAGGTATCAAATATTTTTATTGCCCGTTACAATTGTAAATCTATATAACTATATTATACTTTTCTGTATATAACTATACATCATTGTAACTCTATATTTCGTGGAATTGACCACTTCTTTTATTAACTTCTGTTTCCTTCATTGAAATGGACGTCCACAACTACGTCGCGAGTGATTTAGTTTATGGTAACAAATGCCTGAGATTATGTTCCTAATTCCCCGTCAGAGATATACGTGTTCCATACGCAAAAGTCTCTGTTGGTAAAGCTGAAAAGCAGCCGATCAAGCTACACATCCACGGGTTCAAAGGAACCTATCCTTTAGGCTATTTCCTAAAAAGTGAAGCTATTGCAATAGCTTCAAAAATGTTCAAAAATTGTATTCTTGGGATTTCAGTTCGTCATGTCACCATGGATTGTTATTTAGGAGAGACATAACTAAAAGAGGATGATTATGATGACTGCTTAGAGCTATAAATACTCGTAATCAAGCGGTATTCTGATCAGGCATCATTTTAGTGATTTTTCGTAGAACATGAAACTATTGCAATGGCTCGGGAATTTTTAAAATCAAAATTTTTGAAAAATGTCTTCATTGAAATCCATTTTGAGGCATGAAAATATGCCATTGCAGATGATAACTCTGGGATTGAGATAAAAATCCCATTTTTGCGCCAAAAAATCAAGCTTTCCAAACGAAAGGATGAGTTTGTTGGACAACAATTTTTGAGCACATTAAGTTGGTCAAATTTCAAAAAATGTACTAAAAAATCACTAAAAAAGGTTTAAAAAAATCATCAAATTTAAAAATTTTAGCAGAGTTTTCGTCAAAACACAATTATCAACAATTAACTAGGAGATACAAAAAAATTGCACAAAATTATGGCGATAAACGTACTTAAATTTCATTAACATTTGCTGAAAATTCTGTAAAAACTGCAAAAATCCTAAAAATCCAAATTTTTCTTGAATCACAGAATTTTATTTAGTACAAGTTTTTCTGCCATAAAATTGGTTTTTAACAATCACCTTCTTTCTGCTGAAATTGCTCAAATTTCATTACATTTTAACATGTAAGACGATATATAATTTAAGAAAATTCGCTCATATGATCATGCTGCATGACTGGAACTTTTTAATTTGTGGCTTGTATCGTTTTCTGTTGAAGAAAAAAAAAAAAAACGCAATATTTTCAATCTGACCTCATCTGAATCAGAGGTCAGGTTGAAATAAGAACTGACAGAAATACTGGTAGTCACTCCCTGTGAGAACCGAATTACATCATGCCGAATCAGCTGATGTTCAGCCTACTCGCAAAACCTTCAGATGTGCAAAGGTTAGGTCTTACGATGCTCCGGGTTGTGTCATTTGATTTATTGAACCGATTTCTATTTAAATCAAATGAATAAAATTACCCTTTTATTTCGAAAGTTGTCGAGTCGAGATTCTAATTTTTCAGTATTTCAACCCTTCAATGATGATCGAAAGTGATACCAAGTATTTAGGTCCGACTAGATATGATGTTTGACACATGTATTATTACACTTTGGCCAAGTAGTTTTGGGAAAAAAGCTCCGTACAATAGATTTTTTCATTATTCTAGTTTTGGTTACAACGCCTCTCAAAATGTAAACCAACTAGATTTGAGGCGGGGTTAAAAAAAATGTTTGTTTCTTAAAATGTTATGCCATCACTGCCACAAAGCCTAACTTGGTTTTCGTAAAATTTACCTTTTTTTTTCAGGTACATTTAGGATCACAGCAATGGCTATTATCCACGAGGACTGACCCCCTAAAAGTACCTGCATTCTGTATAAGGAATGATGTAGATGGTTGTATTTGGATGCCTGGACAACCCAACATCAACAATGGCGAATGGAA
The DNA here is from genome assembly GCA_030762985.1 of Adelphocoris suturalis. Taxonomy (NCBI): domain Eukaryota; kingdom Metazoa; phylum Arthropoda; class Insecta; order Hemiptera; family Miridae; genus Adelphocoris; species Adelphocoris suturalis. The sequence continues at coordinate 91,428,962 of CM061046.1, forward strand.
TATTGATCACATTGGCACTTTTCTGGCATTTGGTTACATTCAAGCATCAAAAACAAATCGAAAGTTCTCCATCACTCCTCCAGGTAAGAAAAAAAACGTCCTAACACATTTAAATGTCGAAACATTGAACTAGTGTTGAAATAATCGGACTGAACATCGCTAAAAATCCTTGTTTACGTAGGTATAGTCTGATGGTGATAATATTTACAAGGAACCTTATTAGAGCAAATCCAATAGATTTCTGAGAAAATCATCAAAATTGGCCAAGCAATTTCTGTATTTTGTCTTTGACGATGTAATATTCCTATGTGCATGCTAATTTTGATTGAATTTAGGCTATTAGCTCATGAGAAATTGTTGTTTCATGAAATCCATCTTTGCGCATGCGTGAACTCCCCTAGTATTCTGGCAATAATTAAACTCCGGGAAAATCTCCTAAGAGCTAACAAGAAAGTCTTTGAAAATCGGAAGGATAGTTCTGTATCTTTTACGGCTTATAGGTACCATGATATTGAATTTTATGTTTGCAAATGTACCTACTGCAGCTGTGGTAGATTGAATTGCATTGCGATTCATTCACCTTTGTAAAGCTCGGATGGTGATTGAGATAAAGATCAACAACTTTTGATAAATTTCTATTCTCTCACTCCTTGGGGTTCAATTTCAATTCTATGAGGCTCCGAACCAACAAGCTCCACTGCTAGGAGCGCTAGGGGAGCAGTCCCCTAAAGAAAATGGTTGTTGACATGATTTTCCCCTTGTTGGCACCTTTTGTCGCCATTTTACTCTACAATTCTTCCCCCTCACTACCAACCTCATCAATCCTTCCCAAAAATGAAAATTATATTATTAATAAATTAATAATTATAATAAAGAAACACATATAAACAATAAAAACGGCAAAATAAACGAAAAACGGTAGGTAGGTACCTGCTGCACTTCACGCTCACATCCACAGAGGTTCTTGTCCTCGACAACAAAATTGGAGACATCAAACCACACAGTAACCTAACCAAATCTTTTATAAGGCATCTACGTTAAAGGCATTTATTAATTTAATTATTTATTATTATTTCATCACGATGGTTGTATACTGCGTGTTTGGGTGTAGTAATCCTGATAACATGGGTTTGCCGAAGGATGAAACTGAAGAAAACAGTGGATTGTTGCAATCCACCGGGAAAAGAATTTGGCGATTCAAAATTCGCCCAAACAATTTCATGCAGGAAAGTTATACTATAGGTAGGAGTATATTATGTCATCGTTTTTGTACTACAAAGTAAGTACTTACACGGACTTATTACACGTAGAGATGCTACTGTGGGAAAGGCATTTTGTGCTTTAGTAGGTAGGTCTACCTACAGACGCAAGTGTGTCCAGGTGTAGTAGGGTTGCCAGACATAGGTACTATAATTTATGGTATCATATATTATATTTTTGGGAAATTACTATGTACCTTATCTCAGGGGGATCCTATTAGCCTTTATTAGCCGTGATATGTCTAAAGCTGGCCAAGTTACAACATATCAAATACATTTGAAATTATTAAACATTGCCACCACTTGAGTAACACTCACTAAATACAGTTATACATTGATTGCTAATTGAAGGGTCAAGTTAATAGTATGTTTTGGATAGTACCTCGGTATGTTTTGTCACTCTCAAGAACTGATCAAGTATTATTTTCATTATAGTTAATTTTGTCATGTGGAACCACCTCTCCATTTTATATTATTTTTTATTTGTATTTTTTTAATGTTGCAGATCTGTCCTTTGTCTCAATAGTTGACATTTCTGGACATGTCATAGTCTACCGGAAAGGAGTATCCATAAACACTTCTCTGCGTAACAGGCGGACAGGCAGGCAGTTGAAAGAAATTGCTGCCCAGCAGTTGGTTAATCTTCATACCAAGACAGCAGTCCTGGGAGCTGCAGCTAATGACCAATATATATATGTACTTTGTAAAGATGCTCTTTATTTACTTCATGTTGTTAATTGAAATTAGGAACAATAAGCGATGTAAGCACACCTATGTAAATAAATATGTTTGTGTTAATATTCGTGTTTTTCGATTAACTGTAGTTGCGCCACCGTTGCATCCATAATGGTGGGATAGATCCTGACTCCACTCAACTCGCACAAGGCAAATTACCTTTCCTTCACTGAATATTTACTGATAAATTATGAACAACAACTGAAAACACCATTTATGACTGTCATGTCGTACACTGGACAGCAAAATGAAGTACTGGAAGTTGAATAAGAAGTTCAGAAGGTTTATTTGTTTGTTAATTTACAAGCAGTAAGTAGATGTCGGTAGGTAGCTACAACTAATAGTTGTGGGTTTTACGTAACTATTCAAGTAGTATTTTATTTTAGATTTTCCTAGAAATTATTTGATTTGATTGCACAGAAATTACGCAAAATGCACAACTGATTCTAGTAATTTCACCAAAAGAGAACATATTGTAGGTTTCTTTGAAAAAGTAGAGGATGTGCAACACTTATGCAGTTGTTCCACAAAGTTTATCAATTAATGAGCATCCTCATCCTATAAATGTAACGATTTCGCAAGATTTTAAGAATATATTCCAGTTCAAATTCACCTGGGAATGGTAGATCATGAAGCATGTACCTTGTAGCAGTCTTGATTTTCTGTTATGTACTTACCTATTCTCATATAAATTATACAACAGAAATGATAGGAATGTTCTATATATGTAGGATTTTGGTTTCGTGGAATCCCTATGTTACAAATAGTACCAGGTAGTTTTGTAACGTCTGTTCGGGAAACAAATGGGGCTGTTGTGTTCTGGTAGATTGTTTAAATTCAAACATCCTTGATTTCATATTGCCTGCTATATTCCTTAACGATATGTTACAATTCTACCAGTCCTCATTCATAGTAAGGTAAAATTCAAAACTTTTGCCGATAATGTTATGTAGTTACGTAGGTGCTCTTCTGCCTAATTAGGGAAGGAGGGTACCATTTGACCATCTTACAAAAAACGACTTCTAATTATGGCATAAAACACTGTATTTTCAAAATTTAAAATGCTTCAAGTCAAGCACCTAATCTCTTTCCCCATCACAGGCAAAACGAATGGAAATAAAACGAGAGAAGACGAAGTTTCAAGAGTATGTTAGGTACAGATACGATTTTCAATGACACGAGAGTTGGAGTCAGGATCTATTTAGCTCATTTTGTGGCCGCTAGGCTCGCATCCTTATCTGGAATTGCGAATAAGTGTCTAACGGTCCCGTGTCCTTACAAAATTTCTCGAGTAATTCAGACTTGATACATATTGAGAAATAAAATCACCCATAGATAGTCTATAAATAGCCTACTTTGCGTGGAATCTGCATCTTGTCACTCTGCAACTGTTTGTGATTGTTGAAAATAATTAGTTCACTTTCTGACCGCAGGAGGCGCTTGTACAATTTTTGTGTTGTGAAAATGGGTGGAGGTTTTCCACGTTTGCCCTGTTCCTTCCATCATGGACTCCATGATTCAGTACGTGGTTTTCAGTTTTCTCTGTCCTCTTTTTCGTTGAAGGGTACACTTGATTGGCTGTAAGTGGGGGTTGTTTGAAAAGAAGTGGGTGGGGAATTGTGGGGACGTCTTGTGATTAGTGGGGGTCGATGAGTGCATAATCTTTGTGGTTTCTGTATCGGTTTGTTGTTGTTGGAGAAATAAGTAGTGCTGATGGGAATTTATTTTGATAGTTAATGTTGAATAGATCAATATAGATAATGATCTCGGAAGGCATTGTTATGAAATGACCAGTATTACCTTCCTAGGCAGGTAATTTCATTCTTCAGAATATTTCACACCAATTCGAATTCCGGAAGAACCATCGTTCTCAGACTACTAGGTAATACCGACACAACCGGAATTTTCCCCCGTACAATATATCCATACTTCTATCTTCGTTGTGGTTTCGAGTGGAAATATAATGGCCGGCACACGTTCTTTTGAGAATCTCTGTCGCATTTGCATTACTGGAGGAAGTAATGAAGGAGGGTTTGTATCAGTTTATTCCGATGAAGGGAAGAGTCATGGTCTTCACAAAAAGATCACAAGCTTCCTCTCAATTCAGGTAAATATGAAAATATTTAGCTTATATAGATACGTAGCATAACTTAGCTCTACATATTAATCTCATTTCAACAAACAGTACCTAGTGTTTTGGTTGGTCGTATGTTCTCATCCAGGTTTGCACAATAGGTAGGTACTACTGGCTGTAGACAGGGAGATATCACAATTTGAACGAACTATCTCGGTTATGTTGGGTAGGAATCGCTACAATCGTCTACGATTAGGAAGGTAGGTTGGGTGCATACCAACTCACCTAAAATGCTTTCAACTCCCAACGCGTAAACATAATTTAGACACATGTTATGGATAGGAGTAGTTCCTCCTTCTCGATTCTTGCAAATGTTACATCTAAGGGGATGTTACCTGGACTACCGGCGTTCAGGTCAATCTCTGGGTGTAGCAGGTTAATCGCCTCTCACCGTTGAAGGAGTAAACTACTCCGATTCCATCACCTCTCGTTGTTACAACAACTTAGTCTAAATCATGGTACCCACTTACTCGATTTTATTTGGGGATTAGTGGTGTATATAATAAGGTGGCCGCCAGTTAGGAAAAACCTGGATAAGTAAGGAAATTTCAGAGTTATGAGCAGGTTTAGAGTTACTAAGTATATTGATTAGGTTTGAAATGCGGAGTTCTATTAAATTCCCACCTAGTTGAAGTTGATAACTTCGCTCCGTTCCTCCACACTATCTTCCCGTAGAACCAACGCCAATGGCCAGACTACAAAGCAATGGAATTAGATTGAGAAGAAAATTAGAGGGAGGCTGGGTGGGAAGAGTTTGGCACAACTACTAGTGCTCCCCATGGTGAGCAGTGCAAAGTAGCTGCCTGTAGAAGGCTCTTAAGCTGTATTCACATGGAGCGGAACGAGCGCGGAACGCAATCTGATTGGCTGTTGGGACAACATTCGAGGAATGTGGCTGCCATGTTGTTGGAAGGGGCGGACGGCGGTAGAAATTTTTATACCGTTTCCGCGTTCCGTGGAGCTCTGCACAAGCTCATTGGACAGGAATGTTGATAACCGCAAGTAGAGGTTTCAGATCAGAGAGGCTTTCAGTAGGAAGGTTATGATTCCGTTCACCAAGGAGACGGCTTCATGTGAACAATCTTTCCGACTCCTCCACCCCCACCACTGGTTTTTCTGTCCTTCCGCTTTCCGCGCTCGTTCCGCTCTATGTGAATCCAGCTTAACACATTCAGTGCAGAACAATGATGAGAAATCGTCCAACCAACCCGATTTGAGTTCTTGCGGTTAATCACATCATCTGGGATTGTAGATGTAGGAAAATGCATTCTTAGATGTCAAAATATCATAGTTTCGTAATTACAGCGCAATTTACCTCCGTCCCGGATCTGGGACGGTCGCACGGCTGGAGACTTCAAGTGTCACGTGGGTTTGCATACCTATTCTGTTAGGCGGTCCTAGCTGATGTTTCACCTGCGGTTATTCATACTTTCGGAAAGTGGATATTTTTTTCAGAAATAACTTGAAACATTTATCAAGGATCTAGGTAGCCCCCCCCAGAGGTGCAATGGGGCCCTAAATCCTCAAAAAAGAGGTAGAGGAGGATGACAGTATCCCGTAAGAGAGATACCACTCCTACTAATAGTATTAATGAGCTATGTTCGGAGTAGATTGGATTTTCAGGACCTGGATCGCCCATCCAACGCCAAACTCATCCTCTCAAGAACACGAGTAGAGGCGTGCGACGCCCGTTGTTTTCCAACGGAGCGACGGCAGCACTTTCTCTGGGATTCTGACGGGAACTCTGTCACACATTGAGGGAAAATGTTTATTAACAGGACTAAAAATCTTACACAACATGGCACAGGACGACAGAAAACCTAAGGGTGAACTTTGAACTCGAATATCTCGAAACTTTTATATAGTAAACATTGAAACTGAGGTTATGTTTACCCTTCAGAGACCTTCCAGACCCCCTTCACATGAAAAACCCGACGATAGGAGCAGTGCGGGAACCTTGCACAGCCCGAATACTTCACAATAGAAGGTGGCTCGGATCCGGGACGGCCGCATGGCTGGCAAATACGCTGGCGTCCCGGACCCGGGACAGCCACACTGAACGTGTTAAGTAAGAAACCGGTGATCCAGTCTGGGTGGTTGGGACCTCTTTCTCCCGCTTCTTGTGATGATTCCCGCTTCTTTCCTTATCACACCCGTCAGAATTGGTCCAGCCGTCTATTCTTAACATACATATATAGATAGATAGTAAGAAACTTAGAGTTTTATATAGGTTTCCCCAGCAGTCCCAAAAACGCTTCAATTTAAATTTCAGCAATCAAGTTTCAACCTGTCCCTAATTAATTTATCAACCAAGCGTCCTCTTAATGTAACCATCTCAATATAACCTTAGTACCTTAGTTACTTTAAAACTATTCCCGGAAGTTAATGAGGCGTTTTGAATATCAACTCTTGAAGGTCAATCTCACGAATAAAAACTGTTCGGCTCAACCCACCAAAATCGTTTTGGTATCGATGAATTTGTTTCCACCTCATCCAGATTTTACGTGAAAATTTAGACTCATGTCCAGTTTTTCCCTAATTACGAAGTTGTTTACCCGGGTGACGTCGTTAGGAAAAGCCGAGCTCTCGATGAAGGAGTAAGTCTAGAGGATTGTAGTATAGCCTAAGTTCTAATCTGGAACTTGCTCGTCAATTTGCGCCCGCCCTCAAGAAAATCGGTGCAGCCGTTCGGCCCTGAAGCTCACACAAACAAACACACAGACATTGGATTTTATATATCAATAAGATAAGATATATGCGCTTCCTAGCGAGGTGAGAAGTCTTAATCAATGTAAAAAACCAATGCGTATGAAAATTCACAAGGTGATTCTTAGAATAAAGGAGCGAGAAATGTTCTTTCCCTTCTCATAACCTTCCGGGAAGGCCGTGCACCACGAAATACCTACACTAACCAAGGAGAGTTTTGTTTTTCCCTCCTCACATTCTAGAAAGGTCGTGAGGTCTACTATATTGAAAAAAGTAAGAAGCTGGAATGCAATTTACGAATCATTTCATTTAAAAACATAAAAGTTTGAGGGCAGATACTTCCAAGGAAGAACAGAGGGAAATAAAGACACTCGTGAGGGAAAATTCTTTGAAAAAATATCGTACGCGCCAACAATTTTTAAATTATAGGAGATAAGTAGATCCTTTTTCTCCAGCAGAATTCGCCCTCGGAATGCAGACCATCTCTGGTCAACCTAAAGTTTGTTTTCTCAGTTTTCATCATCACCTGCTGAAACTTTGCAAATTCCTAAAAAATACTTATCAATCGTAGGTCCTATATTAGTCTTAACGTTTTAAAAACATAATTAATGCACGGAAATTCAAATTGAGACAACTCACAGCATTATCTGTGAGAATCTGGCATGGAATTATGGAAAAAATTTTCATGATAGGCAGAAGTGAGAGTAGGGTAGCAACTGTGACATCTCCTCTTTGTTAAGTTCAAGGAAAGTTCATGGATCGGTATGGTCGGACGGATTGAGTCTGTAAATTAACAGGAGGGGTATTCATGGTCCAGTAGTTTCAACGTAGAATTATCGAATCGTCGAAACCCGAGTTTCGACGGTCCAATGCTCGTGCGCATCCTATTTAACGATGATCTGTCTTTAAAAGCCTTAAAAAGTCAAGTTTCAACGTCGAATCATCGAAAATAGCAACAATCCTGTCGAATGCTTAGCAAAACATCATTAAGACACGATTTCCATCCTTGTTATTCAGATCACTGATGAGTCAAGAAAGTCGTCCAAACTCCAAAGTTTAAAGTTTACAGATTGATGGGTTTTACTTCTATTGTTCTACATATATCGAATAATTTCATCTTTTATTGTTTATTAACCTGGTTAAGGGTTACCTGTACTGATTTGGATTTCACCAATTTCCGCATTGGACTCTACTTACATTTCGATTTTTGGCGTTGGAACCTCATGACACCATCGCTTTTCAATGAGTTCGTGTTTTGACGATTCGATTTCCTAAATGGACCATGAATACCCCTATAGTTTATGTTGATTTTAATTTAGCTACCCTGTGTATATTGTCCAAATTGTTCTCTTTAGTTGTTGAAATTGTTGTACTGAAGGACTTACTCATGTATACAAAATCAAGCTGATTGAGTTTCTTCTATAACGGGTTAAAATCCTCTTTTCTCATATTTTTTAATGATTTGATAAGAATAATATCAAATAGGCACTCGACTTGCCTATCTAAATAGTCCCTGTAGGTACTAGCAAATACCTCGTCCATTTGATAGAGGCAGTGCCCCAAGATAGTTCAGCTTTTTTTTGCATAATTTCAAAAACATGTCCACAATAAATTTTCTTCACTTAGATCTCAGAAGATGACTGCCTTCCAAAAGTTGTGTGTGAGGACTGCAAAAACAAGCTGGATAGCATTGGTGCTTTTCGTAATATGGCTCTTAAATCACAAGCAACCTTGCTTCAGCTACAAAAATCGGATGGAGTGCTTAGTGAGGAAAGCATTTCTGCAGTTGTAGAAATGGGTATTAAGTAAGTGGTGCTGCCTTAGAAGAGTGGAATAAATTTCCTGTTAGATGAGTCGCATTGAATCCTTAGCTTAGCTTGAGCATCCGTGTGTGTCTTGACTGTGTGTGAGTCCAGATAGCATATAGTATTTACTGTGCTATATGATTTGTCTTGAAATATTCATTGTCATTCTGTAATTTAACCTTTTCATTTCGGCCGTAAAACAATATTCCACTCAGCAAGTTCAACTTTATTGTTAGTAAAGTTATCCTGAGCACTAATAATTTATGACCACTGTAATATGTAGATGCGGTTTCTGCTAGTTCTGTAGCCTAGTGTGATTCGCGTATTTTATTCGCATGCACTGTCTTTTCTGTTCCTTGCTGCACTGGTTTAGAATATTAGCCTTGTTTGTATGTTGAAACCCTGCACTGCCTACTTGTTTGGTTGACTAGTAACCTAAACCTTCCCTCGTACTTTGCTAATATTGTTTATTTTTATAGGGAAGAGGCAGAGTGGTGGTCATTCAAAACTGAACGAAAAAATTATGGAATTGATGAATCCAATGATTCGAGTGACAGTCAATCGGCACTGAAATCTCAAAGTTTTCTGCGCCAGAAGTCACTTCGGAAGAATTACGTTGACAGCACTTCTTTGGATGTGGATTTGAATGCTGAGTAAGTGTTGTTTTAACTGATTCTCACACGTTGGTCTATACAATATTTGGTTTGAATGCATTTGCATGATATAACAATTTTGTGACTATTGGGACTAAGTAAGAAACCGGTGCTCCAGTCTAAAAGACCGAATGTGCCCTGAATGATCGGTGTATGGGCTGCAGGTTAAGAACAATGTAAGATAATGTAAGGATGAAATCATTCCACAAATGTTGTGCTGTACTGGACTTTTGCTTTAATATTATTGAATCTTGTGAACAAAGAGAACTGTTCTTTTTAGGCCCACTCTCACCAAAAACATATTTAACGGAGATTGGCCGAATCCATTAAAAATAATCTCGAGGATCAAACCTTAGCATTTTTTGCTAACAAATAACTCGTTCTACCGGTTTTGGAATGAAGGAGTTTCCTTAACGGAGTTTAGGCGAACTGTCCGATCTCGGGTATCAGGGAACTGGGACAGAGCATCCCTAATATTGAGGGGTCCCAAATAATTATTTTCTTCATCGATTACAAAGATTCACTATTGAAAATAATAAACCAAACTATGGTCACTTTTAGTTCTAGAATGGAGTCTGTGGTTTTTTAAATTGTTAATCATTACACTAGTAGTTTTACATTGTATTTCATATATATATTCAAATTACTTTTTATAGTTATTGTTTCCTCATTATGTCATTTTGTCTCACTCTGAAACTTTGATTGTTGATCTAGGCCAGATTCAGACTTTTGGGTAGTTAATGCGGAACAAAGAGAGGATGATAGCTGTGAGGAGCCAACTTCTGATTCTGCTCTTGACCGATCTCAGGAGGAATGTGATACGTCAAAAAGCTTACTTCACTCGATACTAACAAAAGTAAGGGTGTGATTTAGACTTTTTTTGTGGTAATATGTTCAAACATATGCATAAGGATAATTTGTTATCATTTTCACAAAAGATTTGTCAAGAGTTGCCCATTTGGGCATGCTGGAGGTGGGGCTGCGAGGACTGATATCATGAAAGATTCCATTGTTTTGGTGGGTTCAATCAACCTGAAAAATGTAGCACCCATAAGCCTATTTGTAGCTCTGTATCGTCATCGGAGCCCAATAAATTGTTGGTTCCCCCCAACTCTTAGGTTTGTGCGAAAGCTCAAGAAATTCTTAAGAATCGAGAAACATTTGTAGGAACCTTATGTGGTGCAAAAGGAAAAGTGCTTACAGGGTCTCACCTCCAGACTTTGGTGATCTGCATCATAGTTTTTGTTGAGCTGTTACACAGTCCATTACCGACAAAACCACAGTGAAAAGGTACAGCCGTTCGCACCACTTCATTGAAAGTTGTCGAGATGTACAAATCATAAACAGATGCATGGATATTCTCTGGAAAAAACTTTTTAGTGACTGGCAATTGTGTAGGCATAGACATTTAGTTGGAACTAATTTGGCTTTATCATCCTGTCACCAACAAACCAATTCTGTGTATCAATATTAAAATGAATGATAAAGTACTGCAGAGTCCTGATCTGCACACTCAACGTTGCAGACATTCTTGCTACGAGCAACTTTTTATGTCGTAACGTGTCATTTTTGATCTAAGAATTGGATCTAAGAAAGCTATCTTCATGATCTTTTACCTAGTGGAATAAAATATAACAGGTGGTACTACCCATTGATTCCAGTTCTCTCTTTAAATTCAATTCAATAGTGGGAGCCGGATCCAGTCAGGATGACCAATGGCTTACGTCTTTGCCTGATAAGGCCCATGTCCAACATGTCCAATCTCCCCAGTTTACCCTTTACTCTGGGGTGCAATGTTCTTTGCAATGTTACCTTCTCTTCTGTTAAACCTCATAGTATTATGTTCTTTGTTTAAACATTTCTAATTTTGTTGTTCACTTAGGGAAATCTTCTCAGTAATGATGTGACGGAAATGGAAGTTACTGTTGACCCTATGTTGTTTTTTGAAGAAGGCGAAGATGATGAAGAAGAAATGACCGACCAGCTCGTATCTAGTCAAACCGCTGTAGACAGCCCAAGCCCCGGGTAAATTTATGTTTAATTTCGAATTGTCTTTATTTTCATTTTGCTCTGAGTAAAAACTGGAAACATAAATAGATTTGAATCTAATATGTCACATTTTACTTAGCGATCCTTCACATAACCTGATGGAACTTCTCTCTTGTTGGTTTGCAGCTCGGAAACACCTCATCATGTTAGTGAACCAAAACCATACCAATGCTACTTATGCCCCAGAGGCTTTAATTCAGATCTCAGCTTAAAAAGTCATTTGTGGAACCATATACCTTCAAGAAAAGTACTCGCCAATTCTGATCTCAACAGGTAGGTGGTATACATGTTTTCCAATATTGCTTCTTCAATCCCACAGGTTATTAGACATTGCTCTTTTTCTTTTGTGAAAACAAGCTTTTTTTGTTAATGCATAGAAAAACCTATTGGTGACGATAACATGGCTAACAGGTTCAGAATGTAATTATGCTACTGCTAGATTAGTGTTCTGCATCTTCCTAATACTGCTTACGTTTTGTAATAATTCAACCTTTCACATTTTCGTGCCCTGAAGCACTCAACCCTGTATTTTAATTATTCAGTTTCTCCAACAAGGTCTAGAGCCTGGCTGGTGAACAGAACATAGAGAGGGGATAGTTGCAAGGAAATGAAGGAACCTCAGTGGGGGTAACCACATGAATACTGCTGCTGAACGTCCAGATCCTCATTTCGATCGTTCTATAAACTATCGAACAACCTTTCTTTTCCATACACTTTCCTCAAATCATTCTCAAGTTTGCACTGCATGTTCAATATTGAGAAGGGAAATAATAATAGGTTTTCCCTTGGACTCAGTTGATGAAATGATCAAAATAAAAAAGTTCCAGTCATGAAACATGAGCGAATTTTCTTAGATTGCCTATCGTATATAATATGGTAAATTGTTTGGAAATTTCAAATATTTGAGCACAAAGAAATTGTTAAAACCCAATTTTATGGCAGAAAAACTCATACTAAACAAAATGTGGCGATTCAAAAAAGATTTTGGATTTTTCGCAGTTTTATAGATTCTTCAGCAAATATTAACGAAATTGAAGTACGTTTTTCAGCATAATTTTGTTCAAACATTTGATTATGCCCTAGTTAATCTTGGTTAATTTTGTTTTGACTGAAATTCTGCTAAAATTTTTAAATATAACAATTTTTGGCGGTTTTTTGAAATTTGACCAATTTAATGTACTTTAAAAAGCGCTGGCTAACAAACTCGTCCTTTCATTTGGAAAGCTTGGTTTTTTGGCGCAAGAACGAAGAACGCAAACTTGAGGAATAGTTTCAGAATACTTCAAATTGTCAGAATGCCTTCCAAAAGTTGATTTTAAAATTTTTTGAGACATTGTAATAGCTTCATTTTCAACGAAAATTCGCTAAAACTTAATCTTATGGTTGTAAGTTTCTTTAAGGGCATTAAGTAGAAGTAGTTATTAGACTTTTGTATGTGTGCCCCCCCCCCTCCCCTCAATAAATGGTCCACGCTACTCTATGATCAATACCTTCAGTGCAACACTGGACCAATCGACCTCGTACTGTGATAGGGTGGCTTCACATTACAATTTATAAATTCTTGTTCCATGAGAGTCAGACAACTCCATTTCTGACCATTCTAAAAGAAGAAGAAGGGGAAAAAAGTGTGTGTGTGGCAAAAAGTTTTTCAACGCTACACAAACTACGATTCTTAGTCGAATTTCATGATTACTTTTTTCTAGATCCCAATATTTTAGTCTAGTTTTTAAAAGTATTTTTATTCTTGCTTTAGACCACCTCTTATTAGCATCCATATGTTCCATTACCAATTTCCAGTTAACCTTTTTTCCGTTAAGGTACGAGATGGAAACTGCGATCCGAACAAGAATGTTCAACTCTCAGTGCCTGTGTCAAGAATGTGGGAGGGTATACCCTTCCAAAAGCACGCTTAGAGCTCATCAAATCACACACTCAAACCTCCGCCCGCACAAGTGTTCTCTGTGTGATAAAACCTTCAAAAGGAACCAAGATCTCAAGGTTGGTGTCCATTTCTTATCCCTAGTTACAATTTAGTTGGACATCGCTATGGCTTTGCCATGCGCAGTAATGAGATAAAATTACTCGATAAATTATTATTAGTCATCAAGAGTAACATGATGCCTAACCCAAAAAGCTTTATGATTGGTTTGGTATACTTTTAAATTACTGTGAGGGAAAGCTATGCTAAGCAAATACCAACGTTTGAAATTCCTCTGGTATCATGATAATTTCACATCATCATCATCAGTAATTTGTATGAAACAGTCCTTTTAATACGCCTTTTAGTTTCGATGCTTGGCAGAATTGTCTAACAAACATGATGAACATATTGAAATTTTAAAAAATTGAAAACTTACTTGAATTTTATTTTCTTACAAAATAATATTGATATCCCTCGCCCATGGTATGTGTAGGAAGGTTAGGGAGGTGCGTTTATAGGAATACTCATCATTTGTTGAGCGCTGGAAACTAGACACCAGAATCTTTAGTATCTCCCATCTTTTTGGATACAAATAGTTCAACCAGAGTGGGTATAAAGCCGAATGGTCTTGTCCTAACAACGTTCAGTTTTATCGTGATGTATCCGAATTACTGCCTTTCCACATAAGTTCACAGCTAACAGCAATCCGCTTTATATAGCTAACTACAACAACAGAGAATTCTCTAATTTTATCTTATTGAAGCTCAACGTGCGAGGGTAGCTCTTGCCATCAACATTTCTTCTCCTATCATCTAGATTTTAATTTATTCTGCAGTATGCTCACTATCTATGGACTTATAGCATAGATGCATAGGTCAGTAAGCTATAAACATTGTAGGCATTGTTTATAAGTACTGAGATTTTATTTAGAAAACCGATTTCTCAACATAATGAATAGATGAAATTTTAACATTCTATGCAATAAATTGTACTCATCTGGATTATGCGCTTCAACCCTTTCATACACACTGGTTTGGGAAATTACAGTCCGGAGTTCCATTCAAAGGTACATTCCTCATTGAAATTTTCTATCTGTCAACTTACCAAAATAAGTAAATGGTGTGTTCATTTCCAGTTTCACATCAATCAACACACTGGTGAGCGGCCGTACAGGTGTCCCTACTGTCCTAAAGCGTTTGCGAGTTCGGGCAACTGCTTCTCCCATAGGAAAAGAATGCATCCTAAGCAACTCGCAAGAGACAAGAAGAGAACAAAACGTTAGTTTTTTAGTAAGTTGTATAAGTGCTCCCCTACATTGTTTTGATCGATTCCACATAAAGTATTCGTTGGGTGTATTTTCCTAGTTTACAAACCAATTGCAATTTCTAGTTGCGTACAAGCCCTATGCTATACCCTTCGCCCCATATTGTCCATAAACTAAGGCTTCCAACTCAGTATGAACTACATCTGGTATGTAGATGATACAATCGACTTTCTCAAGATCTTATCCCTTTTCTCAGATGAATAGTTAAGGGCACCTGGACAACATTTTCAAAATTTCCTCCCATAAAATCAAGTGGGTGGTGACATTTAGAAACCAAGTAAATTCAATAAAAATTTCAAAATTCTACGTGCAAGCGAGTTAATTTCTCGGGATGTTTTATATATTTTTCAGTTGTATTTATGCAGTACCATGCATATTTACCATGATTGTGAGACGTGGAATTTAAATCCGACAATCTTGATATTCGGCCAAACGGTCTTGGGTGCATTCTGAATCGCTATTTCGAAGTCCGTTACGCAGGTGGTGGGTTGCAAATCTTGTCCAGTTTTCTTTTTTCCGGGTAATGAGTAGATTTTTACCTACCTTCGATGGACGCGTTGATATATAGTCGGACGCTTTCTTTTAATGCCTCTCTTTATCAACGTAACTCCTTTTTCCTCCAGCGTAGCAGTGTGCGTGTGAATGTCACAAGAGTCCACCACTTCCTGTCCTGCCCCGTTTTTATGAACGCCTTACTCTGATACTTCTGTCCACTACAAAACCACCTTTTAACGCCACCAACCAGATCTTTATGAAAAGTAAATTTAAAACTATATCTAAAAAATAACGGTGCGATTTTTCTCGCTACCTTCCGTGACAAAAACAGTGTCGGCAGCGCCAGGATCCATCATCGATCATCTATTATAACTAAACTAAACTTGCAACTTGTTGTTTTGCGACTCCTCCTGACGGGCCTTATCACTTTGAGGTTGGAGGGGAAGGAATCGCCAAACCTCGGCTCACTGGCCGGCCTCACACTGGTAGGAATCGCCATCACCCTCGGGTCGCAAGGTCCAACTTTCACTTTGACGGGAAGGAATCGCCGGTTCCCCGATTTCTCGTGCTAGTAAAGCCGAAGCAAAACTCAAATTGAAAGGTGAACAGGACTATTTTATTAAATGAGAGCTTCATCATCGTCTTAATCTCACACTGCTACATTGCTGGGCTGCAATCATGTATAATATAGAAGTTTTGAAGACCACAAACGGGACCAACCACCACTATTTGGTCTTAATTGTAGAGAAATTTTGTAAAAAATGAAGCTATTGCAATGGCTCCTGTAAATGTCATCATCCAAATCCGTTTTGAGCATTCTGAAATGAATCCTAGAGTCAAAGAGGTTTGATTACATTGGCCTCAGTAGTGCAACAAACCAAATCACTCACGACGAAGTTGTGAAAGAATGTTACTTATTTCCACGAAAAAGTTAATGTTAAATTGCTTTTGTCAGTTAGGTTATCATCAGTAACTAACAATAATGCATTATAACAATAATTATTGTTTGTTACTTATGATGACCTTACCAATTAAATCAATTTTCATTGTGACTCTATTTTTTTGTGGAAGAAGACAATATTCTTCATTAACTTCGTTTTCTCAGTAGGGCAGTTGGCTAAAGCGCTACGTTGAGGTCGCCACTGTTGTGTTTGATCAGATATGCGTGCGTGTTGTACTTTAGCACCCTCAATCTAGACTTAGTCCTAACTTTCATGAAGGAAAGTGGATGGAAGGACACTCAGGAACTGAAGGCTCTGTAAAGAATATCGTACATCCCCTGGAACTAACGCAGCTCCTTATACTATAAGATGTGAAGTACCACCAGCATTGAAGGAGAAGGTTTGGAGAAGAGAAATTATCAAGCTTGGAAGTTTGAATAGTGAATGCAATGTAGATCAGCGTGGCCCTCACTTTAATAAATCTGGATCGTGAGGGGCCATGCCAACTTGGGTTTCGTATTTATTTAGGAAAATCTATACTAGGAATGATATTTACAATGTTGTTGGCACTTAACATGATATATCTAGTTAAATTAAAAGGCTTGAGTTCGAACTTTCTTCAGGTATTAAGATTCATTGTCCTTCGAATGTAGTTCAAAGTGGTCAACTTCTATTCTATCTGGACCAATTCCATTTTAATAACAAATTTCGTTGGTAATTACCTCACCAAGATCAACTTTTAGTAGTAGTAAACTCTCTCCATTCCTAAACCAAATACTTATAGTTTAATTCGGATCTACGATCATAATACCGAAATTCTGTTTTCTCATAAGCGCAAAATCTGAATCTACTTACATAGGAGAGCTGCCAATTGAGGTATGTCTGTATAACACTGTTCTCTCTGAAACTCCTGCCGTTTTAATGCCCTGTCAAACAGAATGATAACTGTGCGGATTGGTCCACTCGACACCCACAAACTCTGTAAATGGGAATTTGCTTTAAGAGTCAAACAGAAGACGGACTGCCCTGACAGACCACCAGAGTTCGCGGTGGAAAGCGGGTGGGGTTTTGGTTTTACTGAGTCTGCTGTAGACAGAGTTTAAATCAGGGAAGGAATGGAGCGGTGGCTGAAAAAGCATTGGCGAGTTGACTCGAGGCACTATCCTCTAAGGCACTGTCCTACGTGGACGACCAAAGAGCGCGAGCGAGCGACCAGCTGATTTCAAACAAGGTAAACCTAATGAAGTGTTCTAAGTGCCATCGCCCGACGCCACAATTTGGGCTCATTTCGCTCGCTCGGGTTTGATTTTCAAACCAGTTTCACCTGGTCGCTCTGCCGGGAGGTTATATTTTTGTGTTCAAGTTTTTGTTTGTGTTCACGTATTCCTCTCATTTTCCCCCCTGGAAATGGCTGGGACAGCGAGACAAGAAGACGAAAACAAGTTTTTTTGATTCCCTTCTCCCATACTTCAAAAAGATAGGGGACATTGGTAAACTAAAAGTTTGGAATGAGTTCCAAAGTATCTTGATAAGAGAGCTTTCTCGAAAAGAGATCTCCCTTGACGATTAATAAACTAAATTGAAAATAAAATGTTTTATAATGCGTACTTGCCTGATTGTCAACATCAATCTTTCCTCAGCTCCTTCTGACCTTTGAAAATTTGTAACTTGATGATTGAATTCTCCTTCAATATGTTCAACAATATAATCGAAGGTGGATATTTTCATCCTCGTGTAAGCAAAAAATGCCGCCCCATCCTTCCTTTGTTGCGGGAACAAATGGTGGAAGTCACCACATTGTTCCCTCATTGAATAAATAGTCGAAACTGGCTTCCGTCTCGACAAATTCTTTTTCGCCATGTAAAAGCATTGCTGCATTGTTTGAAAGAAATAAGTTGTTGATTATATCGCAAAAATTGGGGAAAAAAAGTACACTCAACACGAAGCAAAGGTAACCTCGCAAGGATTCTAGACGCCTACTGTGGACACTATAGCGGCGCGCGACTTGAGGTCGCTCGAACGCGCCGATCGCTCGCTCTCTTTGGTCGTCCACGTAGGACACGGCGTATCTCATCCACTTTCTGTTGCAATCCCTCTGCTTTCACAGTTGCGATCTGGTATGGTCTAAAAGACACAATTTTTCGCTGTCAGTTTTGTGTTCTATTTGACCCCTCCTAGTTCGCAGTGAGCTGCGGTCGGTCCACCCACAGACTGACCGCGTGGACAGCACTTGTTCTGTTTGACTGAGCGTTTAATGAAGTGCGTTTGGGACACCTCCTCATTGTCACTATGTATGTAGTGTATTAATATTAAGAATAAATAACCATGAATCTAGATGATGTATCAGAAAAGAAGTGAAGTTGTTATCGTCATACTTATAACTGATACATAAATTCCATGGTTACATGTAAGCACAGTCTGCTCTGACGTTGGAGTGTGTCAATATTAGAGAGTTTTTGTACTTCTCGTATACGGAAATGGCCTTTCCGAAACGAGAAGACGTTTTCGTTACGTGGAAACACTTTTCGGAACGCGAAGAATCAGCTTTACTTGTGCTCAGCTTTTTCGGAATCGTGATTACGGGACGACAACTTGCCCTTTCTCCAGGATAACCCTAACTTAGCAACTATCATGAGTTGGCATGGACACACACACCTGACAAAATCGCCTTTCTTTCTTGTTATTCCCCTCACCTCAACTAGAAGGGTCATTAGCGGCATGCGGATGTTTTATCAACGATTTCAGCTTTTTCATTCCCAAGATTCCGTTTCAAGATTCATTTTACACGTTCTAAAGATTTGTGTTATTCACGTCAGACTCTTCTTTGTATGACGTAGAGTTGTTTCTTACTTCATGTTATATTTTGGAAATTGTCTACTGTGAGTTTTGAGTAGTGATTCACTACAAGAGTCACGTTAACGTCTCTATAAGAGTTCTATTTCTCTCGGGCTTACGAAAACGCTACGAGAAATCAATGCGAAAAGGTTAGCATTCATCGTGCTCGCTCTAACAGCTTGTTTTCGTGTATACGAGAAATACCAATACGAGAAATACAAAAACTCTCCATTGCACAATGGTTATCTACATTGGTATATAAATTATTACGCTAAATGCGTCTTCATCCATTGACCCCGAAATTTTCTACGCCAACTGTTTTTTGCTTTTTGAAATGTAGTCAAAGAGAAAATATGGTATGTTTGTAATCGAAGCAATAAATTCCAGCTTTTTTGCTGGATTAAAATTGAATTTAAGGAAACCATCCACACAGTCATAAAACTACCTCCTAAGACGAGGAAATGAGTTCATTAGCATTTTGCTTAGCTGTATAATTTATTATTAAACTTATATCTAGTCAGAGTGAAGAGCTAGATAATATCTAACGATACTTTTTGTGGAGTCGATTCAACTTTGTATGTGCCAGTCAAAAGTATTTTTTCACGTCTTAATAATCAATTTTGTATGTGCCAAGACTTTTTGTTAGAAATATTCACTCTTAAGTGGGCGGTTTTCAAAACAGTCTTCTTGGTAATTTGTTCGCAATATTTTGCTGTACCTAATTATATCTAGTTAACTTTTTTGTGTTCTAGGCGTGATAGTATTCAATGAAACTAGTCCTGAAATATTCTTAGACTTTTTTTCTGTTGTGTAATTCTAAGGGGTAAACAGCTGTTTTTACCAAGTTATTATACATACGAGGAGAATGTGCAATCCTGGTGTATCTAGTCACTATTGAAGACTGTAGGCAGCTGCTTTTTTTTGTTCCGTTCATTTTTAGTAGGAAGTAGATTAAATTGTACAAACAAAAGTGTTCCCACATGGATTAAAAGAAGAGCTTACATGACAACTTGCATTATCTGGTTTTTTGTTTCCTTCAATCACCATTAAGCATGCTACCGCTGTAGAACTAGTACCTACATGCTTTAGTTAATTTTGTACTATGAGTAGGTACCTACCCATCCATTCCATTCCTGGCAAACTAGGACAGCTACCAACCTAATAAAATAAGCAATAAAATTATACCTGCCTTATGATGTCGTTTTCGATATAAAATTCAAGACAAGAGAATTGTTAATTTTAACATCACTACTGGCTTATATCTCGGCAGGTTCTCCGCATATACTTGTAAAAATTACTGAAAAAGGTTAGAATCTTCTACTTTCTCTAGACGCTACTCAAAGCGTTGAAGGAAAAAAGTTGTATGGGGAAGAATAAAATATACTTGAAGAACATATATGATAAAGTTGAAAAATCCTAAAGTTGAAATACTTAATAAAAAACGAAGCGTTTTCTAAAAGTTGTCGAGACGAACTACCTGTTGGAAATCAATACCTACTGTGTGCGCAAGAGTAGGAAAAGTCGTAACATTATTCTATTTTTCAAATAATTTTACGTCACAAGATCCCCCCCCCCTGCTTCAGTGATGCAGTAAGTCACTATTTGAAAAATCGTAGAAATAGGACTACACGTGGTCATAGAAGAGTGCGAACTGTTAGAATTCTCAGGATAAAATCTACTTTTATTTTAAAATATAAAAAAAGGATGTGCACATACTCTTTTGTGGGACTGATACCTAGAAGGTTCATTAACAAAAATAGACTTTCCACAAACGTAGTTAATCAGTCTGTAAACAAAATTAAACTTTTTACAAACATCATTCATCTTTGCTGAAGTACATATAATCTTTGAGCAAATGTACGAGTTGGTAATTCTGTAAATTCAATTAACATTCGCAAAAAAAAAAGAAGAAAAAAAGAAAAGTGATGCCGAAGATTGGGGAACCCACATCATATGTTTACTAATTACAAAAACAAGGGTTGTTTTCGCATTAAAAATAGTCAAGAGTATATTTCAAAGCATTGGTTTGCCAGCATTGAGTACAAATTATAATACTAGCTAAACAGAAAAATCTTTTGTACATCACACATACCTTACTAATTTACATCTCACATACCTGCACATGAACAATTATTGATAAAAAGTGATCAATCCAAGCACGCAAGTTGCTAAATTGAAAACTGGGTCACAATTTGAGGACTTGTAAACATCAATCATAATGGATAGTTGTCTTGCTCAATTTATCCTTCTTGGGGAATGATGTTGGTACACTATCTTGTCGCTAGGGACAGGAGTGATCCGTATTGAGAGAAAGAAGATAATTTTGGTAACGACGATATCAAGGTCTGGGATTTGCGTGAGCCCAAGATCCAGGGCAGTATGCTGTAGTTTGTCAGCAATAAACAAGTATCCTTGTCTGCTCCTTTAAAACATTTTTCGATTATTTGCTCGACAAGTTTCTGAAAAAATACAAATATAGCTTAGTAAACTCTGAAGTAACTTGACTTATGCATTAGCAATGGTTATGAGAAGGGGGAGGGGGGATACCATTAAGTGTGCCATTAATTATGTGGTAGGCAAGTGAGATAGCTCTGTTAAGCATTAATGTGCAGCTACCATCCATGGCTATTGAAGGTCCAATCACTGCACCCAAAATTCTCGAGAATGAACCTTCGAATATGCGGTAGGACCATATTAGGTACATTATCTTGTTTTTGGTAGTAACAGGGTGTCTACAGGTCACGGATTCCCAGAAAGTCCCGGAAAAGTCACAGATTTAATAGTAGGGCACGGATATTTCCGAAAGTCACGGATTTTAATATAGAAGTCACCGATTTTTATGGCGTCGGTAACCAAATAATCGTAATATAATGCCAGTACCGGGATTCACAAAACATACGAAAGAATCAATTGAGATGTTTGAATCTGTAATATTAAATATTTTGTACATTGTATTTTACTAATATTCTGTAAGTCGTCTTAGACTTCTATACTTTATAAGTAGGCTGGAATCAATAAAAAAGTTATGAAGATCTAATTTTATATATGCTACTCATGATTACAGTTGGTCTACTGGTAAGTATTTTGGTACGCTATCCCTAAAGAAATTAAAGCCTGTAAAACGTCACTGATTTAAAAAATGTAGAACCCAAAAAGTCCCAGATTTTTATTTTACAGATCTAGTAGACACCCTGTGGTAACCATTACATAAGCCATAATACATACCTAAATAACTAGATATGTTACATAACATTTTGAACTCACCTTCACATGGGACTTGGCTAATGAAGATGAATAGAAAACCAAGATGATTTTCAGGGTGAAGGAGTTCAAGACGATTTGGAGATCTTGTGGTTCTCGCATTCCGTCTCTGATAACCTCCAAAATCCACTCCCTGTGGCGACTGGAAATATTGATCCATTACATAGTTATTCAAATTCCAATAATTCTTTCAATTGAAGGAAAACTAAGGGTATTTGTAATAAACATCTATACTCCTAGTTCATTCGGGAACTTAGAAAGTCTTCTAAATAAACTAGGTTCAACTTTGCCTGAAATTAATTTGGACGTGTTACAACAGTTTAGGTGACAGAGGTCGACTGTGCCACTTTAATATCAACGTTAAAACAAAAACTTGTTCAACTGTCGACACCAAAACAATATCGAATTCAGTCAATGTGCAAAAGGCGGCAAAAAGTATAAAACTAAAACCTTCATATGCCTGGAAACCACTTTTGATTAACTGAAATCAAAATTAACACTTGCGTTTTACGGTTCAAAGCCATCTGAACGGCTTCTTTGGTGTGCAATCAACTCCTGCCCTAGGCAAAACTGTAGGCCAATGGTGATGGGTGACTAGTGAGATTCTTAAGTTGGGTACGCACTTGAAAAACGTCCGTACCTAACATTTTGACTCAAGACATCACAGTACTCCGAACATCGTAGTGTTGCAAATTTGGTTTGGGAGAGCAATAGGGGGGAATAGAGCATACCGACTTCTAGTTGTATCAAGTTCTCGTCGTGGCATCGCAAGAGCAAGTGACAGTAGCTACGTACATTTTGATTGATATATTGTGAGAAAAAGAAGAAGAAACTGCGTTGGTGGATAGGCAAAATTTTAAACAATTGGGAAAGTTTATTGTAATAGTGGGGGTGGTTTGGGTCACAGCACTTCGTACTCCTTGTTCATCTCAACAAACACAAGGGTGTACTCTTTTTCCCACTCCATATCCAAGTTGAAACAAATACCATATTCCATCCATACCACATTGAAACAAAAATACGAAGCACGAACTGATGAAATAATGCACAGAGCTATGAGAAGGGTGTAACAGACTAAAGCCTAGTACGCACTGGGATTCTTTGTTCGGACTCTTTGTCGCGGAGCTGCGTCTCGGACTCATTTTCTTGCATCCGGGACGCTCCGCGACATTTGAGTCTTGCATCCCCTGTGTTGCGTTTTAGTATTTTTTGAGTCCCATACGGAATGGGATTCTTTACACAATGTCGCGCAGCATTAGAATCAGTGCGTACGTGAATATCGAACAAAGTGGGCCTCTCACCGGTGTATCTTCGTTGTTATCGCTTTGTAGTTATCGTTGTTATGCTGGTTGCTAAAAACGGGTAAAAATTTTCAATTTTTTTTTTAGCAGAATTTTAGTCAAAAGAACTTTATTAACAATAAACTAGAAAAACAAGAAATTTGTGCTGAAAAAAGTAGGTACTTAAATTTCATTAAAATTGGTCAAAAATGGATAAAAACAGCTTAAAAAAAATGCTATTAATCAAAAACAGCTTCATTTTTTTCGAAAAATTCGCTAAAACATTTTTTGAATTGCTGAAAATTATTTAGGACAAGTTTATTTGCCACAAAATCGGTAGTAAACATTTCTTCCTAGTTAAAATCCTAAATTTTCAAAACAATTTACTAAAATATACTAATATAATTTACGAAAATCCGCTCATACGATCATGCTGCATGGCTGGAACTTTGTCGTCTTATAAAATCGATTTGAAATCAAATAACTGGATTATCCAATTAACGCTGTTTCCAACGGTTCTCATATTTTTGATTTTACGTGATCTCAAGTGGAGTTAAATGGTCATTTGAAGGTAGAAAACATATCTTAAAAATGATATTACTCAGAAAAACAAAGCATTAAAATAAATCTCTTACAAGTACTTTCGATCAGAAATGAGCTCTAGAATTGACCCATGAAGCACCATTACACCCTTCTTAGTGGTTGGCGCAGATGGCCTATCTAATGCAGATATAATAAAACATCGTGTAATATTTTTTTGCCTTCTTCTTCTAGTCTTCTAATCATTTTGCTTCAGTTCAATTCACACTCTCATCTCTACTCTAGACACTTTCGGAACCTCTTCCCCCCTTGTCTATGATGTCCTGCAGGCTGCAGCAGCTTTGTGCCCCCCCCCCCCCCCCAAGATGATAATGGCCTCACGATATGGAAAAAACCGAGTGTTAATGAAGGGTCCACGCATCCACCAACGCGGTGGCTTTTTTTTAGTAGCATTTTTTTTAAACTCTGTAGAGCTATGTAAAGTGCTACTGTGATCAACGAAAGCGCGACCTAGTTCGACATGGCTCAGGTTCAAACTAGATGCGTACACGATTTGCAGAGCGACAATGTCGCGGGGCAAAGAATCTGAGACATGAATCCGAGCGTCTGCAACAGAGTCCAAACAAAGAATCCCAGAGCGTACTAGGCTTTAGATCGCCCCCAGATGTGCAATGGGGCCTAAATCCGCACTCATAGAGAGAGGGGGGTGTGACAGTACCATAAGAGATACAACTCATGCTAATAGCATATGTGCTATGTTCGGAGATGATTTTCCGGTTCTCGGATCCTCATCTATCGCCAAACACAGCATTCCAAGAACTCGAGCAAGGCGTTCGTGTTAACGAGGATGTCGTCCAACTCCTTGACACTGAAGATCTCTTAGAAGAACTAAACCGCATGAACTAAGTGAAATAAAATGAACGTCAAGACTAGTGATTCAATTATCAGAACAATATAAGTCTAAAGTCTACTTGGCGCAATAAAACTTGTCCAAAAAAAAAAAAATCTGTTGAATCCATGTGATCCACAAATGTACAACGATCGTTAGCGATCCAAGTAGCAGTTGTTTGAAACAAAATAGCTCCATAGAACCACAAAGAAGTAGTGGTGCGATGGTTATCCCAACAATCGACTCTGGCAAAACGTACCTCATTTTGTGGTTTGAGAGGGGGGGGGGGGTCTATTACAGGGTTGCCTAACTATAACAGTTGATAAAGAAAGGTAGAATGCAGGACCACATGCATTATTTATGTGGAAAGACCTCAAATAAATAGATTTTAGATGAACTTGTAACAAAGAAGTATAAATGAAGGATTTGATTAACTTACTCGTGATTTTTAAAGTCTGTGCTGTTTAGAAGCTCAAGAAAAGCTGGTACTCCATATAATTTTAGTGCTGGTCGAGCTAGGATGAAATGGTGAAGAGGTCGGTAAAGCGGCGCAGATGGATCCCCAAGAACAGTTGAGGCTCTGGCCAGAAAAGTGGCAGTGATAGAACACAACCGCGGTACTTCAATATCTTCAGTTCCAGTATTTGATTTTTTCTTAGATTTTGATTTTTGGTTTTCCAAGAGCTCTACTACACCACGCCTCACTGCATCAATGAAGTTTGTCCACACAATCTTATCTTGCCCACTGCAATGTGTATAACACAAATGAAGAAATCATTTTAGAATTTTACAATTCAAGAAAGATTAAATTGTAATTATACCAGGGACATCACTTCGTACCACATAACATGAGAATGTCACTATAATATTTGAGAACTCGACCTAGTTTTAAGAGAATTTAGGGAAGGCAAATTTAGGAAGTAGTTGCAAATAGCGATCAAAAAGATTATTAAGCTTCAGGGATTTGGGCAAGATGAGTTCTATACTCTAGAAATGGCAGATTAGAAAAAAATGTTTCTCACGCACCATAGATATGTGCACTTACATGTGATTTTCATGGAGACGCTGAAGGAATAGTGTTGCCACCTTTCTTATGTTGGGGGAAGAAGAAGATAGTGAAGCGAGGGCGATTCCAACAGCCCCCGATTGGAAGAAAGTTCTCGATTTGATCTTGTGACCAGGGAGAGCAATGTGGCACAAGAGTGGTAGTATGAATGCAGGATCGTATACCATTGCATCGCCTTTAACTTGGCCCTAGAAAAGAAGAAAATAATGTATGGTATATAATAAACTTTAGGTAGGTAACATGTATACATATTATGAGTATGATTTCCTTGACATCGAAGGTGAATTGAATTTGGAAACTGGTCGTTTTGAACTGATGTTCCATGAATTTTATATAATTGATCGAATTGGTATTTTTGAGGGCCGAACTAAATGGCCACCCTCTCTTTAAAGGTGCGTACACACTAATACAGGATTTCGCGAAGTGTACAGTGCGTGGGAGCGACTCATACACTGCCCGAGACGATCCACCACCCGTCAGTTTTTTCGACGAACCCTTTGATAGTTTTCATTTCCAATTTGTACGTGTTGATAGACTCCAGGAAAATAACTCTCATAGTCGGAGACGTTTGATGACCCTGGCCTCATGGCTCTGATCGTTGGAGTGTTGAAACTTCGGGAAATTTTCCGTACTTGTAATGCGAGTTCGAACTCCTGTCGAGGTATCAAATATTTTTGCACAGTCGGAGAGGTTTGATCACCCTGGCCTCATAGCTGTGATCGCTGTAGTGTTGCAACTTCGGGAAATTTCCCACAGTTGTAACAACGCGAGTTCGAATTCCTGTCGAGGTATCAAATATTTTTGGGCCGCTACAGTGTTCAAAGCAAAGTAGCGCGCGCGAAGTGCGCACAACTCGGCGACTAAGGTTGCCATACTTACTTTATTTGAAGTATTTGTACTTTCAAATTTGTCGTTCAAAATACGTTATACTTTATTTTCGGTAAATAATGTTTTTATTGTTTCAAATCTCGTCATTAACCGTATAAGGAATTTAGGTGCCCCCCCCCCCAGAGGTGCAATGGGGGCCTAAATCCTCATAAATCTGATAGAGGAGGTAACAGACATCCCGTCAGAGAGATACCACCCCTACTAATAGCTTTTAATGAGCCATGTTCGGGGAAGGTTGATATTCCAGTCACCTGGAATTCCATCCAACGCCAAACCAGCTGCCAAAAATGATCGAGAACAGCGCGTGGTTCCCATTGATTCCTCAACGGGACACTGACAGCGCTATCTCTGGTGCTCTGACAGGAGCTTGATGGGCCTCTCAGGAGGTAACTCTGTTACACTCCTCCCCTTAAAGACATACTTGATTGAAGATCAAGTATGGTAATCAATGGCAAGTATGGTATTTAATTTTTCTTGAATAACACCATTGCATATTTGGTCGGGAGACGATTGTATATATGAAGTAGAGAGGAGTTCGCTTGAAATCGTAGACTCAGATTGGAGGGGAACTCGAACGAAATTGAGACACGAGGGTCCTTCCCCAGCGAGGTTAACAAACCACGTAGTGTACGTAATAAAACGTAGAATATCGTAATTTCTGGCCTCCACCAAGCAACTGCAACTGTTGAGAAAGTTTGATGATTTCTTGCCGGTAAGCAACACAGGATAATATGGTGTGAAACGGAATCCGACTGTCCACCACAGCATCTAAACCCGCACTCCCCATCCATTTCATAACTTGAATGGAATTGGAGACTCGATTTACTTGAACTAATAGTTAGGTAATTGGGTTAACTACTTTCCTTCACGAATGGCAGAATGACAACACAGCCTGCGGCTGAAGTGAAAAATACTAGATGAATTTTGACTCGTCGTTGATTAATTTTTTACTGTTCCTATCTAAAAATTTACTCATATGTACTTTTACATATCTTATCATTATATTTTATCGTTTTCTGGACAAAAATGTTTGTTTTTGTTTTAATGATTTATAGCTGTGAAATATGACAGTTGTGAGAGGGAAAGATTCGATCTGGTTTCACCTTTTCAGCACTCATAACTATTTAGGTAGCTTATTATGGTTGGTAGGTAGGTATTTAAAAACAAAACGGGTGTTGAGTAAATTTAGAAAAAAATCTAATAAATTTGTAAAAATATAAATTAAAAAAAGATTAATACATAATAATAAAAGATATGTAGAATAAAATACTAACAAATAATTGGAAAATCATATGATTCGTACGTAACGTTATTTTAGTTCAAGGACAAAGGGAAAAAATTCTAGTGTGGGATTCCATCACTACCTATTGTATCTTTCACACTCAACTTCTCTTATAGGTAGTTGGAAAACCATTAAGGGAGAAATTTATCTTTTCTCTTCACTGCACTACAAACATTTTGATATGGTTTTTCATCATATTCATGAACCTATTTCGTTTATTAGTAGCTATGTTTTATAAAAGAGTTGAATAAAAGAGTATTATTAGTTTGGTGAATCAATGAATAGTTTTAACACACTTCTTACTTAGTTGTAACATTCATTCATACGATTATCGATACTAGTGATCCGATGATTGTTCGTCTTCGATATCTGGTTTTAATGAAGTAATACACCAGACATCAATGTTGCAACCCTACTTCATACTTTGTGAATGAAATGGCTTTTTGTGTAGAAATTTTCGGCTATCTTTGATGTGCACTTTTTGAAATTCCTAGCTCAACTTACTTTTGGGAAAGATTGAGTAGAATTATGGTAGGTCGCAGTAGAAGACAGTTTACTGACACTAGTGCACACGGTTGCGGTGGTATTTCAAAGAAATCATTCTGAAAACACCCACAAAGGCGTGGTTTTTCAAAATGAAAAGCAATATTCGCAGTGTTCTGTTGGCCACCCTGCGCCTCCTCGCTCCCGACTGTCCTGGGATCGATGCCATCTTCACTTCAGTTCAAAGCCTGTTGTATAGTATACGTGAGTGAGTGGGAGGGAAGAAAGGCGCCAGCCTGGGTGGGCGGTAAACAGTTTTCTTCTGCGACCTACCATAATTATTCTACTCAATCTTTCCCGAAAGTAAGTAGAGCTAGGAATTATAGTACGGTCTTCGTAGAAGACTGTTTACACGTGCAGCACGTTCAATGTTTCTCATTTACCTGTTGCAAAGAGGGATGGTTGAGGGTTGAGGAAGAGTTGCTCAAGTGGCTACAGCTGACCCACTGTGAGCTGAAAACAAGGAGAACGAGCATTCCACACTACTCGAGGTACTCACCTTTTGTGTGTAAGGAACACGTGAAAACGCCCAACTCCCCCATACCCACCTATGCCATTTGTGTGTAGTGTTCGCTCCCCCCCCCCCCCCCTTTTTTTAAAATAATGATACACTTTTCTGGGTCCCGAGAAAGGGGAGAGGGCGGAGATCCTGATCTCTGGTAACTGCTGGCAAATGAAATTCTTGGAGGTGTGCAAGACTTTATATAACCTCCTCATAGTTTCCAAAATTGGAAAAGGTAAATTCTCCATGACCATGTAAGCAAAAATGTATGGTGTTTTCCAGATTGGTTTGTTGGAGATTGGAAAATGGCAGATGTAAATTCTCCATGTGTCACCAAGGGCCAATGATCTCTCTGGACTCTAGTAAATGCTGGCAAGTGTAATTTAGGGAGATGTGTGACACTTATATGATGGGATGGATGGGTTATATTATAGGATATTATATTCCTCGAAATATTTTGCTGGGATTCTGGGATTCAATAATCACTTTTACTAGTATCTCCATTAACAGTTTAAAAACGTGAAGTCCTCTACCCCACATTTTTCATCTATTTTGGTTTATTATTTTCAATAATAAGCCTATGTGATCGTATAGCAAAACCTTTTTATAACCCCCCCCCCCCCCCTCAAACTTTGTCATTTTAAGTTACAAAGTGCATAGAATCCAAATTTGCAATGTCCGTCCGCCGTTCGGGCCATAAAAGGCCTTAGAGTTGACTTAAAAAATCCGTTCTTTCGCACATACACTCCACTTGGGGTCTAGTTGGTCCTAAACTCCCGCCAGCTCGATCCCTCCACACCCATGGGTGCTATGAGCCAAAAATAGGTGAAAAAGTGTCTTTTTCAAGGCTTTGAGTGGTAGACTGACGTACGCGCACACGCCTGGCACGCTTCGTAATGATGAAAACATTGGCAGAGGGTCATGAGGGGGGAGGGGAAGGAGGCGCGGTGCCTTGTAGGTGCATAGCGGCACGTCACCAGGGGCGTAGCAGAACGGCGCCAGGGGCGTAGGATAACGGATATATATTACTTTTACAAGTAACACCCATATAATACACCGTGGCACCATGAGGTGGGTACGGCGTTATGGGCAAAGCGGAACGGCGCCAGGGGCGTAGGAGACTTTCAAATGAATGTTGATGGAAAAATAAGAGTGATATGATAGTGTAAGCGTAATAGGGTGGTGAACCTCCGGTTGTGAGGTAACGAGACCTAGGGAGTACCTCCAGGGTGGCTTGGAAAACTTCCTACACTTGTATTGCTTTCGAATTTCATGTTCCTTCGAGGCATGAATATATGTTTTTTTCTAGGTCATATTTGTGTGTTAATACCAATGCTTTGCATACGCATATTTATTAACATATCCTCTCGACTTTTCGTACGTACTTAGATAATGATATTATTAAGGCAATAATTATTTGAATAGATAGGAGCTCAAATCGAGAAATATAAACATGCGTATATAATTATAGAAGTATAGGTTGTGGCAACTCGAAATAGGACACACCGAGGAGTCTGGACTCCTCCTTGGTTATGACATACACAAGCCAACTAAAACTACGAGCATACTCAATTGAAAAAATAATAAACCTTTGTGAAATAATTTACAGCGTTTTTTACTGATTGACAATATAGGTATACAATCAAACTTTTAGAACATGAAGATTGATGTCCAGAAATTATTATACTTGCCTGTACATCCCGATGTATGGGAAAGTTGGCTATGGTGTTTATGATCAGAGAAGGGCTGAGTGAGTCCAGAATTTGGTGAGGGTGACTCCTGCTGAGAGCTGGCTTTTTGTGAACAGAGTAGTGTGACAAAGCTGCGTCGCCCCAAAGCAGTGGTTTATAGCCTGTAAGGTTCACTCCACTTTTCTCGTGCTGTTGCAGAATCTGAAATAGATGGGAAACAAATAAGAAAACTTTGAATAATTTATATTCAAGTACTACACTTGTCGAATTCAGGATTTTTAATTAACGTAGGTATAATGTATTTATATGATTTTAAGATAAATTTGAATATTTTAATTAGCTTACAACATGCATGTGTAACATTGCAGAAGATGACGTTATGAGATTGTGAATATTTCATTCTATAATTGATTGGTTATGTTCAGCTTCATTCCAAGCTCAACTGATGTTTATTATTCATCCTGTACAATAGTAGAAGACAAAAAAAAGTTGTAGAGAAAAAAAATCACTTGCTTTGAGGATTAGTTGGTCCGATTCGCTGAGGGTTGCTTGATACGCAGATAAAAATCCAGGAAGTCTTTTACCGTTGATTAGACTCCCATCTTTTTCGATTAGGGTTAAAAGAAACGAAATGAACGAGCCTGTAATAAGGAAGTGATTAAACTGTGTAGATGCCTAGATAGGAAGGTACATACTTTCCAACTAAACGATAACAACCGGGTGGTTTTCTTCCCACAATATCCCCATATAAGGAATTTAGGTGCCCCCCCCCCCCCCCCCAGAGGTGCAATGGGGGCCTAAATCCTCATAAAAAGGTAGAGGAGGTAAAGAGCATCCCGTCAGAGAGATACCCACTCCTACTAATAGCTTTTAATGAGCCATGTTCGGGGAAGGTTAGTTTCCCAGTCGCCTGGGATTCCATCCAACGCCAAACTCAGCTTCGAAAATGATCGAGAACAGCCCGCAGCGCCCATTGATTCATCAACGGGACGCCGACAGCGCTATCCCTGGTGCTCTGACGGGAGCTTGATAGACCTCTCAGGAGGTAACTCTGTTACACTCCTCCCCTTAAAGACATCCTTGATTGAAGATCAAGGATGTTAAGTGGGTGGAATAGTTAATAGCTGAGAACTAATGCTCATTCAATCATAAATAGCTGCATTGGCGTTTTGGATGGGGAAATAGAATTAAAACTGGATTGTCAATGAAGCTTCATAAGAAGTATCTTCATTGAACAATCGGGACAAAACGGATGCTCATCTATGGAGACTTATACCTTAGGAAATCAAAATATATATAGAAATTAATTTGCTCAACATTGGGGACTTTAAATCAAATTGCCCAACTATGGGACTTAAATTGTGCACTAACCTGGTAACTGACATATAGCAATACTCAGGTGGCATGAAATTTAAATAATATAAAATGAATTTGCCCAACTTAGGGGACTTAAGTTGTGCACTAACCTGGTAATTGACATAATAGCAATACTCTGGTGGCATAAAATTGAAAAAAAATATGGTATATAAAATATAAAAAGGGGAATAAAAGAGAAATTATAAGTCAAAGACCAATGAAATTATTTATATACCAAAGGGTGATAATGGGAATTCCTTCTGGAACCCCAGGCCATGTTTCTTCTGAAACATTAACGCCCCAAAAAATAGTGGATTGGACTACTAGGCGTCAGCCGTGCATAATCCAAACCACGCTCTGCTACCATATAAGGAATTTAGGTGCCCCCCCAGAGGTGCAATGGGGGCCTAAATCCTCATAAAAAGGTAGAGGAGAGTAAAGAGCATCCCGTCTGAGAGATACCACTCCTACTAATAGCTTTTAATGAGCCATGTTCGGGGAAGGTTAGTTTCCCAGTCACCTGGGATTCCATCCAACGCCAAACTCAGCTTCGAAAATGATCGAGAACAGCCCGCAGCGCCCATTGATTCATCAACGGGACGCCGACAGCGCTATCTCTGGTGCTCTGACAGGAGCTTGATGGACCTCTCAGGAGGTAACTCTGTTACAAGGGAAACAACGAAAATTGCCATTCACATGTTAAGAATAATGAATTTACAATGCATCCAATAAATATTCTTCTGGATATGTTGAGACATTAAGTGGGAGTGGCAGACAGAGGGTCCGCTGCACTAGAAGACAGTAAATAGGCATTCTAGAAATTCATGGAATATCCTACCCCTACCCCTGTCTCTAGCTGGAATAGGGTCTCAAACTCCGCGTTTGGTTCCAAGAAGGTATAGCACGTGCAGGGAGTAATGAAGTGGAAGAAATTCCATGACATCGCTTTATGTGAATTGTAGAATATGAAGAAAATAAATAATTTATTCTCATGTTATATGCGGAATATCGGTATAAGTAACCCCCCGAATATTGATTGCAGAGTGGCATACGAAACCAAACTTCTGATGCAGTTTCTATCCTTACGTCTGACATATCATTACATATATATGTACAGCATTGTTATAAACAAAATCTAGTGTACTAGGGTAATTTTACTGAAGATACTACTTCCATCAGAGTTAAATCCCCAAATCTAAATTGCATTAAATAATCATAAAAGTGGCAACTGGAAGGTTGCCAGTTCTCACATTTAAAAGCTTCATCAGTCCCCATCAGGATGCTATCGAACTTCTCATGTGCAGTTAATTTCTGAAAAATGGCCGAGGGATCAAGAGGTAATCGGTCAGCAGACAACCATATCCTGAGAATTTCAATCATTGATTTGCATGAACGATTCATTCCATCGGAGATGAAGAAATTTACCAAGTCTACAGATATATCTGGCAAATCCGAAGCCTCAACCTTTGAAGCAATATTTTCCATTACTTCCGCGATGCCAGAGCTAGAAAAAAGAAGAAAAAACAATAGTAAGTAAATGATGTAAGAATGTAAAGTTGTCGCGAATGCGAAATTGTTAACTACGAATTAACTAATCTATTTGCTTATTACAACTTTTTATAACAGAGTTTTGCTATAGAAAAAGTTTATCAGGTGAGATAGGAGTAGATTAGGGGAGCCCCAGTGAACAAGTGCAATCACGTGTCACCGATATACATATGCTTGGTGGCTGTGTCTAGAGCAGTCGATTTTCTTTCCCAGAATTAAATTGCCAAAGAGGTCGATTTTTTCCCCCTTGGGTGATAGTGTATATTTATACAGTCGCACCTGTAGCAGGGAAGGTTAGGCCTATAGGTTCGACAGTTTAATGGTTTTATAGGAAACAATAATTCAATCATCTCAGGCTAGATCAATCTAAAACAAATGCATTTTAGTTTTCAGCAATCTCAAGACATCTCTTCTTCTATAAATCACAAGACTACTTCATAAAACTGGTGAACTTCGTTCAAAGGGAAGGAATTGTCTCATGAGTGGGATTAGGAATTCCATAATCAAAATAATCTTACACCGGACTCTGTACATATAATTCAACGGAGTTGATTTTTGATGCAATAACTTCTTACGACAAGTCATGCGAGGAAACTATTCGGAATACCATATAATATTCAATTCACATTCAACTCATTCGGATTGAAACCATGAACTAAATAAGAGTGTCGCGACTTGAGTAAATAGGTTCCTAACTAAAGTCGTAGTTGATAATTTCGCAATCGCAAGAAATGAAGCAGTAAATGAAATAAGAAGACAAGAAATTAAAACGAGAAGTGTGCTTTACCATATGTCTGGTTGCTGTAATGAATACGTTTCCATCCATCCCTTGGTTAAAGAAAGAAGAACTAAGAGTTTATCGGCTTTAAGAAAAACAGCAGTAAGAACTGCCAATGCGTTTGACGAAGGGTATATATCTGAAGCATGTTTCTCAACTTTGGAAGCCATTTTGCAATGTATTTCTGGGCCTAAAAAAGTAAAAATATGAACAAGCAAAATGAAATATTGTTTCAAGTCAAACAGTACCATCATGAACCATCTACCGAAAACGTATTGGTTCATTATGAACATATTCAACTGATCTATGTGTAACGTTCATCTACTGAGAAAAATAGAGAGTTCCTGGTTACCACGTTTTTAGTTTACACGGTGCCTGTGAGCCATGATCAGCTGATCTGGAAACAACTGACAGCTGACGAATTAGTAGAAGTGGACGACGTGAGTAGGAGACCGCTTGATTGGCAACGCAAGATCGAGTCTTAATACGTCCTCGTTACTACGTCTTCGACACTTCGCCCGTGAATGTATAAACCCGAGGAAGGTTTCAGTGATAAGAGTATTCAGTTCATGTTTTTCATATGAAAATTTATACTGAATTAATATAGTAAATATATTATTTAAAATATAAATTAAATATATAATTATATTAAAATATACTAAATTTATTTATATGTATACATCCTGTTTTCACTCGAAACAGTCCATTTATCGAGTGCCAAAAAACAACTAGTCAACAAATCGGAGGATAAAGGTTTGCCGAAAAACGGATAAAATAATTTCATTCTAATCATATCTACCTTTTTCATGATACAAACATTAAACTTATAAGATACGAACATGTATTATTTTAGTGAGTTTCTACACAAAATGCTGTACACCACTATTACACCAATATTACTACTAATATAGTTGAGCTAGAACTTACTCGAACGATCGCCAAGACAAGTCGGACGGATGTGTCTTCAAGGTAAACCTGGAACACGTCGAGCTCGTCTTTGCTCAATCAACTAGCGTGATATATAAGCTTACGAAGTCCAATATTTAACGCTGATTTTCATTGCACAAATAAAACGGCGGAAGGACGGACAACGGTCTGATTCGATTTTTGAAATCCATCTTGAAACGCAACCAAAAAATTTTGAGAAAGAGATTTAAAAAAAATTGCTTATCCGATAACAAAGGTTCACTTTGCAAAGAACACTACGAATCGAAAACAGAACAATAAACCACATGATAATAAATTATGAAATGTGAGATCTGGATGAAGGAAAACAGAGATGGAGAAATACAAGATGTTGGAATCTCGGAATTAGCTTCAGGTCACAAAATTGATAAGAGACGACGTGTGAAGACACATGAAAAACCCTAGTAACAGCCAGCGTTGTTAGCAAAATTTTGGTTCTCCCTAGATTCACGTACACCGTATTAAGACACCGTGGTAACCAGGAACTCTCTAATTAAAACTGTGTAATAATTAGTAACGTTTTTAATCAAAAACTATTACTCCTCTAAATACATTCGTGAACAGTTTATACATATTAGTACAGTTTTTCTGGGCATAGCTCTAATTGTCTTTCTTTCTTGAATGGTATCTGGGAAACCTTCTTTCCTTGATCAATTGTATTATACATTGTTACAACATAATGTATTTTAGAACGGCTGAAGTGACTCAATACCGCATTTTGGCATGCATGTAGTAATTGCACTCACTAAATCCAACAGAAGCTATTTTAGCAAAATGAACCAGGTAGTCGTTGTCTGCAGCCAGAGCTTTGATCGCACTTCTCATTGCATGGTCTAAACACCCTGTAGAGGGTTCAGTGACGGAAACAAGCAATGTAACCTCTCTCATGAACTCTGTCCCACCCGGGAGTGATCCCACCTGATTCTCCACTCTGCCCATCAGAGTACAAGCTAGATTTCCATACCACACATCGCTGGTACACATCACCCTGAGCAGATCTAAAGAATTGAAAAATTGTTGACAAGAGAATCACAGAAGTAGAAATACTAAATACACATTAACCACATAAACGTTACAAGACAAAATTATATTAAGAAAACATGTCATTGGACATTTTTCCATTTTAAACTGAGTAGCAACGAACCATGCTACCGAAACTGTAACTTACCAGAAGCTACATCAAGAAGGGAACCATTTAGATCAACTACAGCTCTGGAAAAGTATTTGTGCAACAAATCAGGCAGCTTGGAGACCTCAGGGAGCTGAACAATCTTGGTTATTATTTGGATAATCCCACGCAACTCGTCTTGGCTCAATTCCAAATTCAACGTGAATGTCATGAGCAATAGGTGTTCGATTACTTTAACCCATGGTGTGGTTCGTCCTTTGGTAACAAAATACCTACAAGTAAACAGTTAATGATCGCACTAAATTCAATTAAAAACAGTCAGAACACTAGTTTCAATAATCTATCATTTCAAGGGATTAGGTTTTGTTTGTCATCCTACAATTACGCTAAGGTATTCCATGACGCTATGATTAGATATCAAGTCTGAGGGCCAGTTTCACCAATCTGAGGTACTTAACGTAACGGTGACGGGAGACCGGCGATTAAAAGCGACAATAAGGAATTTTCTTTCACCACGTAAATTATACGACAAAGTAATCATCCCCGTGGCTGGTTATGTTTGGTTAAGTTACTAATCCATGGTAATTAATGGTTTCATTTTGTCCATAATTATGAAACATTTGTCCATGTTGGACAAAAAAATAGCTCCCCGGAGCTTGGAATCATAACCTTAACAACTTCAACAGCGGTTTCTTATTGAATTCTTATCGCGATTATGTTCATTCTTCCTAAGTTGAAACACTGAAATTTAAAAGAATTACATTCACTTTGAATATCCACTTAAATGAGAGAGAGAGAGAGATAGTAAAAACCACAAGGAACCTGCGCTCGAAAGTTTCTGAACGAGGAACCCGTGAAGTGAAGTGAAATTAAACATATTTATCTTTCTACTCTTTTGGTGGCCTAAAAAGTTGATCTTCCGGTACTGGTTTATGGTAGGGGAAATCTCATCAGATAAGAAGTAAATACATAGAGAACGTATAAATCAGGTTATCAAACTTGGTTAGGTACCAACCAAGGTAGGAAATTAATAATCTACTAGATGAGTCAAAGAACTTTGGCAACATCGGTTTTCATCTAGCTTTAGAGAATAATTCTTTTCCTTATGACTTGAGGTCATTGTAACTTAAATAACATTCAAAATTAGCAAACAAAACCAGTTGTAGAGCCGCCATAAGAGCTTAGTGATCTCAGATTTCTTGTCTACTTTTTCAACTACCTATTGCTGGCGTTTCATACTTCTTTGATATCAATGCGAAACGAGCTTGTGTACGGGAAATCTGAAATGCTGCGTTATATTGAAAACGATCCCATCACCTACAAACTCCTAAATGGGGGCGGAGGTTTTGAGAGTGAACATTATTTTTCTCGACTTGTGGACGTTTTTTAACAATATTGAACTTAATCGTTTAAAATCATTAAATATTATTATATTTTCGGTAATTAAAAAGTGGAAATCGATGGCTCTGTACACTGAAAACTTAATGATAATCATCCGTTAACCTCTTAATTCCTCGAGGGTCGGGTAATTAGTTAATCAGCTTTGGTAATAAGATCGCCAAGTTCTGACGGACGATTTAACCAACGATGTTGTTGAAAGAAAAATCGCTCTAACGTCTGATTAAGCTGAAACATTATCCGTGTTAACGCTAATTCTTGATTAACTCAAACGGTGAAAATGGCCCTGTGGCATTTGGATGCTGTCAACAGAACACAACCGGTGATTTGTCTTATCTTAACGGAACACAAACTCAAACATTGCCTGCCTTTTTATTTTTGACAAAAAATAAGTTTCTATTAAAATGGTTTTCCTGATGCACTTTTTTTTATATATATAGAGAAATCTTACTTCGGGCTCTTGACGAACGTTCTACTAATGAGTTTCGCCACTTGGTTTTTTGTCATAGGGAAAAACTTTAGAAAGGATTCCAATTCATCCGCGTCCACATTCTCAAGCTGTAATTTCTTCCTTATTGCAAACTCGAGTTCAAAGTAAACTCTGAAACAATTAAACTGTAAATCAACATGACTGCCAAAAATGTCTTAGTAAATTGTAATTGCTAACAATGCTAAATTCCGTTATTCCACACAAAAACTATCTTGCGTAGTTCACCTTTGACCGAATGGTTTTAATTGAGGATGATCTCTGTCAAGTACAGCTTGCCCCAAAATGCTGACAATCTTATTCACATTCACAGTTCCATATAAGACAGGGTGGAAGCTATCGAGCAGGTCGGAGTACTTCAAAATGCGTTCAGGTTTGAATGGTGACTCGTTTTTTACTGAGCTCTCACACAACTTTGAAAGGAGAGATCCACAGCGTGATAGAAATTCAGGTTGATTTTGAGACTTCACAGCATACCTAATTACTTGAGAAGCCACAAGCTCGATTTCACTGCAGTTAACCTTGAAGAAAAAAAGCGCAAAATTTGATAACTGGTCAGAAATCTAAATATATGTTAATAGGGAGTACGCAATGTACTTACAAATTCCAAACAATCTTCAGGTGTATTCCGCAGTATGAACGAAGAAACGTTTTCAAACACTGAGCCAGAAAATGGGCTGAAACTCAGAGTTTTGATTTCTCCTTTATTCAAAGATTCCAAATAGTCGACTACAACGTGATCGCGTCCAGTTAATTCTTTTATAAGGGCTATAAATCCTTGAGAGGGTACCTAGGGAAAATCATTCAATTAAAACGGAAAATTGACCATTTTGTGACAGCAGGTTCCTAACAGTGGATACGATGATGGGAAAGTGTGGGGGGGGGGGGGGTGTGGATTTCCATGAAGATGAATTTCTGTTTCCATTTATGTAAGATTCAGACATTCATGTTTCATTAAATGAATGAAGAAAATTAATTTATGCATTCTTCTTGTCGTTGTGAAGAAAGTGTGTTCCTTTTGAAACTATCTTAGGGTAACTTTTACAAGAAATACACTGTTTTTGTGTTAGACCTTTCTCTTATTGATATCGTTTCCAAGAATGAGGTTCCCGTGCCACTAATGTTTGGTTTTTCTTAAAAATTTTCACTCCTATGATAGAGACACAGGGTTGACTCAATTTTCATCAGATTCCGATGTCAAAGAAATTCCGGATTCCGGTTATCACCAACAAACATCTCCCCATCGTTGTTGTTCGACTGTTAAGCCCCCTCTACACAATGGTATGTTCTGTGCCAGATTTATGGCGAAGCATGGGTGCTTGAGCATGAAGGATGATGGCCGAGCTTCACGGGTACGGAAACCAGAGCCAGCACTGGCCACCATCACACGTCCACACACTGGCCGCCGTACAACAACGGTGATTAGCCGATGAAAGGGAACCATGAGCCACTATTTGATGTAATGCTATGATATAATGTAATGATGTAATGTAACACGAAGCGCAGGAGCACAAATAATTCACCGCATTAATAATTTTCGCAAACAAGGCACAAGATTCAAAACAACAAGACTGATAACCGCAGGAGCGGACTGCAGGGCTTGTGGGTACTAGTTGGTGTGGCCCATGACACTTACTCCACCTCCACCTGCTTTTTTAACACAGAATGTGTTTTTACGGAGGGTTATTTGGTTTGAAAATGTCTGTCCCGTAAGATCCCCCCGAACCCCACCCCTCTGTCGTGTCTATGCACGGCCAAACGGCTGAGTGGGGTGAGTGTACGAGTGGGGGGATCTTCTTGGGATTTTCCGAAAGGGGGCATAAGCGAATTTAAAATTTTCTAATCCCACCCGAACCATGGACCGTAGGGCGGGAGGGGGGTCGAAGTAACGGTTAATGTGCGCTTTTTGGACTTCCCCGCTTCCTGTACCCCTCTAAACGGCCGTTGAAAATTCCGGAAAAATACCGGTTTTGTAGGTTTTTCTACGAGGAAGACGACGGCGCGATCGGATCGCGAAAAAAGTATCGGGAAATGCGTCAAAAAATGCAAAAGTACGGACCCGTTTTCTCGAAAAGTCCGACGAAAAACTTGGTTTTTTCTGATTAAAATATACCCCATAAAGGTACGTTTTTCGGAACGGTTTTCGCGGGCGAAATAAAGGTTTGATCCCGACGAATCTGAATCCGAAATCGGATATCGAAAAAAGTGACGGTAAGTCGGTCAAATTGCGAGGGGAAGCGAGGCGAAGCGATTAAAGTGACGTGGAGGCGAGCGAAGCGAGTCGGAGCGGCTAGTATGTTGATAATGGTGAGTGGAAACGCTGCTCAAGTGTTCTCTACGGACTGGGCAATCAGTACCTTCTCACGTAGCCCTGCGATCCATCATTCGCGCGAGCGTGTGTATAAATGAAAATATATAATATAATATAATATTCATATAATATAATACATAGTGGCAAGCATTATTATAATATTATTATAAATATTATAAATAAGCCGGTAGGTAAGAAAGACCGGAACGTACTGCTCCCATTTAATTGACAGTTAATATAAAGACGTTAGTTGGATTGCTTGTAATCTTTATGATTATTTGACTAATTCATCAGGAAGTGGGTGTTTTCTTGTTTAAAGATCTCGTTTGAAGAAGAAAAATCACTTCTTCTATTAATAATAATTTTCCAATCGGACTGATGTTGTGATACTTTAAATGTACCTATTGTGATTAAGTAGGGTAATGTAACCCGTTCTAGTTCAGAAACACAAAAATTTACCTACCTATATTGCTGGATTGCTGCTATTGTATTGTTGAAATCCATCCCCTATTGAAAAATTCATTCAGCCTCT
This sequence comes from Adelphocoris suturalis, assembly GCA_030762985.1. Lineage (NCBI taxonomy): Eukaryota > Metazoa > Arthropoda > Insecta > Hemiptera > Miridae > Adelphocoris > Adelphocoris suturalis. The sequence continues at coordinate 91,470,266 of CM061046.1, forward strand.
TGTGATTAATAGTTCGAGTCTTAAAACCAGTTAGTTTGTCCAAGTTCAATAAACTTACTTCTAGAGGTGAAATGCAATGTTTTGAGTTTTACCTTCAATCAGCTGAATACAATCGCACAAAACATTTACATTTTACATGCTCTCTATCCTATTATAAGCTCTTTGCTACGATCCAAGGCGCTGGATTCCAAGAACGCGGAATGAACTTCGGCCGAACTTACCAGAATGCCACCAGCCCTCCGGGGAATCCCCGAAATACACATTCTGTGTTTCATTGGTTTGATCCTTGATCCTAACATTAACAATCCGGGGGTCTGGGGATTCAGATTTCATTTCATTTTTCAGATTTCATTTTACAATAAATGTACCATCATGAACACAAACCACTGGAGGCTAGACACCCCCAACGGCAACGTTTTTTTCTAAGGATCTGGGTTTTATTGATTTTTGAATTACTTATGTGCCTATTGTTTGTTTTAAGTATGTTATTCTTGTTGATTTGACAATCGTATTGCCTAAACATTGGCCGCTACAAATAAAATTTTGAATCTTGAATCTCACTGTAAATGCCTCAACGTATAGTTCAACTTCCCCTTTAGGCAATGTACCCATCCTCAGCAAACAGTAATGGTGGTGAGGATCGTTCTGTTGTAGTGTAATGTTGGCTATATATTTTGGGTATATGTAGCTATACCTACCTATGTTCTGTAGAGTTATAAAATAGAACAGTTACACACTTTAGGACTGATTGGAACCCAATAATATTAAAGATTAAACTGTTATGAGGAGGGAGATTATGATAAACTACCTACCAAGTGAGCATAGTGAACAATAAAGGCTTTAATGACGTTTCCCATTTTGTCATTTGCTCGAAGAAATGCAGGGAGCAGTGGGCTCAACCTCATATTATGATGATCCACGTCTGCATAATCTGCGTCGTTTTCTTCCACTATTTTTTCAAAAATAATAATCAAATAAAAATTTCGCTTTTATAAATCAATTCAGCCACTAAAAGTGCAAAAAGTTATGATTTTGTATATTGATGAATTTATTGCCACGAACTCACAGGCGAGAAAATCATCCAGCTTTAAATCTTCGGTATCCACATTAGTGGAAGAGTGTAGCCTATGGGATCGAAGAATAGAGTTCGACAGTTCGAATTTGTGGTCCTCGGCATACTTGAGAGCAGAAGCCAACTTCTTTCCAAAACCACTTTGCGAATGCTGACTGATGCACTTAATCCACAGCTCCAGCTCCCAAGTGTCGTCTGAAGATAAATATAAAAATGGTTTTGATGGAAAAACAACAATAATTATGAATGAATCATTTCTTCAGTTATTCATGAACAATAAACAAACGAAACACCTGTTTTCAGCGCCATAGGCATATCCCTAAGAGAAATAAATGTATCCAATCACATAATTTCACATTATCATGTTTTTTTTAAAGCTTTTATTGCACCGAGTAGCAATATTGACTTATATTACTACAATACACTATTCAGGACCTAAGATGCATAACTTTGTCCCTTGTCTCTCGAACATATCACATTCACTTCCTACACAAGCTCATGCGGTTTTAAACGCTTAAGGCGTCGAGTTAGATCTTGCACATCCAGGAGCTTTACAGCTTCCTCATTCACATGATCTTTTAGTCTGGCAAGATGAGCCGTTGCTCGCTTTTTGATCACCTCATCCACACTGTCAACTTGAAGTTTACGGTGGAGTGCCTCATTTCAGAAGAATCCACGGCGCATCAGTGATACATCATAGTACAAAATTCTGGAAACGTTTAATGATCTGTCTATTGGTTGGAGCTGTGCAGCCCCACAACTGCACTCCATACATCCAAACTGGCTTGAGTACTTGATTATAAAGAAGCAGCTTGTTACCAATGGTCATGGTGGATCGTCGGCCGATTAGCTAATACAGCCTTCTAAGTTTCAATGCGAGCTCAGTCCTCTTCTTTTTGACATGCTCCACATTATCATAAGCGAACTGATTCATTAGAAAAGGCAGTTTCCGCATACCACATTTCAAAAGTTATTTGATGCAATTTGAATATCATTAAGTTTATACCTAATCAGCGATTTGTTTCCCAACACAATAAAAGACATGAGGCAAAGTTGGGTAATCGACCTTCAAAAAAATTTAAGGAGTTCCCCAATACATGGATTTGGACACAAAATGAAAATATAACTTCACGAATCAAGGAAATTAATAGACGTGTCCATCTGTGGTTGAAGACCCAGGGCAAATCGAAGACCCAGCTCACAAGTGACTCAATGGACCCATGGGACAACCCAAGTGTTGTGTATTTAGAACTGACTACCTAGTCACTTGTGCTCCGAGTCGTGAACCAGACAGGTGGGATGGGTATAGCGAGATATTGAAGGAGCTCAACCTTTGAGCAATATCATCTTAGACTGAGATAGGTAGGAATGCTTCCAGTTTAGTGGATAATACTATACTATCATAAGCTCTAGTTATAGAAAGATATATTGTGGCAGAGTAATAAATACCACTGGACACCCTTAAGAGAAAAGAGATGAAGCCCAGTGGAAAGATAAAATCTTAAGCTCAATAAGGAAAGGAAGGTAGAGTTTGGTGGAGACCATCAGGTACTCTGGAAGAAGGGTAACCAGGCGTGACAAAGAGAAGGCAAGAATTGAAATAAGATTGGATACTAGCTATAGCTCCACAGTTATTTACATACAGAAATGGGCAGCGTTATGCGTATGTGCTGAAACTTGGTCTCACAAGCCCGAAGGAGTATCTCACTTTATTTATGAAATCCCAATCAAATAGTAAGTTCATACCCCCACAGCCATGGGCTGGGTCGAGTACCGCATATTGAAACCCAGTAGTATGATTCCACGTTGCATGATGAGTGCCACAGCGATACAGTTTCAGGTAGATTTCGAGTAAGCCAGAGACTGAGAAATCATCACTTTATATTCGTCGTTTAAAATGGGGGAAAACTCTGCTATTTATTACACAAAGGTTTATTAATCTGTATTAGCCAGCCCTCCTACGCAGATCACTGATCCATAAATTATCAAACGAAGTTTAAGGTATATTATCGAAATATAACTGCATAGACACCTACTGAGGATAAATTAATGAAATGAAATTAAACAAATTCACGTCACTGGTCCTTCTGACGTAAAAGGAGATGAAATCCAAGTACACTAGTTCATCAGAATCCAAGTATATAGACATAGATCTGAGCACCCACAAACTGAAAATTAATGAGATTAAAATGAAACGCCTACCTACGCTTCACTGACCATCTGCAAGTGACAAAAGTTATAATAAATTCAATCAAATGTACCCAAAAGTAAAGCAACTGCGTGGGATAGCCATGTGCTGGATTCAATATACAGTACCTAGTGCAAAACTGTGCGCTCCACATTTTCTTCCCCCCTGCGTGGGCTGTTCTTTTTTTCTGGGATTCAAGATTATTCTGACTCCTAGAAACGATATAATAAGAATACATTGTGGCGTTAAGTTGGTTTTTAAGACAAGAAAAATTAAAAAAAAAAAAACATGATTTTTTAAGGAGTGAAAAAATTGTGCTGTTTTTTAGTGTTAAAAATCCCAAATTAAACAATGATGAGAAGCTATCAAACGAATTTGGTTATGAAAATTTAAACTTGCCCTTTTACAAAACAACAAGGATACTATAAGTTCAGTAATCGATTCGGAAAAATCCTTGGACTGGATAAAACTGGTGAAACTGAAAATAGTACGGTGTGTGGGTTATTTTTCAGAAGGGGCATCTAGATTTTTTACGACCTGCAACCGCTGAAAGCAAAATGTTCCTACTTTCAACTTCATTACTTTCTCGTACGAGTTTAATTTCCATATTAACTTCCATTCTTAGTCTCATTTTGAAGAGGAAGATGGATACAGTTCCATTCCTGTCAGAAGTTTTGTTGCGTTTAAGAAGATAATAAGATATAAATAAATATATTTCAAGATTTAATACTCACCAATAATTGAGCATGAAGAGCAAGAAGAGGATAATTATTCCATTTCTAACAACAATTGTGTTGGATTTAAAAAGTTTATAAGATGTATAATTCCACAATGAAAGCAACATGGCCCAATTATTTTAGCATATATACTTCTCTCGTGGAAGAGATTCAAGTATATTTGTTCATTCCATTATGGTTTTTTCCCATCAACACAGAGCACAGTGTCTAGAGCAAGCAAGTGCAGATGCTAAATTCTTTGCTTAATGGAACTTCATGGAACAACTGACGCACTTCTAATAATTATATCTAGAAACTGAACAGAAAACTGACTGACTGGCCTGTTGTGTGGAAATTCGAGTACGATAACGTGCGCGCGCAGATTGTGGCCTAGTATGGTCTCCTTTGATCTTTCAAGAAAAACCGCGACAGAGGCGATTGCCTGCACGGCTCCGTATGGACCAGACATCGTCGGTTTTTCAAGGTCATTTCGCATCCACACAACCGGCAGTGCGCAATGTGGTCTAGGTTTGCGTAGTATTGGCCATTGTGGAGAGAGGTCTTTAGGACTCATACTGGTTGTGGGTACTAGTTGGTGTGGCCCATGACACTTACTCCACCTCCACCTGCTTTTTTAACACAGAATGTGTTTTTACGGAGGGTTATTTGGTTTGAAAATGTCTGTCCCGTAAGATCCCCCCAAACCCCACCCCTCTGTCGTGTCTATGCACGGCCAAACGGCTGAGTGGGGTGAGTGTACGAGTGGGGGGATCTTCTTGGGAGTTTCCGAAAGGGGGCATAAGCGAATTTAAAATTTTCTAATCCCACCCGAACCATGGACCGTAGGGCGGGAGGGGGTCGAAGTAACGGTTAATGTGCGCTTTTTGGACTTCCCCGCTTCCTGTACCCCTCTAAACGGCCGTTGAAAATTCCGGAAAAATACCGGTTTTGTAGGTTTTTCTACGAGGAAGACGACGGCGCGATCGGATTGCGAAAAAAGTATCGGGAAATGCGTCAAAAAATGCAAAAGTATGGACCCCGTTTTCTCGAAAAGTCCGACGAAAAACTTGGTTTTTTCTGATTAAAATATACCCCATAAAGGTACGTTTCTCGGAACGGTTTTCGCGGGCGAAATAAAGGTTTGATCCCGACGAATCTGAATCCGAAATCGGATATCGAAAAAAGTGACGGTAAGTCGGTCAAATTGCGAGGGGAAGCGAGGCGAAGCGATTAAAGTGACGTGGAGGCGAGCGAAGCGAGTCAGAGCGGCTAGTATGTTGATAATGGTGAGTGGAAACGCTGCTCGTGTTCTCTACGGACTGGGCAATCAGTACCTTCTCACGTAGCCCTGCGACCCATCATTCGCACGAGCATGTGTATAAATGAAAATATATAATATAATATAATATTCATATAATATAATACATAGTGGCAAGCATTATTATAATATTATTATAAATATTATAAATAAGCCGGTAGTTAAGAAAGACCGGAACGTACTGCTCCCATTTAATTGACAGTTAATATAAAGACGTTAGTTGGATTGCTTGTAATCTTTATGATTATTTGACTAATTCATCAGGAAGTGGGTGTTTTCTTGTTTAAAGATCTCGTTTGAAGAAGAAAAATCACTTCTTCTATTAATAATAATTTTCCAATCGGACTGATGTTGTGATACTTTAAATGTACCTATTGTGATTGAGTAGGGTAATGTAACCCGTTCTAGTTCAGAAACACAAAAATTTACCTACCTATATTGCTGGATTGCTGCTATTGTATTGTTGAAATCCATCCCCTATTGAAAAATTCATTCAGCCTCTTGTGGTTAATAGTTCGAGTCTTAAAACCAGTTAGTTTGTCCAAGTTCAATAAGCTTACTCCTCGAGGTGAAATGCAATGTTTTGAGTTTTACCTTCAATCAGCTGAATACAATCGCACAAAACATTTACATTTTACATGCTCTCTATCCTATTATAAGCTCTTTGCTACGATCCAAGGTGCTGGATTCCAAGAACGCGAAATGAACTTCGGCCGAACTTACCAGAATGCCACCAGCCCTCCGGGGAATCCCCGAAATACACATTCTGTGTTTCATTGGTTTGATCCTTGATCCTAACATTAACAATCCGAGGGTCTGGGGTGTCCCCCAGATTTCATTTTACAATAAATGTACCATCATGAACACAAACCACTGGAGGCTAGACACCCCCAACGGCAACGTTTTTTTTCTAAGGATCTGGGTTTTATTGATTTTTGAATTACTTATGTGCCTATTGTTTGTTTTAAGTATGTTATTCTTGTTGATTTGACAATCGTATTGCCTAAACACTGGCCGCTACAAATAAAATTTTGAATCTTGAATCTTACTGTAAATGCCTCAACGTATAGTTCAACTTCCCCTTTAGGCAATGTACCCATCCTCAGCAAACAGTAATGGTGGTGAGGATCGTTCTGTTGTAGTGTAATGTTGGCTATGTATTTTGGGTATATGTAGCTATACCTACCTATGTTTTGTAGAGTTATGAAATAGAACTGTTACACACTTAGGACTGATTGGAACCCAATAATATTAAAGATTAAACTGTTATGAGGAGGGAGATTATGATAAACTACCTACCAAGTGAGCATAGTGAACAATAAAGGCTTTAATGACGTTTCCCATTTTGTCATTTGCTCGAAGAAATGCAGGGAGCAGTGGGCTCAACCTCATATTATGATGATCCACGTCTGCATAATCTGCGTCGTTTTCTTCCACTATTTTTTCAAAAATAATAATCAAATAAAAATTTCGCTTTTATAAATCAATTCAGCCACTAAAAGTGCAAAAAGTTATGATTTTGTATATTGATGAATTTATTGCCACGAACTCACAGGCGAGAAAATCATCCAGCTTTAAATCTTCGGTATCCACATTAGTGGAAGAGTGTAGCCGATGGGATCGAAGAATAGAGTTCGACAGTTCGAATTTGTGGTCCTCAGCATACTTGAGAGCAGAAGCCAACTTCTTTCCAAAACCACTTTGCGAATGCTGACTGATGCACTTAATCCACAGCTCCAGCTCCCAAGTGTCGTCTGAAGACAAATATAAAAATGGTTTTGATGGAAAAACAACAATAATATTGAATGAATCATTTCTTTAGTTATTCATGAACAATAAACAAACGAAACACCTGTTTTCAGCGCCATAGGCATATCCCAAAGAGAAATAAATGTATCCAATCACATAATTTCACATTATCATGTTTTTTTTAGCTTTTATTGCACCGAGTAGCAATATTGACTTATATTACTACAATACACTATTCAGGACCTAAGATGCATAACTTTGTCCCTTGTCGCTCGAACATATCACATTCACTTCCTACACAAGCTCATGCGGTTTCAAATGCTTTAGGCGTCGAGTTAGATCTTGCACATCCAGGAGCTTTACAGCTTCCTCATTCACATGATCTTTTAGTCTGGCAAGATGAGCCGTTGCTCGCTTTTTGATCACCTCATCCACACTGTCAACTTGAAGTTTACGGTGGAGTGCCTCATTTCAGAAGAATCCACGGCGCATCAGTGATATATCATAGTACAAAATTTAAAAAACCACAAGGAACCTGCGCTCGAAAGTTTATGAACGAGGAACCCGTGAAGTGAAGTGAAATTAAACATATTTATCTTTCTACTCTTTTGGTGGCCTAAAAAGTTGATCTTCCGGTACTGGTTTATGGTAGGGGAAATCTCATCAGATAAGAAGTAAATACATAGAGAACGTATAAATCAGGTTATCAAACTTGGTTAGGTACCAACCAAGGTAGGAAATTAATAATCTACTAGATGAGTCAAAGAACTTTGGCAACATCGGTTTTCATCTAGCTTTAGAGAATAATTCTTTTCCTTATAACTTGAGGTCATTGTAACTTGAATAACATTCAAAATTAGCAAACAAAACCAGTTGTAGAGCCGCCATAAAAGCTTAGTGATCTCAGATTTCTTGTCTACTTTTTCAACTACCTAACGTATTATACCTACTGCTGGCGTTTCATACTTCTTTGATATCAATGCGAAACGAGCTTGTGTACGGGAAATCTGAAATGTTGCGTTATATAGAAAACGATCCCATCACCTACAAACTCCTAAATGGGGGTGGAGGTTTTGAGAGTGAACATTCATTTTCTCGACTTGTGGACGTTTTTTAACAATATTGAACTTAATTGTTTAAAATCATTAAATATTATTATATTTTCGGTAATTAAAAAGTGGAAATCGAAGGCTCTGTACACTGAAAACTTAATGATGATCATCCGTTAACCTCTTAATTCTTCGAGGGTCGGGTAATTAGTTAATCAGCTTTGGTAATAAGATCGCCAAGTTCTGACGGACGATTTAACCAATGACGGGTGTTGGTAAAGAAAAATCGCTCTAACGTCTGATTAAGCTGAAACATTATACCGTTAACGCTAATTCTTGATTAACTCAAACGGTGAAAATGGCCCTGTGGCATTTGGATGCTGTCAACAGAACACAACCGGTGATTTGTCTTATCTTAACGGAACACAAACTCAAACATTGCCTTTTTATTTTTGACAAAAAATAAGTTTCTATTAATTGAAATGGTTTTCCTGATGCACTTTTTTTATATATAGAGAAATCTTACTTCGGGCTCTTGACGAACGTTCTACTAATGAGTTTCGCCACTTGGTTTTTTGTCATAGGGAAAAACTTTAGAAAGGATTCCAATTCATCCGCGTCCACATTCTCAAGCTGTAATTTCTTCCTTATTGCAAACTCGAGTTCAAAGTAAACTCTGAAACAATTAAACTGTAAATCAACATGACTGCCAAAAATGTGTGTCTTAGTAAATTTTAATTGCTAACAATGCCAAATTCCGTTATTGTAATTGCTAACAATGCCAAATTCCGTTATTCCACACAAAAACTATCTTGCGTAATTCACCTTTGACCGAATGGTTTTAATTGAGGATGATCTCTGTCGAGTACAGCTTGCCCCAAAATGCTGACAATTTTATTCACATTCACAGTTCCATATAAGACAGGGTGAAAGCTATCGAGCAGGTCGGAGTACTTCAAAATGCGTTCAGGTTTGAATGGTGACTCGTTTTTTACTGAGCTCTCACACAACTTTGAAAGGAGAGATCCACAGCGTGATAGAAAGTCTGGTTGATTTTGAGACTTCACAGCATACCTAATTACTTGAGAAGCCACGAGCTCGATTTCACTACAGTTAACCTTGAAGAAAAAAAGTGCAAAATTTGATAACTGGTCAGAAATCAATATATATATTAATAGGGAGGTTGGTACGCAATGTACTTACAAATTCCAAACAATCTTCAGGTGTATTCCGCAGTATGAACGAAGAAACGTTTTCAAACACTGAGCCAGAAAATGGGCTGAAACTCAGAGTTTTGATTTCTCCTTTATTCAAAGATTCCAAATAGTCGACTACAACGTGATCGCGTCCAGTTAATTCTTTTATAAGGGCTATAAATCCTTGAGAGGGTACCTAGGGAAAATCATTCAATTAAAACTGTGTAGGAAAATTAACCATTTTGTGACAGCAGGTTCCTAACAGTGGATACAATGCTGGGAAAGTGTATATTAAAATAGGATTTCCATGAAGATGAATTTCTGTTTCCATTTATGGAAGATTCAGACATTCATGTTACATTAAATGAATGAAGAAAATGAATTTATGCATCCTTCTTGTCGTTGTGAAGAAAGTGTGTTCCTTTTGAAACGATCTTAGGGTAACTTTTACAAGAAATACACTGTTTTTGTGTTAGACCTTTCTCTTATTGATATCGTTTCCAAGAATGAGGTTCCCGTGCCACTAATGTTTGGTTTTTCTTAAAAATTTTCACTCCTATGATGGAGACACAGGGTTGACTCAATTTTCATCAGATTTTAATGTCAAAGAAATTCCGGATTCCCACTATTTTATGTAATGCTATGATATAATGTAATGTAACACGAAGCGCAGGAGCACAAATAATTCACCGCATTAATAATTTTCGCAAACAAGGCACAAGATTCAAAACAACAAGACAGATAACCGCAGGAGCGGACTGCAGGGCGACTGACTGACTGGCCTGTTGTGTGGACATTCGAGTACGATAACGTGCGCGCGCAGATTGTGGCCTAGTATGGTCCCCTTTGATCTTTCAAGAAAAACCGCGACAGAGGCGATTGCCCGCCCGGCTCCGTATGGACCAGACATCATCGGTTTTTCAAGGTCATTTCGCGTCCACACAACCGGCAGTGCACAATGTGGTCTAGGTTTGCGTAGTATTGGCCATAGTGTAGAGGGGTCTTTAGGACTCATACTGGTTGTGGGCACTAGTCGGTGTGGCCCATGACACTTACTCCACCTCCACCTGCTTTTTTAACACAGAATGTGTTTTTACGGAGGGTTATTTGGTTTGAAAATGTCTGTCCCGTAAGATCCCCCCGAACCCCACCCCTCTGTCGTGTCTATGCACGGCCAAACGGCTGAGTGGGGTGAGTGTAAGAGTGGGGTGAGTGTACGAGTGGTGGGATCTTCTTGGGATTTTCCGAAAGGGGGCATAAGCGAATTTAAAATTTTCTAATCCCACCCGAACCATGGGCCGTAGGGCGGGAGGGGGTCGAAGTAACGGTTAATGTGCGCTTTTTGGACTTCCCCGCTTCCTGTACCCCTCTAAACGGCCGTTGAAAATTCCGGAAAAATACCGGTTTCGTAGGTTTTTCTACGAGGAAGACGACGGCGCGATCGGATTGCGAAAAAAGTATCGGGAAATGCGTCAAAAAATGCAAGAGTATGGACCCGTTTTCTCGAAAAGTCCGACGAAAAACTTGGTTTTTTCTGATTAAAATACACCCCATAAAGGTACGGTTTTCGCGGGAGAAATTAAGGTTTGATCCCGACGAATCTGAATCCGAAATCGGATATCGAAAAAAGTGACGGGAAGTCGGTCAAATTGCGAGGGGAAGCGAGGCGAAGCGATTAAAGTGACGTGGAGGCAAGCGAAGCGAGTCGGAGCGGCTAGTATGTTGATAATGGTGAGTGGAAACGCTGCTCAAGTGTTCTCTACGGACTGGGCAATCAGTACCTTCTCACGTAGCCCTGCGACCCATCATTCGCGCGAGCGTGTGTATAAATGAAAATATATAATATAATATAATATTCATATAATATAATACATAGTGGCAAGCATTATTATAATATTATTATAAATAAGCCGGTAGGTAAGAAAGACCGGTACGTACTGCTCCCATTTCATTGACAGTTAATATAAAGACGTTAGTTGGATTGCTTGTAATCTTTATGATTATTTGACTAATTCATCAGGAAGTGGGTGTTTTCTTGTTTAAAGATCTCGTTTGAAGAAGAAAAATCACTTCTTCTATTAATAATAATTTTCCAATCGGACTGATGTTGTGATACTTTAAATGTACCTGTTGTGATTAAGTAGGGTAATGTAACCCGTTCTAGTTCAGAAACACAAAAATTTACCTACCTATATTGCTGGATTGCTGCTATTGTATTGTTGAAATCCATCCCCTATTGAAAAATTCATTCAGCCTCTTGTGATTAATAGTTCGAGTCTTAAAACCAGTTAGTTTGTCCAAGTTCAATAAACTTACTTCTAGAGGTGAAATGCAATGTTTTGAGTTTTACCTTCAATCAGCTGAATACAATCGCACAAAACATTTACATTTGACATGCTCTCTATCCTATTATAAGCTCTTTGCTACAATCCAAGGTGCTGGATTCCAAGAACGCGAAATGAACTTCGGCCGAACTTACCAGAATGCCACCAGCCCTCCGGGGAATCCCCGAAATACACATTCTGTGTTTCATTGGTTTGATCCTTGATCCTAACATTAACAATCCGGGGGTCTGGGGGTGTCCCCCAGATTTCATTTTACAATAAATGTACCATCATGAACACAAACCACTGGAGGCTAGACACCCCCAACGGCAACGTTTTTTTCTAAGGATCTGGGTTTTATTGATTTTTGAATTACTTATGTGCCTATTGTTTGTTTTAAGTATGTTATTCTTGTTGATTTGACAATCGTATTGCCTAAACACTGGCCGCTACAAATAAAATTTTGAATCTTGAATCTTACTGTAAATGCCTCAACGTATAGTTCAACTTCCCCTTTAGGCAATGTACCCATCCTCAACAAACAGTAATGGTGGTGAGGATCGTTCTGTTGTAGTGTAATGTTGGCTATATATTTTGGGTATGGGTATATGTAGCTCTACCTACCTATGTTTTATAGAATTATAAAATAGAACTGTTACGCACTTTAGGACTGATTGGAACCCAATAATATTAAAGATTAAACTGTTATGAGGAGGGAGATTATGATAAACTACCTACCAAGTGAGCATAGTGAACAATAAAGGCTTTAATGACGTTTCCCATTTTGTCATTTGCTCGAAGAAATGCAGGGAGCAGTGGGCTCAACCTCATATTATGATGATCCACGTCTGCATAATCTGCGTCGTTTTCTTCCACTATTTTTTCAAAAATAATAATCAAATAAAAATTTCGCTTTTATAAATCAATTCAGCCACTAAAAGTGCAAAAAGTTATGATTTTGTATATTGATGAATTTATTGCCACGAACTCACAGGCGAGAAAATCATCCAGCTTTAAATCTTCGGTATCCACATTAGTGGAAGAGTGTAGCCTATGGGATCGAAGAATAGAGTTCGACAGTTCGAATTTGTGGTCCTCGGCATACTTGAGAGCAGAAGCCAACTTCTTTCCAAAACCACTTTGCGAATGCTGACTGATGCACTTAATCCACAGCTCCAGCTCCCAAGTGTCGTCTGAAGATAAATATAAAAATGGTTTTGATGGAAAAACAACAATAATTATGAATGAATCATTTCTTCAGTTATTCATGAACAATAAACAAACGAAACATCTGTTTTCAGTGCCACAGGCATACCCAAAGAGAAATAAATGTATCCAATCACATAATTTCACATTATCATGTTTTTTTTTAAGCTTTTATTGCACCGAGTAATCTCATTAACAATATAAATCTGACTTATACTACTACAATACACTATTCAGGGCCTGATGCATAAGTCCTTGTCTCTCGAACATATCACATTCACTTCCTACACAAGCTCATGCGGTTTCAAACGCTTAAGGCGTCGAGTTAGATCTTGCACATCCAGGAGCTTTACAGCTTCCTCATTCACATGATCTTTTAGTCTGGCAAGATGAGCCGTTGCTCGCTTTTTGATCACCTCATCCACACTGTCAACTTGAAGTTTACGGTGGAGTGCCTCATTTCAGAAGAATCCACGGCGCATCAGTGATACATCATAGTACAGAGATCTGGAAACGTTTAATGGTCTGTCTATTGGTTGGAGCTGTGCAGCCCCACAACTGCACTCCATACATCCAAACTGGCTTGAGTACTTGATTATAAAGAAGCAGCTTGTTACCAATTGTCATGGTGGATCGTCGGCCGATTAGCCAATACAGCCTTCTAAGTTTCAATGCGGGCTCAGTCCTCTTCTTTTTGACATGCTCCACATTATCATAAGCGAACTGATTCATTAGAAAAGGCAGTTTCCGCATACCACATTTCAAAAGTTATTTGATGCAATTTGAATATCATTAAGTTTATACCTAATCAGCGATTAGTTTTCCAACACAATAAAAGACATGAGGGAAAGTTGGGTAATCGACCTTGAAAAAAATTTAAGAAGTTCCCCAATACTTCGGACACAAAATGAAAATATAACTTCACGAATCAAGGAAATTAATAGACGTGTCTATCTGTGGTTGAAGACCCAGGGCAAATCGAACCCAGCAGTGACTCAATGGACCCATGGGACAACCCACGTGTTGTGTATTTAGAACTGACTACCTAGTCACTTGTGCTCCGAGTCGTGAACCAGACAGGTGGGATGGGTATAGCGAGATATTGAAGGAGCTCAACCTTTGAGCAATATCATCTTAGACTGAGATAGGTAGGAATGCTTCCAGTTTAGTGGATAATACTATACTATCATAAGCTCTAGTTATAGAAAGATATATTGTGGCAGAGTAATAAATACCACTGGACACCCTTAAGAGAAAAGAGATGAAGCCCAGTGGAAAGATAAAATCTTAAGCTCAATAAGGAAAGGAAGGTAGAGTTTGGTGGAGACCATCGGGCACTCTGAAAGAAGGGTAACTAGGCGTGATAAAGAGAAGGCAAGAATTGAAATAAGATTGGATACTAGCTATAGCTCCACAGTTATTTACATACAGAAATGGGCAGCGTTATGCGTATGTGCTGAAACTTGGTCTCACAAGCCCGAAGGAGTATCTCACTTTATTTATGAAATCCCAATTAAATAGTAAGTTCATACCCCCACAGCCATGGGCTGGGTCGAGTACCGCATATTGAAACCCAGTAGTATGATTCCACGTTGCATTATGAGTGCCACAGCGATACAGTTTCAGCTAGATTTCGAGTAAGCCAGAGACTGAGAAATCATCACTTTATATTCGTCGTTCAAAATGGGGGAAAACTCTGCTATTTATTACACAAAGGTTTATTAATTTGTGTTAGCCAGCCCTCCTACGTAGATCACTGATCCATAAATTATCAAACGAAGTTTAAGGTATATTATCGAAATATAACTGCATAGACACCTACTGAGGATAAATTAATGAAATGAAATTAAACAAATTCACGTCACTGGTCCTTCTGACGTAAAAGGAGATGAAATCCAAGTACACTAGTTCATCAGAATCCAAGTATATAGACATAGATCTGAGCACCCACAAACTGAAAATTAATGAGATTAAAATGAAACGCCTACCTACGCTTCACTGACCATCTGCAAGTGACAAAAGTTATAATAAATTCAATCAAATGTACCCAAAAGTAAAGCAACTGCATGGGATAGCCATGTGCTGGATTCAATATACGGTACCTAGTGCAAAACTGTGCGCTCCACATTTTCCCCCCTGTGTGGGCTGTTCTTTTTTTCTGGGATTCAAGATTATTCTGACTCCTAGAAACGATATAATAAGAATACATTGTGGCTTTAAGTTGGTTTTTAAGACAAAAAAAATTAAAAAAAAAAAAAAAAAAAAAAAAAAAAACATGATTTTTTAAGGAGTGAAAAAATTGTGCTGTTTTTTAGTGTTAAAAATCCCAAATTAAACAATGATGAGAAGCTATCAAACGAATTTGGTTATGAAAATTTAAACTTGCCCTTTTACAAAACAACAAGGATACTATAAGTTCAGTAATCGATTCGGAAAAATCCATGGACTGGATAAAACTGGTGAAACTGCAAATAATACGGTGGTTGGGTTATTTTTCAGGAGAGGCATCTAGATTTTTTACGACTTGCAACCACTGAAAGCAAAATGTTCCTACTTTCAACTTCATTACTTTCTCGTACGAGTTTAATTTCCATATTAACTTCCATTCTTAGTCTCATTTCGAAGAGGAAGAAGGATACAGTTCCATCCCTGTCAGAAGTTTTGTTGCGTTTAAGAAGATTGTGGTGAAAACCACCCCCTCTTGTCAACAGCCCTTTTCAGGGCTACCAAAAAGAGGTAGACACAACACAAAAATATTTACAAGACGTCGAGTTATAACTCCGTCAAACAAAATATTTCACCAGAGAGAAAATACTAAATTCTCTCTCAAAAGTGAAATATTAACTAATAACACACAAGGCGACCTCCCTAAACATTTACTGGGCGAGAGAGATGCGACAAGCATCTCGAAACAAGTCGCCTTGAATGAGAAATCTCAAACAGAAAAACTCAAGGTCGTCAGCCACCCCCGGGGACCCCGTCGCAGCGACGGACGTGGGGAAACCACCCCGAAAAGACCAGCTCAGCTATCATACTCGCAGATACTGAGAAAACAATGTGCGAGCCAATGAGACTACACAGTCGAATTAATGAAATTAAGCGGACCAACCAGGAGGCGGCAGGAGGCGGCCACCTCCCTATAAATACCCCGCTAGGAGCCCTCCGAAATTCATTCCACTCTCCGCTCTCGACAACTACACTTGGAAGTACGAAGAATTCTACACGCTCTACGCTGACGAACCTTCTGCATCCCGAGTTCATCTCAAGAACGGCTTCCTACTGCTTTCTACAAGGCATACCTTCTCTCCACACAGATCTCGCATTGGCATCTACGAGTCCAGTGATTATTCATCCTGCTCATTGCCCAACGTAGTTCATCTGTCAGGACGCCACCCGGTACATCTATCGATATTCTCTTTAGATCGTACGCCCGAGGGACGTTCCGAGCCGTGTCGCCCGGGTTTCGTAGCAATAAGCTCGTAACCGACCGCTGTGGGCACGCCGGTAAATTACTCTGCTCATCCGCTCTAATTTACCGTCCAAGGAAGTCTTTTTCAAGACTACGAGGTAGGACCCTGACATACGAGCATTGGAAAGACGCTCTGTCAAGCGAGTCCACCTCCCAAACCCTCTATTTTTATACATAGAGGCATCGAAACGAGCTAAAAACTCGGTTATTTCGATGGAACGTCGGCCGTCTTATTTCCTCATGCAAGGGGAGGCAGACGACGGCGAAGCCGGGCCGCGTAGCCCCCGTAGCGCTCCCTACAGGCTACCCGGCGAATCCGCTGAACCCAGCGACGGCGCAAGGCACGATCCTCACGCCGGGATCGCCTTCTCACCCGACGTATTCATTAAAGAAACGTTCGATCAAGCCTCGCCTATCCAAAAGATCGAGGATACCTTTCAGACTCGTTCTGAAGCCGATCATTACGATTCGACCAAGCTGTCCGAGTACCCACGATATTCGACGCAGGCCTACCCGGCCGATCCGAGTGTCAAATACACTCCAAATGTGCAAAAAGCGAAGGATACTTTTCAGTACCTCAACCAAGCTCAACATATTCCCCCTACAGATATAAATCTTAGGCCGGAATATTACAAAACGGCTCAGTACCAAACTGATCGAACCCAGCACCCACTATGCGAGCCCAGTGCTCCACGCGGCTGCGACACGAACTACCTCCCAGTTCAGTCCGCCAAGCCAGTTGACCTTGGCGGATCCGCTCACATTCCTTACGGGAATAACCCGGGGACTAACCCGCATAATCAGAATATAAATGTCCAACTTGGCCTACCTACGCCAAGTAAAACATATTTAAATCCACTACAAATGGTGACCCCGCCTTTGAACAGGCTTAACACGGAGCATTTCGTTCCCTCTTATGAAGCTAGTGGATTTCAGGGAACCACTGCGGGCGTGCGACCCCCGCCGGGCCTCTACGCCCCACATCTCACGCAACATCCCTCTACACAAAGTGGCTTTCGAGAACTTTTAGAGGAGATGGGAGATTATCAAAAACCAATCTTCCAAAAGAAGAATATCGATCGTGCACTCGCCGAGTTCGATCAATACTGCGTGCGAAAACACCTGAGAACGCAGAACGAATGTTTCTCAGCTATATACAAGTGGGTACCAGAAGAAATGAGGGAAGCTATCGACTCAGCTTACCTCACGGCACCCCACGCACCCTACGAAGAGGCCAAACAGCGCCTACAGCGAGAATATGGGTTGTCCTTACAGGACAGGCTCCTCGCTCTCGAGGACCCCGCATCTCTCGCCAAAAAACCCAGCACCAAGTACCACGAAATGTACTCTAAAGCTGTTGGGTATTTTTCAGAAGCTCTGATCACTCAAAAGTGGATCGAGACTCTACCCATCGAAGCACGAGGTATGGTCGCAGCTCAGCCTACCACGACCGCCCGGCTCGACCTAGCTGATACGCTACACGCGTACAAAACAGAGAATACCTCTCTGAACATACGAGGAGTAGAATCTACTCCGAAACCCATAAATACTGGTTTCAAAAAGGCCCTCTCAAAACAAGCTGAGTTCAAACCCCAACCAGTAGAGAGTAGGCCTCACAAACCGACGGCCTATGTCTGTCGAAACCACGCACGTTTCGGTAACGAAACTCGCAAATGTGCAGACCCAGAACACTGCACTTGGAAGACAAACACGGCTTCCAAAACTAGCAGAAAGGCAGCGACTATAAGCCAGCCTAAAACCTGGGTTTCAACCAAAAATACTCAGAGGTCGGTACAAGAAAGTACCGTTCCAACCTCCGACGTAGAGAGTTCGGAAAACGAATAACTGCCAGTGTATCTGAGCCTATACACCGGCAGTCTACTGAGTATAAAAGGCTTTTTTTCAAGTGCAAACTAAATGGCACTGAATTTCTCATTGACACGGGAGCAGAAGTGAACATTCTGCCCCACAATGTCACAAAAAAATTGGGCTTGAAAATTCGTAAGTCCAACGTTAAGCTCACAGCAGCTAACGGAGCCCCTATAGACACACTAGGGCGAGCTGACACGACAATTAACATCGGCCTCGGAGACATGACCACCGATTTTATGATCACGAAAGTTGATCTAGCGATCCTAGGTATTCCATTCCTCGAGTCTTGGGATATCGGAATACGGGTCAAACACAAGTACATTTATAAAGATAAAATAAAGAGCTATGCCGATCAAAAAATAGCTGCAGTCATGAACAAAAAATTCACTGACGAACAAATAGCAGCTACTATCCCTCACCGTGACAATAACCCTCAACCAGAGGACGTGCAAATCACGGAGGACGAAAACATTCGCTCTATCATTGACAAATACAATGATAAAATGAGCAAACTTCAAGGTAAGTGGAAAAACAACGGGGTTTACCACCGTATAACCACGGAAGGAACACCAGTACACTTCCGAGCAAGACCCATGGCGGGCGAAAAACGGGCTCAAGTCAAAAGTACTTTTGACAAAATGCTTTCAGAAGGCATAATTGCACCATCAAATTCCGAATGGGCATCCCCGTTACACTGTGTGCCAAAAAAAGACGGGTCATGGAGAATCACCGGCGACTACCGTTTCCTGAACGCGAAAACGAAGAAAGACGCCTACCCTCCTCCTCACATTCGCTCTTTCCAAGCGAATTTACATGATACACAAATCTATTCGACAATAGATTTAAAATCGGCATATTATCATATTCCGATGCACCCAGATGACGCTCATAAGACTGCAATTATTACACCTTTCGGTCTTTATGAGTTTAAGAAAATGAGCATGGGTTTGGCCGGAGCGGCTCAAACATGGCAAAGATACATGGACAGCATCATGCGAAAATTTGATTTCGCATTTGTATACCTAGATGACATCCTGGTGGCTTCTAAAAATTATAAAGAACACATGAACCACCTCAAACAAATTTTTGACAAGCTAGGGGAACACGGACTTCGAGTAGGTTTTGATAAATGCATTTTTTCAAAACCTACCGTCGATTTCCTAGGTTTCACTATCTCGAAAGAAGGGATAATTCCTAAACGAGATAAAATAGAAGCCATAGAACAATTTCCTAGGCCAATAGACGTACGAAGTCTACGCAGATTCCTAGGTATGTGTGGTTTCTACCGAGCATGCTCAAGCAAATTCGCTCACACGGCACAACCTCTGTATGACTCCATTCAGTCAAACAAAAAAAATGACAGAACACCTATCGAATGGACATCAGAGAGAGAAAAAGCTTTCAATAGCTTAAAACAAGCAATGATCAAAGCAACATTGCATAACATTGCTCACCCACACCCTACAGCAGAGTGGAGATTAGTCTGCGACGCATCCGACACACACATCGGAGCGGCACTAGAACAGGAAATTACAGACAAACATGGCTCGAAATCTTACCAACCATTGGGATTTTTCAGTAAAGAAATTCCAGAACAATGGAAGAACAAAGCATCATTCGACAAAGAAATGTTCGCCGTTTACCAAGCTTGCATTCACTGGCACAATGACTTGGACGGCAGATCTTTCCATATTTGTTCTGATCACAAGCCTCTGCTAGGCACGATGCTTAAGAAAAATGCACATTTTTCTAAAATGAGATTAAGATGGCTAACATACATCTCTCAAATGACGAGTGACATTCGTCATATTTCCGGAGAGAGCAACGTCGTCGCCGACGCACTCTCCAGACCCTTCGATCCGGTTGAAATTCAAACAAAATCGATTTCAACCCAGACGGACGAGGGTCCACCCATAGCCGAAATTTCGCAAATTACGGCTGCAATAGAGTGCAATCTTCTACTGCACATTTCAAATTCACAAATTCGTTCTCCTCCTAACGCGGAGGACAAATTGAAACTCACACGAGTTGAATTCCCTCAAGGAGAAATTTGGTGTAACCTAGACCTAGGACACCCTAGACCTTATATTCCAAACGAAATAAGGCAAGAAATAATCAGCCAAATTCACAATTTGGGACACCCAGGTATACACTCTACAGTGTATAAAGTTAAACAAAGATATTTTTGGCACGGACTCCGTGCAGATGTCTCCAACTGGGTCTGAGCGTGCGAAACTTGCCAACGAGCAAAAATCACGCGCTCCGTGAAGCTCCCTTACTCCGAATTTGAAACGGCTAACAAATTTTCACACGTACACGTTGATATTACCGGACCCTACCTTTAGCTAAAGGAGGGAAACGTTACATTTTAATGATGGTTGATAGAGCAACGGGTTGGCTAGAGGCAGTCCCTCTTAACAACATCGAAACAACCACAATCACAAACGCCTTTATCAATATTTGGGTAGCTTCAAAGGGCGTACCTAAATACATCACAAGTGATCAGGGCACTCAATTCGAATCAGATCTATTCAATTCCATTATGGAACGTCTCGGAGTAAAACATACTCACACGTTACCATACAAACCATCAACAAACGGAATGGTAGAACGCAGAAATAGATCTTTGAAAGAGGCTCTCAAAGCACAAAACGAAAATTGGCTCGACGCACTTCCGAAAGTTCTACTCGTCATGCGTACGGCAGTAGACCCAGCAACGGAAACTACACCTTTCCAAAAAGTTTACGGAATTGACGTGCCACTCCCAGGAGACATTTTCGTAACTTCTACAAACCTTTCGGAACCTCTTTTCTTCCGACCTACGCATATTAAACATAATAATACGAAATATGCCGTAAACATGCCCAAAAATTTGGATACATGTACTCATGTCTATATCAGAGTGCCCACACAGCTCACCTCTCTGCAATGTCCTTACACGGGACCATTCAAAGTGGTTAAAAGAGATAAGTTTTCGGTTACAGTGCAAATTGGCGAACATACAAAAAAAGTTCCCAAACAGCAAATAAAACAGCTTACACTCTAACAACAGACGAAGCTGTGTCACTAAACAAAAATCAGGCAGAAAATAAGGAGGAGACTCCCCGAAAATCTGCCAGAAGGCACGTACCCTCTACCAAATTCGACGAGAGGTGGGTGACGGCGCTCGAAACACCCCAGCCGGCGTCGTCGTTAATAACACGACGTCTTGGGGGGGCCCCTGTGGTGAAAACCACCCCCTCTTGTCAACAGCCCTTTTCAGGGCTACCAAAAAGAGGTAGACACAACACAAAAATATTTACAAGACGTCGAGTTATAACTCCGTCAAACAAAATATTTCACCAGAGAGAAAATACTAAATTCTCTCTCAAAAGTGAAATATTAACTAATAACACACAAGGCGACCTCCCTAAACATTTACTGGGCGAGAGAGATGCGACAAGCATCTCGAAACAAGTCGCCTTGAATGAGAAATCTCAAACAGAAAAACTCAAGGTCGTCAGCCACCCCCGGGGACCCCGTCGCAGCGACGGACGTGGGGAAACCACCCCGAAAAGACCAGCTCAGCTATCATACTCGCAGATACTGAGAAAACAATGTGCGAGCCAATGAGACTACACAGTCGAATTAATGAAATTAAGCGGACCAACCAGGAGGCGGCAGGAGGCGGCCACCTCCCTATAAATACCCCGCTAGGAGCCCTCCGAAATTCATTCCACTCTCCGCTCTCGACGACTACACTTGGAAGTACGAAGAATTCTACACGCTCTACGCTGACGAACCTTCTGCATCCCGAGTTCATCTCAAGAACGGCTTCCTACTGCTTTCTACAAGGCATACCTTCTCTCCACACAGATCTCGCATTGGCATCTACGAGTCCAGTGATTATTCATCCTGCTCATTGCCCAACGTAGTTCATCTGTCAGGACGCCACCCGGTACATCTATCGATATTCTCTTTAGATCGTACGCCCGAGGGACGTTCCGAGCCGTGTCGCCCGGGTTTCGTAGCAATAAGCTCGTAACCGACCGCTGTGGGCACGCCGGTAAATTACTCTGCTCATCCGCTCTAATTTACCGTCCAAGGAAGTCTTTTTCAAGACTACGAGGTAGGACCCTGACATACGAGCATTGGAAAGACGCTCTGTCAAGCGAGTCCACCTCCCAAACCCTCTATTTTTATACATAGAGGCATCGAAACGAGCTAAAAACTCGGTTATTTCGATGGAACGTCGGCCGTCTTATTTCCTCATGCAAGGGGAGGCAGACGACGGCGAAGCCGGGCCGCGTAGCCCCCGTAGCGCTCCCTACAGGCTACCCGGCGAATCCGCTGAACCCAGCGACGGCGCAAGGCGCGATCCTCACGCCCGGATCGCCTTCTCACCCGACGTATTCATTAAAGAAACGTTCGATCAAGCCTCGCCTATACAAAAGATCGAGGATACCTTTCAGACTCGTTCTGAAGCCGATCATTACGATTCGACCAAGCTGTCCGAGTACCCACGATATTCGACGCAGGCCTACCCGGCCGATCCGAGTGTCAAATACACTCCAAATGTGCAAAAAGCGAAGGATACTTTTCAGTACCTCAACCAAGCTCAACATATTCCCCCTACAGATATAAATCTTAGGCCGGAATATTACAAAACGGCTCAGTACCAAACTGATCGAACCCAGCACCCACTATGCGAGCCCAGTGCTCCACGCGGCTGCGACACGAACTACCTCCCAGTTCAGTCCGCCAAGCCAGTTGACCTTGGCGGATCCGCTCACATTCCTTACGGGAATAACCCGGGGACTAACCCGCATAATCAGAATATAAATGTCCAACTTGGCCTACCTACGCCAAGTAAAACATATTTAAATCCACTACAAAGATAATAAGATATAAATAAATATATTTCAAGATTTAATACTCACCAATAATTGAGCATGAAGAGCAAGAAGAGGATAATTATTTCATTTCTAACAACAATTTTGTTCGATTTAAAAAGTTGTTAAGATATATAATTCCAGAATGAAAGCAACATGGCCCAATTATTTTAGCATATATACTTCTCTCGTGGAAGAGATTCAAGTATATTTGTTCATTCCATTATGGTTTTTTCCCATCAACACAGAGCACAGTGTCTAGAGCAAGCAAGTGCAGATGCTAAATTCTTTGCTTAATGGAACTCCATGGAACAACTGACGTACTTCTAATAATAAACTTCTAACACGGTTGCCACCATAATGCAGAAATTGAAGATAGCGAAGTTGGTATTTTATTATTTACTAGTGTAGGTTAAAAAAATCTAAAGGAAGGACCAAAATACACTAAAACATTTGCTGACAAGTGAAAGATTCAACTGCAATGATTGCAACTATTATGAACCCACAGAATTACATTTCATTTTAAAGCAACCTCCTAAACATTCTCCGAGTAATAAATTACTTACGAATAATAGCAAATTTTACACACAAAAATCTATGGAAAAATATCAACTATACGCTCGAAAGCAGACACCTACCATGAAAGAAACCTGTATTGAAAAGAATATTTCTGATCACGCTAATTCCAAGATCTTTGGTTTCTGAGTCCTCAGAAGCAATTAGGGAGCAAATATCACCAAAATCAAAAACTCCTTCCTGAAACAATTAAAATTATATCATATAGTCAATTTTCCAATCACAAACAGTTTTACCCAATATTTACCTTTGGAGCAGAAGAACAGTGGGGGAAAGTAGGTCGGTAGCCTTGGTTAAAGAAACTTACCTTCTTTACTATTTGCGGATCAAGAAGTAATTGAAGCTTAATAAGTTTTGTCCTTGTGACATTATCCATGGATTTGGAACCATCAACAATTGTTTCCAGTTCCTTAATATAACTGCTATTGTATCTGGAATAATATTTAACACATTTCACATCAGCTTTTCAGAATGTAGTAACTGCCATTTCGCAAATCAATGAGAGCCCAATTAATGTGGGCCGAGTAAAATTGATGATAACAAATTAAGAAAACTACTGAGTAGAAAGCTACAACTGACTTCACTGGATCAAGGGTCTGCGGGAAAAGATCACTGAGGGAGAAAATCACTTCACATACAGCGGCAATGCCTCCAGAGCTCTTTGCATCATAAACCAAGTGTAAAGCTTTCAGCAGTTTGTCTGCAGAAATGGATGACTAGAATAAAAGCAAGGATAGTGAATATATCATAAAGCAATTTGTTGATCCGATAATTCAGGAAAATAGATAAAAAGGAAGGACTGGGGCATTGAATTAAGAGCATCAACTATAATACTGACTAGGAAGATAACTATATAAGTAAGCTCAAATATCCACGCTCTAAAGTTACTTATTTTAGCGACAGAGACAGCAAGTGATGGTGATTGAACACTTACCCTAAGAAGGTAGTCGGAAAATTTGGCGACGTATATATTTAGTGCATTGGCGTGAGAGGCCTTAAGGACTTCAGTAACTTCTTTGATTTTGCGGAGGGCAGCAACGTAGAGCAGAAGTCCGTTGAGAAGTTTCTCCTTGTGTTGTACACTGATAGCTATGCTGTCCAAGAATAGAGTGGGGAGAAGAATCTGTGTGCTAATAGTGAATGCTTTCCCCATAGTAGAAAACGAGTCAGGGATTATTTTTACGTTGGAAATAGTCTGGAATTTTGGACAAATCAGCGATTACAAATACATCAAAAACAAGTAGAAAGAAAAATTAGCGAGCACAATTCATTGTTACAACAGTAATATTTTTGTAAATCTATCAATAGGAAATTTTGTGCTACTTATCGGTTAACGGGAGGACATTCATTTAACAAACGAAAAAATGAATGTACAGATTGGTGGTCCGGGTGCTCAAAAGCTAGCATAGCAAAAGTAAGGAAATTGTTGGGGTTTCTAACCCAAATTCATATTTTGGTTTATTATTTCCAATAATAAGCCTATGTGATCGTATAGCAAAAAATTTTTATAACCCCCCCTCAAACTTTGTCACTTTACGTTTCAAGGTGCGTAGAATCCAAATTTGAAATGTCCGTCCGCCGTTCGCCGTCCGGGCCATAAAAGGCCTTAGAATTGACTTAAAAAATCTGTTCTTTCGCACATAGACTCCACTTGGGGTCTAGTTGGTCCTACCTTCTCGCCAGCTCGATCGCTCCACTCTCATGGGTGCTATGAGCCAAAAATAGGTGAAAAAGTGTCTTTTTTTTGTATATTTCAAGTTGTATAGAAATTGGAGATTTATGAGTGAAAAGAAAATGTTAGCTATTAATATATATGTTAGCTTTTATGGAAAAAAAAGTATTCTAAATGATACTCTTCTATTCAAAAAGAGATTTTGGATTTTAGGCAATTTTATAGATTTTTTAAAACAAAATTTAATGAAGTTCAAGTTTTTAGCATAATTTCGTACATAAATTTTTGAATGTTCTATTTCATAGTTGATAAACTTTATTTGACCAATCTTATGCTAAAAAATATCAATTTAACAATTCTTAGCCATTTTCAGTGATTTTGTCAACATATTTTTTTAAATTTGACCAATTAGATGATATCAATAAACAGTATAGGTAATACTTTTATGTGTTGGAAAGATGACTTGGTAATAAATTGTTTTGTTTATCAACTATATTAAAAAGCGTAAAATTGAGAGATTCCGCTGCTGTAATGGATTGAACCCTTTTGTGAGGTCCGAAGCTCCGAGTTCCGATACTAAATATACTATAAGCGGCGTTTAATAATTATGGACCAGAGATCTACGTAGAAGGGCTGTCTAATACATAAATAATAAACCTTTGTGTAATAATTTGCAGCGTTTTTCGCCTATTAGTTTCTCGGGTTATCCGCAGATGTATGAACCATCTTCTTGGTAGAGTATTGCGGGCTTAGTCTACCGCCTTGATCTTCCTGTTCTTATTCAGTGTCAGTTCTAATTATAATGTGAAATAAAGTGCTTGCGGTAATTTATCAAATTGATTTTATTCGTATTAATATTCCTCTATTAAAAATAAAAATTTAGGTGGGTTGAGTCGAGCAGTTTCTATTTGAAAATATAGAACATCAACAGTTGATATTAAAACACCTTAAACTGATGCAATGTTGATCGGGAAGAGTTTTAAGGTGGGGTCACATCCATCCGGTATTGTGGAAATGCGGCTATGCGTCTGGGGTTGAAAGTAGTGGAGGGGAGTGCGGAATTGCGGCAGGCCGTTCATAACCATCGGGTTGTGTTATCATTGTTTGTGTCTTCTATTACCATTGCATTAAATTAAAGGGGCCTCTTTTTGAGGGAGAGTATAAGCCGTACATGGTACCTGAAACTCTTTTCCAATGGTAACCCCGAGCAGTGAGTGAGTGACCATTGCATTTCCCAAAGAGACATAATTTCCTCCCGAATTTTCTTCAACCTATCACACATTTCATGGACATTACAGCTCCATAAACAAAGTTGAATAATAAACTCATAAAAAAAATCATGAGGGCCTACACAAGAAATTGTTATGTATGTACATTATCCCTGCGTCGAACACGTGGGAGCTAGAATGATAGTCGCCCACGTGGGGTCCACCAGGACCCCACTCACATTTCTGGCTGTGCCGCCCTATTGTTGCATGGGACTAGCGTCAAAACATCATGCAATCAATTCTGAGGTGTCTACGAGGATAGTCTCCTAATATCGTGTCTATGGTAGCAAAGTTGCAGCTTGTAGCTCCGAAATTACATGGGCCAAAGAATTTCCTCATCCTCATCTAAGAAAACCAAAAACGCAGGAGAAAGGAATAAAAAGCAAAACGTTCAAGTCTTTTATTTATATCAGAACGAAATATAAACTTTAGTCAACTTTTTAGGCATATAAACTCTAAGAAGGCCCATTGTTTTTCAATAAAATACGGAACTTCAGCCAACACAGAACTTTTTCGAAAATTGCCTTTTCATATTGCCTTTTTGCATGGTGCCTACGAAAGTGAATTTACATTTAGTGAGCACCTCCGCTAGTACGTATGACGTGAACCAATTGTTTGCAGTCACATTGCGATTGGTATTTTTCATGTTTTCACAACAAAGAACTCGTCGGACACTGAGTCATCGTTAGGCAAGATTTCGTCCTCCACTGTCTACTAGTATGGACAAAATACGACTGATTCACATTCCCAGTTTTTTCCATGGTGCAAACAGGAGAACTAAGTAACCACTACGTATGTATGCTCAAACGATTGAAAATTAAGACAAAACATGTGAGTGAATGTGCCGAAATTTTTTTTTCACGGAAGTCCACGTGGGGTCTACTCAGACCCCAATAACGATTTTCATCAAACAGAAATGAATTCAAAAGGTACACTATCCTGGAGGACCATTGCTACCTCGCCAACCTCTGGAGCAGTACTGAGTAGGAAGCTACTCGAGGAGCAGGCAGTGAGGGGCAAAGTGGCTATAAGGGAGGGGGGGGAAAGGTGCGCATGGGGTCCACCTGGACCCCACGTGGTCGACGTTGGGTTAAAACTGCAAAGGCGACGTCGTTTTAAAATGAGAATGTTGAGTAATTATTCGGTCCTTACATCAACTAGGTACTTTTCCCAAGATAACATTATGGCTATTTCTACCCGAAAAAATGCATAGGTTGGAGCATTTCAAATCATTTAAGTGCATTGATGCACCATAAGAAGTGCTAGTTACATACTTAACTAGTATGTAGCTGATCACTGTAGCTAATTTGTCCATTTCGTAAAGACAAGTAGGCCATCTCTTCTCAAATACCTATTCATTCGGCAAGCAGGAAATTGCGAAATCTATTATCAAAAAATGTCTCAAAACACAAATGGAATAGGCTCATCAGGAAGGTAGGTCATTGGTGAGATTGCAAAATCGGTACCTACACCTAAGTAAATTTAACCCAACTCGGCCTCATCTGCATAAAACCGTGTTTAATTTGAGTGTTTTATTAATTTATTATTGTTATTATTATACGCAAGCTCTACAGAAATATATTTTGTATAAATGAAATTCAAATTCGAGGATCGTAAAAATACGGACTCGCACTCGACCACAGCCATAAAACAAGATAACACACCAACAACAGCTCCTGAAGGATGACGTAATTGCGGCTGTCCGGTAAAATATCTAATTTTTCAGATGTGGACAGTCCGTCTCAAGAGTGCTTGTCCGGCAAGATTCACCCCAGACTGCCGCTAGCCAATCAGAAGGCCGAACGCATGACCGGATAGCCGCATTAACCACATTTCCGCATGGATGTGAACCCACCTTTAATGTAGCTAAGGTTATATTAAGGTTAAAGGAACGAACACGTTTTTACCAGTTACCTAATGCGAATAGGTATACTCAGTAATCTACACAGAAGAGTTATCTAAATTGTAAATTTTTACCGCTTGCACGGAAAAAACTCATGCATAGATATGTCTTTTGGCAATTATTTATTAGATAGTTTTAGATAATAAAGATCGATGAGTACTGAAATATGAAATGTAACCACACGTTTCTAGATTTGCACGACGGCTAAAGACTGCATCGAGTTAATTGCAATAATTAGAGTAACAACCTAGTAACCCATTAAATTTTGTGATCACGATCACGCTTATTTTGTCATGACCCCCAGCCAAAAGGCATATCTATGTCAATATTCTACGTAAACCCTTCAAGTAATAAGATTAGTATGCGAATACATCAGAATGATGTGTATAGTTTGTAAAATGAGTAGCCTCCCGTCAACCGATAACTACCAATTAGCTAATTTTCGAAGAAAATGAAGCTATTGCAATGGTTTTGAGGCATTCTGAAACGATTCATGAAGCTTGCAATTTTTCTCATATTTAGGTGTATATGTGTATTCCAGACGATAAGGCCGGCTTCACACAAGGCGGTTTAGTTGATTTACACTAAGTTGCCTGCCCTTGGCAACTAAGTTTACCGCTGTGTGAACGCTCCTTTCAGACAAAGCAACTTATCAGACTTTCTCTCTTGAGAGAAGAGCTATGAGCATTGAAAAATGTCTCAGTAATTTCAGTGTGTTTCATTGTTTTAAATAAAATAAAAATTATAAAACATAAAATAATTATTGACGCACAATTACTGAATTTGCTGTAAGCCAGTCTCGACGATGCCCAACTCTTCCACGAATATGAATTTACGTCGTCATGGTGACAACATTGCTAGTATACACAATCGTGACAACACCTAACTTTTAACTTGTTTATAGGTTGCGTGACGTTTTTTTCTTTGTGTAACAAAATTTCCGTAACAAAATTTCCAGTTGACCCGTCGACTAAGACATTTGCAATGTCAAAATCAAGTTGATACTTCGTAATAGGTCTTGATTGTTGACATTTGGTAATATAGGTAAAATTCTTAATGTAATAATTAGGTACTGAAATGTTCTTACTGATTCCACTCTGTTGGGTTGGCTCCACCAAGTCGTCAAATGCACCATGACATTTTCTGGCCACTTCCCTCCACGCCTCACTTTTTTCAATTTTATCACCATAATCACTAGATTTCATGTCCCATATCACGGGACAAATTCGAATGGCTTTAATAAAATTTATAGAGAACGGTGCAGGTACTGTGCCAGGCTCCCACGTGCACGGGCGGACGAGTTGACCGCGTGTTGAGGGGCTCGGGAAACTTCATTTACTTTCCACAAAACTACACTCCTTGCACCCACCCGTTCAACTAGTGCAATCAACAAAACCGCCTCGTGTGAAGCCGGCCTAACTCTCCCTAGGATTGAAACAAAAATTCCGTTCATGCACCAAAAAACCACATTCTAAATGGTAGGATAAGTTCGTTAGCCAGTATTCTTGGAGCACATTAAATTGCTCAACTTTCACAAAATATCCTCAAAAATTCACTAAAAATGGCTGAATGTGACTAAAAACCGTTGAATTTATATTTTGTTCGACGAATTTCAGACAAAAAAAGTTTATCAACTATGAACTAGAACATTAAAATATTTCGGCACATTAAAAATAATAGTCTGAAAACCCGATAAAAAATGTAAAAAAAAAAGAAATTTAGTCTTTTTTGTATTACGAAATAATAATATTATAATTATAGTAGTTAACCATTTCTTTGAGCTCAAAGTGCTATTATTTCACAACAATCTATCGTAATTTATGAAAATTCGCTCATACGATCATGCTGCATAACTGGAACTTTTACTAATAGGTAGCGAATTGAAGATTTCGTGAAATACCTTAATTAGAAATTGAGAAACTCCAGACCATTTTGATGAGCTAGCGTTCTCAACCTGAAGATATTGTTTTATCATGTTATAAAAAGACTTCAATAAGTCAGGGCAGGTGGAGAGCAGGTTTGAAATGAGGTCTTCCTTCAATGAATCTTCCCATGGCTGTCCACTTTCCTAAACAAACAGAAAGCCGAAGTGACATAGCCAATTCCTGTTTCAGCATAACAATAGCATGCAAGGATAACAAGGATAAAATCCTACCTTCAAACAGTGATTTGCCGTTTCATTCGCATTTAATACTGATGTGCCGTAATTTGGATCGTAAAAGATCACGCCGAACTTTACCGACGTAAGTAGATGGGATAAGACACCGTGGACAAGCTCCCTAACAGAGTCTAGTTCGGAATTTTCTGGTGTCTGAAAGAAATTAAGAATAGATTAGAAACTTACCAAAAAAGAAGGTTTTTGTACGAAAATAGGACGTGTAGTATATAAATGCTCCTACCGTTTCAATCTATAGGAATTCAATATTGTAAAAGGAACCATGAAAGAAACAAAAATTTACATTAACGTTTAGCACAAGTTACAGACGTTATATAGCATTGTTATTGATGGAGGTGGAACAATACCATAAATGCTGATTGGTACCTACTTAAAAATACAAAGTAGATAAAGAAGGTACTGAACAGTGTTTGGAATACCCCTCGACGAATAATATGGAATCTCAGCAACATATGTAATGTTCTTACTTCACTTCCACACTACTCAAATCACTAAAACAACGAATTTTATGAATGAATCATTAGGTTAACATTATAATATGATCATTATCAATTTTATGGTAGGAAGGTACCTACGTAATCTTTTTGTTTTCTTCCTCAACATTGTACTTTCTACTGAACTTAATTCGAAAGAGGTTAATGGATAGGTGGAAAAATGCTGTAACTAAAATCGAATCAAAAATCAATTCGCACAATTCAGGAGCGTCCATGTTCGCTGCCGTTTCAGCCATGTCTCTAAACAAATCAAACATTGATCCCTCGACGAAAAAAAATCACTATATTCCTAATAAAACCAACATTTATCAGCTATTTTATTAATAATTGAAACCAATGACTCAAGAAGAGTAAATTATTACGAAATCATTGTAAAACTAACTGCTTGAGTTCGCAATATTTCGAAAAATTTAATATGCGACTTGAAAACCCTAAATGAATGCCCCTCTGAGGAGTCTTTGCGAATGGCGGAATTTGGAGCGCACATGCTGATACCTAACAATTGTATGGTTGAGAGCAAAGGATGTCAACAAAGATAAGATTATATTTAAGTGGCAATAGATTAAATATCGATTCACAGATTATTGAAAGAAACTAAATCAAATTCGTTTTACCACAATTAATTTGGAATTAGAGCAGGCAACACAACAACATGAATTTTAAACTGTAGCTACCAAATTGATCGTATTACAAGGGGAAACATTATTAAATTCATATGTTTCTCAGAGAATATGAAAAGAGAGTGCTATATACACTAGGTGTGCAAATAGCGAGACACTTGAAAATCGGAATTCACTGTAGAAAAATAATCATAAGTCTGTAATAACAGTATAGTATGCAGGTTTTGTCTTTATTAGGATTGACTAATCTGATCAAAAGGTCCCAGCCAATTAGATGCATTCACAGCTCCACACCACTCAATTGTAAGTTCAAGAGTCAAACATTTCAAGTGAATATATTAACATAGATTTATTTATTAACATAGAGTTTATCTATTAACACTTCAAAAATCAAATAGTTTCTCAACATATCTGCTTCTCCTCTACTCAATCAAAATCGAAGTTTCCACGTGTGTTGCGTTTCACAGTATCTGAAAAGTTTCTGTCAAGGTCAATTTTTTCTGGAAAAAAGGAGCTTTGTATAGGGATTTTTATGGTTATTTTCTATTCGCTCAATAGGAATCTCTGAGCGAGTGCTTTCCAAAAAGGTGCTATATGACGTTATCTGACCAGTCAGTAAAACGACTCTTCAAATTCTTTTGAATGATGACGCCATAGCCCACCTAGGGGGAACCATCTGCACCCTTGCTCTACTACATCACGCGTGACCTTCCTACCCGTTTATTGGTCAAACTAAGCGGTTTTTTGAGCTGAAAATTGCTTCTCGAGGGTTTTCATGTGTGCTGAATCCGAATCCGAGGTCAAAAGTGTGAAATTCCAACAAATGAAAGTTCCCCATTGGTGTAAGGATTCAGCTAAAAGAAGGAGTCGCACTGAATTCTTTCTATACCAATTCACAGATAATATAACAGCTGAAAGGACACTTAAGACTAAGCCACTTGAGCCATAAACTCATAATTACCTTAATCTGCAATTTACTTCTGACCAATTTATTATGGGTATAGTCGTAAAAACTAGTGGGGTTCCAGCTGTACAAGGCCATCAGACTAATAAGAGTTCGAGAGTTGAAAACGAAGAGTTTTGATGTTTTTGCCACAGCGCTGTTCATTATGACTTGGTCATCAAGTGTCTTCAACACTAGACCCACAGTAGTAATTAAGTCAAACCTCAAACCAGCAAATATTGATGGGAGCCACTCTGCAAAGACAAAAATATGATAATAAAACCTTAGGTTTGTGCAAAAATAAATAAAAAGCTCCAAAGTAAACGAATGTTACAGATTTTTAATTAATAACAATACGTACTGATCAAGGGCGGGAAATGACCCCCCCATGTTGAAACCTGTGTGGTGAGACCCGAGACCTCAGACAGCTTTCCTTATTTTGAGAGAATTTTTGTAACAAATTAAGCGATAGCAATAACGTCAAAATGGCGTGATTTTTTGCAAATGTGCGTTATTGGATTCTTTTGGGGCATTCTAAAATGATCCCCAAATTCAAAATTTTCCGTATATTAACCCTCGCTCCCATTTTCGTCGTCAAATACTGCTTTCAGATATTTTTCTGGGTTCAGATTATATTTAGTTGTACATTCACAAATACAAACTGCGAATTCTGAAAAGTAAAATGCCAACTGCGCGAGCGCTAATTTCCGCGTTAACGTGAAAAATATGGATATATGGGAAGGTACCCCTTTTGTCGTACACCTAAGGGAGAAGTGTTTTCGTAGTACTCGCCTGTGTAGCCATTACAACCCCTTGATGCAAAGGTTCGCGAGACTGAGGATGCAAAGGTTCGCAAGCGTATTGGTTTCCCCTCTGCACTTCCATAACAACTTTTCCGATTTCCACTATTTGACGAGGAAAGTAAGGGCCTATAATAAATGTAATAGTAATAATAAATTAAATTTTGTTGATTAGGTGAACAATGAACTTCGTTTTAACAACACCCAGATATCCACAGTTACTTACTAGGCAGTGAACGCAGTTGTTGATACGTTTACGATTATAGACTTGAAGGGTACCTACTTCATAGTTGTATTCTTCGTTGGTATTTGCATACACTTAGTACAAAAACTTATTTCTGTTCTAGAACCAAAAATTTCAACCATGTATCATGTTTTCTCCTCGATATTGATTCGAAAATCTATGAAAACATCAGAAATTAACAAGCGGTTGCAATCATGTTCACAATATCAATTATTGAGAATGATCACCTGTGTGTAAACAATTATTTATATAACCATGCTCATAACTCAGTTTGCTGGACACGCACTTCACCGTAGTTAACATAATATTGTTGGATAAATCGAGAGCTTTCGAACGAATGGTCAACGAATTTTGTGGGATGAAAACGAAGTACCATTTCCCTAGCAACGACTCGGTTGTAGGCGGAAATCACTGTAACACTATATGTTTCGTGCGCGGAAAAAAATTGACTCGCAAAAATTGCTAGGACCCCAGGGCTAAAACATGATACATGTTAAAAACCTACCAATTTGAAAGAACTTATACAGCAGGTGTGTATAAAGTAGTAGGCAACCAATGTGAATTTACGGAGAGAGCCAATCACAAAAATCAATCAAAAAGTCAATTCAATCCCAAATTGAGTAGATTGGTTGTTTGTACCTACCTACTTTATCTTGGAAAATTTGAAAAAGTAGGGTAGGTACTCAAAACGTACTATTCCGCAAGGTAGGTAATCCAGCTTAGGTAAACTTGGGATAGATAGGATCTGCATCTCCCAGAAGGTAAAGAGGAAAAAACAACATCTCTCTTTCTATGTTTTGCGTATTTTGGAGCTGCACAGCCTTCCCGAAAGGTAATGAGAAGGAAAAGAACATATCTCCCTTTTTTTCCTATGAATCACATTTAGGATAATAAAAATAAAAAAAAGAAATAAAATCATTTACCGTTGTTTGTTCACTTCCTACGAATTACTTGTGCTCCAAATTAGGCTGTGTCTATATGTGAAGGCAAACATTCTTGGAACATGCAAAGATTTCCTGATTGAAATCAAATCTGTTTTGCCATACTTTTTCAATAACTTTTTATAATATTTTATACATAAACAAATGAATACTTGTTTACAAACTGAATACTCCGTGTACTCTATTACTACACACATACCTATATGATAAGTAGTCATGTGGTTAATGTTTAACAAAATGCCAGCATATCGGATTAACCAGCCATAACGCCAGCCGGCCGGCCAGTAAGAGAGAGTTTACTATACTTGTTTAGATATTCATTTTTATACTTGTCCTATTCTTGGCAAACAAGGATGCAACACCTATGTACGTAGGTAACAGTTAAAGTAGCAGACAAATTAATTCAAACTTCTTATACTCAATCTCAAATTAAAAAGAATCGTTG
The DNA here is from genome assembly GCA_030762985.1 of Adelphocoris suturalis. NCBI lineage: Eukaryota > Metazoa > Arthropoda > Insecta > Hemiptera > Miridae > Adelphocoris > Adelphocoris suturalis. The sequence goes on from CM061046.1 coordinate 91,505,378, forward strand.
ACGACACCGTAATTATTCATCTCGATTGTTTCTCGACCTAGCCTCAGTCTAGCGGGGCAGCTTTGTGTTAACAGGAAAAATTCGTATGGAAAGAACATAAATTAAAATACTCCAGGCACTTAAGGAAAAACGTTCACATCCACGTTCACGTGTTAGGGAAGATCTAGAGAAATATGTTCAGGCTAATTGCATAAATAATAAAAATATAGGTACCTAATCATACTTTCCCTTGGTCCTTCGAGCAATTACAAAGTAAAAATTGAGTACGAAGCTGTGGTAAAAACTAAAAATATCCCCCATAGTTCTGAAAATTGTATAATTGTTACTGGAATTTTTGTGTGGTAAAGGTAAACCGTGGTGGTTAAATTATCTACGAAGAAACCACTAAACAAATAAGAAGATTATAATAACTCACGTTTCTTGTTACAAAGTTTTCTGATCACAGAAGGCGAGTGCCCAATGATGAGAGCCATGAGAAAGTGTATAAACATAACTCGGAGACTCGCAGGGTTAGTGGGGTCCTCATGAGCGGTCAACATTTTCAACTGATCCTTCGTAAAATCGACAGACGACAGTATTTGTGATGCAATAACATCACTAACAGTTGCTAGTGCTGAAAAGTAGTAACAAAAATAAACGACGGTAAGTCCACATCATACAAACACGGTAAAAACTATTGTAACTTAAGACATGTAGTTGAGACAACAAATGAAATTTCGTGATACTTACCAGATAGAAGTTTGATGGCAACCTTTTTAAAATGAATTGGAGTAGAGGGCGTAAACAGCGCAAGTACATCCACAATGTGATTTGTAATAAATTCTTTGCAAATTTCAGATAGTTCATCGATATCCATAAGTTTTTCTTGCATTACTCTGCAAAGAATTGACGCTCTGTTAAATTTGATATAGTGCAGTAGGTTCACGGAAGTAACATGATGTGTAAATGGGTACCTACCTTTTTTTCTCATGTAATTAAACTTTCTTTTTTTGAAAAATTAACCCCCTTAAAAGCTGACATTTAACACTATTAAATAAGAAAGAACTAAATTAACGAGTGGAGAGGACGCCCAGGTTTACCCTATGCCGCCCCTCCGTCCCTGATGGAGGTAGAGGAGGGAGAGAGGGATGAAAGGAAGTGAAGTCCTTGAAGGCCGCGGATGGTGATACCACGAAGCACTCCTGCTGAGTTGTCCAACTTGAGTTACTCCTCGGCACTTACAATTAATAATTGCACCAATTTCACTTGCCCTTCTACGCAGATCACAGGATAATAATACACGGAGTTTAGGGTACATTCATATAAATATAACTACATGGGCATAAGGACCTACATACTTAGAAAATAAATGGAATGAAAATGAACCCCCTTCCCCCTCAACTTTCATGTTGGGAAAGTTAAAAAGCGTAAGTACCAACCTACCTCTTGTACCTACACTACACAGAACGACAGCACGTTGGGAATCTTATTCAACTCCTCAATACTCTATAACCGTCTTCTTCCTGCCTATACATTTTTCAATGTTCTAACGAAGGCACACCAGTGGTATCATTAGGCAAAGGTAGTCCATTGGATTTTGTACTCAATAAGTTACCGAACAAATAATGCACCGTTCACTAAACGGAATTGTATATGAAAATTCACATCGCCATTTTTAGCGAATTTTTGAAGAAAATTAAGCTATTGCTCTCGCCTCAAAATTTGTAGAATGTGAATTTTTGAAAAAAATTTATACAGAAATCCGTTTCAGACTATTCTGAATCATATTCTGAAGTTTAACGCATTTTTTTATGTATGTATGTATATATGTATGTATGTATATATGTATGTGTCATTCCAGACGATAGTTCCATCTATTTCCAAGTTCCATCAAGTTCCGTCAATTTTCGTTGGGAGGAACCCATCTTAAACGTTACCAAAGTCAGGTGGGTATACGGTCTCGACAAAAAAACTTCAAATTTGGATTCTACAACCTTGAAACTTTAAAAACTCATTTTGAAGCCGATATTATTAAATTTCCTAGCCTCAAATGCGATGCCCAGGGTTTTAGAGCATTTTGAGGGAACCAGGCGTAAAATTAAAAAAATTAAGTGGGTGGGTTTTTTCCCAACGTAAAAATACGGAGACCTTATTGCCGAAAATTGTCATCGAACGACACATACAAGAAGGCTAGAGTTACCGTTGCCTTGTGACCTCTGAAACTAATTCCTTTGCTATTCCCCTCAAAAGCTCTAAAATTTTAAATGGAGGTGAAAAACTTATTTCTCTCATCAAGGTGTTTCATTCCCCTTGGTTGATTACAAAGTTTCATTAATTGAAATGATTACCCAAAACATAACAAATAGGTCCTACTAAAATGATTATAACTAAATTATACATTTTCAAATTATAATTATGTAACTATTATTTAGAAATCGCGAATTACCTGATCATTGCTATTTGTAGAGCTTGAAAGATAACAACAGAGTTGGACTTTTTTTTCATGCTGATGAATTGAATTTGAGATAACAGTTCTTCCAGATTACCCCCACTCAAAAAGTAGTAACGTCCTCTGGATGCCACATCACCACTAAACTTTACGTCAAATAGCGTTTTAATCACTTGAACAAATAGAAAATAAAATAAGTATGTAAATTGGGGAATGGACACAAGATAATATGTGTTGATGATAATTTTGGTAGCACGATCAAATTCATTTTTATCAGTAAGTAAACTTACTATATTACTGTAGCTCTTACCGTTCACCGTAGCCTCGGTACCAAATTGGTTTCTCAACAATGAAGCTTTCTTAATCCGTTCCTCTTCGTTTAAATCAGATTTACTTTGATTTTCACTGGCTTCTCCTACAAATGAAAAGGACACAAACTATGAGATTGTCAAACTGTCACTTGTATGACCTGTCAATATGTGAATTGAACTATTTTTCTCCATGAATTAGGAAAAGAAGACATCAAAACTTGGAAAGGATTATCGCTTACGTTCTAATTCTTCGTCTGGTTCCTCTTCTTCAGACTCCATTTCATCATCATCATCACTTTCTTCAACATCACCGTCATGTAGATCTATTCCCTGGGAAAGGAAAAACTATTCATAGAGATAAAATTTCTTGGATAATATCCAAATTCCCATTTACGATATGGCTAAATTCTCATTGAAGTCATGTCTAAAATTCTAGGATGATATTTTTATACTGATCATTTTGATAATCACTCTTCACATAAACAGATCTCACTGCTTCAGCGCAAACTTTTTTTTTCTTCCAAAGTACCTCTTTTATGATTTACCGAAAATGGGTACACGTCTTACGTGTGACCTACGTACGGCACCGAGGTGACCTACCACCGGCGGGCGATTGGTGGGTCTTGTGAGTTACCACTGAAAATGTACGGCTTACCTTTCTATGTCTTCTGAAGTAGAGACAGTCGTCCACGTGGGTCATGTAGGATCTCTCTTCTGATGAAAAGTTCGTCAGTGTGGGGGTAGGGGATGCCAAAGAAACGTTGACTTCATGTCATCCAAAATGGCTTCAAACACATCCGACTGGAGCGATCTCCACCATTCTTCGATGAGTTGTTGCTCAAGAAGTTGTCGTGCTCCTGTGTGTTTAATTTTGTATATGTGTTTGACGTGGTTCCAGAGACATTCCATTTTCTGAGTGTGAGCACCGGTGGTGGGATCGACGAAATTTTCGGAATGGTTAACCGTTTTGCGAAAGTAGCCGTGATCTCCCAATGTGGAGTATGCCCTCCACATGTCTGAAACGATCGTCGTACCCGGTGCAATTTCTTTTAGAATAATTGGGAGCAGAGTGGCACGATCCCTCTTTTCTACGATGAAAAATCTGCGTTCCATTAACTCATCGGCTCTCTTTTACTGCACATGCCAAATACCCACGGTCCTGGCACACGATTTCCATAATTTCTTTGAGATGTTGGCTCATCAGGTGATTCGTTTTCAGTAGAATCGTCAGAATCAGAAGAATCTTGAGGTTGAACAACTAGTTGATTGCTGGTCACTAGACCAGATTTGAACTTCTACACCCACCCCACCCATTTAATCACGTTTGTCATACATTCCAATACGGAGGCGGAAGGCGAAAGGGCGCCGCAGTGTAGAGATTGTTTATCTCGGGTTGGTAGGCAAAGAGGGAGGCCGTAAGTCACACATGCTACTTCCAATCTTCAAGTAGGTCACGTAAGTTGTGTACCCAAAAATGAGGTCGATTTGCCAAAAACTGCCCCATAAAAAATTAGAGACAAATGAAAATCGGGAGTTTAAAAAAAGGAGGGCTGTGAGTCTGACCTCAACAGAAGCGGATCGGAAGAGCTCAATACTACGCAATGGTACCAACCGAATAACGCTAATATTCCACTGTACCTGTTCCAGCCTTATTGGTTATTCCTCTTTCCTTCGCACGGAGTTCGCCCAGATGGGAGGAGTGCTATGACGTGGTATTTGCCAAACCATTGGAAAATCGTAGTAAAATAGTGTGGTTGGAGTCAGTATTTATGGAATTTTATCTGCTTTCATTTGAAAATATGAAATAAATACGTGTGTATCCCTCATTGGATGTATGGAAATGAATATAATATGAAAGATGGGTTTAACAATGTTGTTGTAACTAGTTGTAACTTGAGAGATCGATGTAATTGTCAGGGATATCATAGATGTTCGATTATATTGGACCTCTCAACTTCGATAGACAAAACATTGAACATTCTAGATTGTGTTAGATTATAACGCCCTAGGGTGAACATAGAGAATTTAGTTCATTCAGGTGATCAGGAAATATCTCTTCATTTAAATCTTCTAAATGTCCCAGAGAGTCTCCCTATCAAATGTCAACCTCCTAGGATGCCAGGAGAGGATTTAGCTCAGTCTTAAGAGCTGGCTTTATTTGTCTCTCGATGTCCCAGGGAGTCCATTAAGGCCAGAATGGTTGTTAACCTGACACAGCAGTGTCACCTACAGCTTTGTCCTCGCCTGAGGAATTCCACAGCCCAAACATTGTGAGGGCGTGAGCACAAATGGTACATACAAACTTGGGTGTGCAACTAGTTGCCTCTAACAATTGGAACCTCACAAATACACATTTCAGCTGTTCTTAAAAATTGGACTGTTTTCCTCTTGGATCCTTTTTCAAAATGATTTGGGCCTCCCTGGAAGATACGTGGCTGTCTTGAAAACACCACCATTAACTCCACAATACATTGATCATCAGAAAATGTTCTGGTCTGCACCCTTTCCTCAATAATATAACTCGCTTGAAAAATGCTCCACTGAAAACCCATTGAACTGAGTTTAAACGGTCCTTGACGACCGTTCAACTTTAAGCAGAGCTTAGCTCTTATCACAAACTATGAGCGCCATACTTGTACACCTGGAATAAACCACATTCTCCGTTTAAACAGCAGTTTAAAAGTTGACGGAGGTTTAAACTGGTCGAAACGGTAGTTAGTGAAAATACGTTGTCTATTTCCATGAAAAATAATGAGTTATCATGTTGAATCGATTTCGACGGTGTTATTGTTACCGTCGAAATCGATCTAACATTGTAACTCTTTAATTTTCGTGGAAATAGACAACTTTTATTTCACTAACATCCGTTTTGAAATGGGTTTCCACAACTTCGTCGCGAGTGCTCTGGTTCGTGTTAACTGGTTTTGAACCCGTGGCCCTAAGACGTCATTAATATTTGTTTACACGTCTGTTTCGACAACTCCCATTCATCTAACACCCTTCATGTTGCACCTTTTTGAAAAGTTCTCGCCAGGCTCTCTCAATAAATGAAATATAACACAACACGTGGAATTACCGATAGGCTTTAGAGAACCAATTTAAAAGAAGACCCTTAGTAAGAGGCTGCTGAGGGCTCTTCCTGGAACATGACTGGGATACAAAGTATGTACTTGGTCACAAATCGTCCCGACCACACGCTGCTACCATACAGTTCTTACCTATGTACTCATAGTACCTGACACTGAAATGATAGGATCATCACGGGGACCGGCATTCCGACTTAACAAATCAAAAAACTGGGAAAAACGCTGGCAGTTGAATTTGACTTATTAGCATAAAAAACAATAACAGGTACCCACTTACTTAAACATTCTATTTTTCAGCATAACTTTACCTTGTTACTATTTTCCAATTTATTTTGTGAAGGAGATTCATCTTCTCCATCATCCGATGGTTTGTCGTTTGGGAGATTGTCATCATCCGAATCTGACGAACTACCCACGTCCTCATTTGCGCCAGAAAAATCGCTGTCAGAATTATTTTCTGAGGGTTTTCTCTTCTTGTCACCATCCCCTGATCATAAATTCAATGAATATTTTATTGGGGTGGGACACGTGAGAAAAAAAACGTTGATCCACAAAGGCTTGATTCTATCAAATTGATACGTTGATATTGATATTTCAATAAAAAACTTACCGTCTCCGAACATTGTTATGCAGTCAAGACCTTGAATCCAGCAAGAAACCCAATTGAAGCTTGGAGGAGGTTAAAAAATCTTGAATAATAAAAAGCACTCAACGCTGTCACAAAATAATTTTATTAAATAACGAATGAAGTAAACGGTTTAGGTACACGAGCCAAATTTTATTTGTTTACACCAGTCTCGTCTCACGTGTTTTACCTTTTAGCGTGACACCAACATTTCCCATTAGAAGCTACTAGTTCTTCTCTTCCTGTTTTTGATCCTACGGCTGGAGCGGACACAGATGGCATGGAGACAAGAGATTCTTGAGTTCATGCAAAAGAAAGGTTATGGTACTAATGGTCCTGAAAAAGCACGTTTATAATGGGGCTCCTAACATGAGAAGCTCGAGGTAGAGCGCAGCACGTAAACAATGACCTAGCCGATTCGCTGTTCTTTGGTTGCCTTTAAGGGCAATCGTAACGGACACAAGTTGGTTTTTCGGTTTTTTGTTTGTTGATGTATTTTTTGATATATTAATTTATTAATTAATAATGTAATTTTCATTTCTGGAAAGGATTGATGAGGTTGGTGGTGCAGGGAAAGAATTGTAGAGCGAAAAGGGGCGACGCAAGGTACCGACAAGGGGAAAATCATGTCAATGATCCCCCGTCGTAGTAAACCACTTGTATGAAAAATCAACAGAGTATTAAACTAGGAGCAAACCCAGCAGACTAGTGGATTCACCCAGTGAGAGTCCCAACAACCTAGTTTGTATAGGAACATTAGCTATGACTTCTCAGGAGCGTTACGGTGAGGGAAATTGGCCCATTGAAATGTGGAGTCTTGTAAATAACTTACGTCTTACCAACGAACGATTTTTGTGGGACGGAAAATCAGGAAGTGACTTCTCTCTCGCAACAATTTAGTTGTAGGTGAAAATAAGCGTGACATTTTTTCCTGTTGGACAAAAGTTTGGAATTAACCTCAAAGCTAAAAAATATCCAAGTCATATATATATATATTCATTTTAAATTAATAAAATTTGAGCTTCAACATATCGTTCCAGATTACGAATTGAGAGACCGTAAAATATTATATAAAAAGTCATGCAGCATTCTAAAAAAATGATTTCTGCTATTCAAAAAAATGATTTTTCTAGCTTTTTCTGAAGTTTTTATTGATTTTTTTGTGTGCACATATTGATGAAGTTCAGGGACATTTTTCAGTACGTTTTCATGCATACATATTTGAATGTTCTAATTTAGGTATAGTTGATAAACTTTATTCGAATAATATTCCGTTAAAAATGTAAAGTCAACGATTTTTAACCGAATTGGCCGTTTGGTGCTTTTTACTAAGTTTTTAAGGTTTTTAGTTACCTTAAGTAGGTATGTAGGTAATAAAAACCATTCCATTTTGGCAGTAATGTCTAACTGCGAATTTTTAAAAATTGGTAATACCTTTCTTTCTCAGATGCAATTACTTAAAAATATGTATCTTTTCCCTATACTTCACCTTATTATTACCACCGGTATGCTGGAGTAGGTTGGTTTTCAATAATAAGCCTATGTGATCGTATTGCAAAAACTAACTTTTTATAACCCCCCCAGTCACCCCCTAGCGCTCCAGGAGGGTTTCAATACCGTTCCCCGGTTGTCTCGGACCAAGTGCTCCTGACAGAAACTGGTGCAACGAACCCCAGTTCCACTGAGTGAATTGGCGCCTCAATTTTATTAATCTACATCCGCTGTTAACATAATAGATTAATTGGACAAATAGATCAAATGATTTGTACAGTTTGCTGGTCGCATCTAAAAAGTACATAACATCAAGTAGTCAACCCCTTAGTAGAAATTCTGATTAGTTGGACAAATAGATAAGAATAATTTGTACAGTTTGCTGGTCTGGATGCCCGCAAGCTCGCTTCTAAAAAATACATAACATTAAGTAGGTAGTCAATCCCTTAGTAAAAAACGCTGCAAATTATTTCACAAAGGTTTATTATTTTTTCAATTGAGTATGATCGTAGTTTTAGTTGGCTAGCGTACGTCATAAGGCCCGTCCAGACTCCTCGGCGTGTCCTACTTCGAGTTGCCACAACCTATACTTCTATAATTATATAGGTACGCATGTTTATATTTCTCGATTTGAGCTCCTATCTATTCAAATAGTTATTGCCTTAATAATATCATTATCTAAGTACGTAGGAAAAGTCGAGTGGATGTGTTATTAAATATGCGTAGGAAAAGCTTTGGTATTAACACACAAAAATGACCTTGAAAAAAACATATTCATGCCTCGAAGGAACGCTGGCGCCGTACCCACCACAAGGTGCCGCGGCGCCGGCGCCTCCTCTCACTCCACCCCCCCCCCCCCCCCCCCCACTCACCCCCTCTCCACCCACCGTGACCCCCTGCCAAGCGTGCCAGGCGTGCGTGCGTCGAAAAAGACACTTTTTCGCCCGTTTTTGGCCCATAGCATCTATGCGAGTAAAGCGATCGGGATGATTAAACGTTAGGACCAACTAGACCCCAAATGGAGTCTATGTGCGAAAGAACGGGTTTTTTAAGTCAATTCTTAGGCCTTTTATGGCCCGAACGGCGGACGGACATTTCAAATTTGGATTCTACGCACCTTGAAACGTAAAGTGACAAAGTTTGAGGGGGGGTTATAAAAATTTTTTGCTACACGATCACATAGGCTTATTATTGGAAATAATAAACCAATACAGATTAGTCGAATATATCAAAATAACATTATAAAATATGACTTAGAAAATTTAAAATAATTACGTAAACGTTTAAAAACAAGTTTTGGAAGTTCTTTTCCTTCTCCCTCCTGTAGTTTCTATTGATAGGTTAACGAAATGACGCACGAGTCTGAATAATAGATAACACTTTTATTATAATTAGCAGAGAGAATACAACCATTTAAGCTGAAGGCACAACACATACTGCCCCTGGTGGGGAGGTCCATCAGGTGACCAAGGCGACACCTACAGGATCAGTTTATGGAGGATTGCCGCCAAGTTTGAAAAACAACACCCCCTTCCAATCCCACCATAAATAATTTTCAAAAACATCAAAGAACGAGGCACAATTATACAAGTACCTATTAAACATTCGTGATCAAAAGTTATACTAAAGATAAGTATTCAAGATGGTAAAACATACAAAAGCAATAACTGTTACAATAAATCACATAATTAGGTACGAGGTATATCAACATAAACAATATTCTCTCATGTATGTAAACAGTGTAGACTATCCTATCAATAAAATAACAGTATCAAAAAAAAATTCAATTTTCTGGGTTTGGTCGAATCATTAACTTTTCTCTTAAATATGAAAACTTAACATAAGACAATGCTTTGGTCATGATATCTCCTACTTGTTTCTCAGTTGGCACGTATTCAAGTTTTACATCCCCTTTTTCAACAAGGTCTTTAACGAAATGAAATTTTACATCGATGTGCTTTGTTCTCTTAGTTTCCCTAGTTTTCGCCATTACTATGCAGGACTGATTGTCCTCGAAAATCAATACATTAGGAATTTCTAGGTTCATAGATACGTTTGCAAGCTGTTTGAGAAAAATACATTCAGACAAGCATTGAGACAAAGATATATATTCGGATTCAGCAGATGATAACGCAACTAATGACTGCTTTTTGGAACGCCATGCAATCACATTATTATTTAGCATGATAACGTACCCGCTAACACTTCTACGGTCATTGATATCAGAGGCAAAGTCTGCATCGCAGTAAGATTGGAGATTAAAAGTTAGTCCATCAAAATTTGTATAAAGGAGTCCGAAAGTCTTGGTGCCATTCAAATATTTCAAAACGTTTTTTAAATGTGCAAAATGTTCATGACTGTAGCAGTTCTGAAATTGGCCGAAATACGACACTGCAAAACAAAGATCGGGTCTGGAACCCAACATTATGTACATCAGACTACCTAATAACTCTTTGTAAGGAGCAGTGAAATTTGATTCTTCAGTTTTTGGCAACGATAACTTAGGTTGCATGGGAATGGGCGCAGATTTACAATTTTCCATTCCAAATTGTTTTAAAATTTTTTTAATCAATTTTGTTTGGCTAATGAAGAATGATCCATCATTTAATTTAAAAATCTCTAAACCAAGAAAAGTCATTTTACGAGAACAGCTAAAAACATTCATTTCAAATTTATTAATCAACTCACTTTTGAGACATTCAGCAGTATTAACACTATCACTGATAATAAACAAGTCGTCGACCCACAGAAGCAGAAACACACCAGCTTTTGAGTATAAACACGGATCAATTTGACTTCTCACAAAGCCTAAACTCACAAGTTCGTTGTTGATGCACTCATTCCAACATCTTGGGGCATTTTTTAGTCCGTATAGTGAACGCTTCAGTTTACAGCAAAGCTCTTTCGTCTTGATAGGTAGACCTTTAGGCGGCTTGATATATACAGGATGAGGAAGTGGAGCATTAAGAAAGGCCGACTTAACGTCCATCTGATAACAGTTCATTTTCTTTTCAACAGCCAGCGACAGTAATAAGCGAAATGTGCTCATTCGAGCGACAGGTGCATATAAGTCCAAATCTTGACAATCTTGTTGGAAACCTCGTGCTACGAGACGAGCTCGCTTCACAGTTTTTCCATCACTTTCTTTTTGTCGAAATACCCACTTTGTGTCGACAAAGTTGGAATTTTTCGGAATTTCCACTAGGTATATCCCATCTGTCGTTTCTTCTCATATTTCCAAATTCCTCCTCAATCGCTTCAACACAACTGTCATCCATAATTGCTTGTTCGTATGACTGGGGAATTTCACCAGGAAGACATCCAACTAACAGGGCTGCCGCCATCTCAGTGTGCTCTTCATTGCACTGGCAGAAACGATTAGGAACTCTCCTTTTGCGGGAACTTCTTCTTATAGGTCCAACTGGAACTGAACTCGTGTCTTCTTTGGTACTGTTGTTTTCACTCGTCGATTCTAAATCCTCTTTTTCTTTTTGCTGCTTATCATCCAAGTCCTTGGGCCCGTCATTTTTATCACTTCCGATTTCTTCAAGATCTTCAATTTCTTTTTCAATATTTCCGCAAGAGCACTTTTTCTTGCGATTTTCGTCGAAAACGACACTTCTAGCAATTACGATTCGTCTGGTGACTGGATTCCAAAGACGATAGCCATTAGGAGCATAGCCGACAAAAGTAAGTGTCTGACTCCGAGGAGATAACTTTCCTGCGCGATCTTCTTCTGGTATATGGGCATGCCCTACTGATCCAAAAACCCTCATTTTGTCGAAGTCCACGGGATGACCGTGCCACAATTCTGCAGGAATTTGATTAGACTCAAGTGCTTTCGTAGGAAGACGATTTTGAATGAAAACCGCTGTTCTGACTGCCTCACCCCACATTTCCCTTGGGACATTTGAATCTATTACCATACATCTAGCACGATCCATCATTGTTCTATTAAAGCGCTCAGCTAAGCCGTTTTGCGCTGGGTTTCTGGGAACAGTCCATTCTATTTGAATTCCTTTATCCCGACAGAATTCTATGAACGCGTTGTTTCGGTATTCACCTCTGTTGTCTAACCGAATTCTTGACAATTTATTTCCGAATCGTGCAGAAAACAGTGCTACGTATTCCTTAAACTTTGAAAGTACTTCTCTTTTCTCTTTCATTAGGTAAATAAATGCGAAATGCGAAAAATGGTCAATAAAGGTAACATAATATCTTACACCATCATATGTGGGGGGAGAAATTGGGCCAACCACGTCGCTCGAAATTACATCCCCAATCCTCTTGGCCTTTTTATCGGGTGATATGGAGATATATGGTGCTCTGGTTTGCTTTCCTTTAATACATATATCACAAAGACGATCACACGGATGCGACGATGAGTGTCCCATTCGTCGATGTATCAGTTCCTTCAGTGAAGTCGTACTCTTGCTTGCTGCATTCACCTGTTCAGTCTGAAGTATAAATTTCACCACGTATAGATTTGCTTTACGCTCCCCGACCACCACCGGCTTTTCCCTTCTCAGCACCTTCACAGCACTATCCGAAAATAAAACGCTAAATCCCGCGCTTTCTATTTTTGAAACTGAGAGAAGGTTATATGGGAGATCGTTAAGGCCGTATCACACTAGCATTTTTTCCGCATTTTTTCTGCGTTTTTAACGCAAAAACGTGAAGAAGAAGAACTGCGTTTTCCAAGGTCAGCTTTTTCGACCATTGCGCATCCTGGCGGAGCATTTCTAAACTCACTTGGGAAAATTAATACACACTCTAATTTTTACCTTGACGCAGGAAAAATGCTAAACATAACCCTTGGGGAGGTTACAATTCAATGAAAAACCCCTAGGAGCCCTAACCTGACAGATGTAATAAAAACGCATTCCGCCAGAATGCGCTGTTTTTGCAGTTATTCCTCTTCAACATTCACTACTGAACTTGAAAAAACGCAGTTTGCCTTCTTCACGTTTCAGCGTTTAAAACGCAGAAAAAATGCGAAAAAAATGCAAGTGTGATACGGCCTTTACATTACATGACATCCATTAGTTTCAAGGGCTGCTTTCCGTCAAAGTTTACTGACAGGGTTCCGCATTTTGATGCGTTAATTATTTCCCCACGCTTCGCGACACCGATATTAATGTCCACTGCTTTTGAGTTTTCGAGAAATTGTCCGGTTTGTTTTGAAACTAAATGAGATGTGCAACCCGAATCCAAATAAAAGGAAATTACTGTCGATTTAGAAAAAAGAGCACCAGCTGGTAGGTTCGCGCATTCGACTTCAGTTTCAACTTCACTCTCAAAGACTCCATTCTCGTCAATCTGGGGAGAGCTCAAGAATGCTATTTCCTGTTCCTCTTGATTTTCTGCCTTTCCGGCAAATCCTGTCTTCTGGGGACAATTCCGGCGAATGTGCCCGACAACACCGCATTGATGGCATCTGAAGGGATATGATTTAGGCTGTCCAGAATGATTTCGTGAGGTTCCCGTTCCTCTGTTCCATGAATTTCCGCGGAATTGATTAAAGCTTCCTCCGCCTCGACCGCGACCACCGCGCCCCCTTCCATGACCAAAAAATGAGACATTGTTACTGTCTCCTATTTCCGTATCGCCGGTACGCCGTTTTTCTTCTTGAAGAAGTTTATTCTTTACATAATGAAATGTAATTTTTGATGGTTCCGTAGTATCTTGATTTTGGAATGCAATATCGATGGCAGTGGTGAGTGATTGGAACTGCGAGGGCATAGCCCCAAGCAAAATGGAGACACTCTCATATTCGCTAATAGCCCCACCGCTCAACTTCAGCTCGCTCAATTTACTTTCAAAATCTTCAATGAAATTCCGTAGAGATCCTTTTCGAAACTTCATAGAGCTCAGTTCATTCCGAAGGGTTATTTGCGCTTGCAGTCCTTTAGCCAAGTAGGTGTTTTCCAAGGCTTGATACATTTCCCGCGCAGACGACAACCCAGTTACAACATCGAGGACGCGATCATCTAGGTGCCTTACAAGGAGTTCTCTCGCTTTTAGATCCAACTTATCAAAATTTTCTCTCTTTCCGGCATCTTCCGGCTTAATGGTTAACGCACTTAATACTCCGTTCTTTTCAAGAATCAGTTTGATACGGAACGACCATTTAGCAAAGCCAGTGCCATCAAAAGGCTTCATACTCACAGACTCTGAACCGGACGCCATTCTCGCAACCGAATCGTTTCCAGCAATCTAATTTTTAAACTTAACTATTCCGCGTTGATTTCCGCGTTCTTCACGATTGCCTATAGTCGCACTGGAGCCCGTAACCTATTGATAGGTTAACGAAATGACGCACGAGTCTGAATAATAGATAACACTTTTATTATAATTAGCAGAGAGAATACAACCATTTAAGCTGAAGGCACAACACATACTGCCCTAGTTTCTACCTCTTTTTGTTTACACTTTAAATATAGGTAGGTACATATATATTTTTTCCTGTTAATTTTACTTTACTACTTACACACAAGTAAGCTGTAATTTTCATATTGCCATCAGCAATTACTCGTCGTGAATTCACTGTACAGTAAGTAAGTGGGGTCTAGAACCCTAATACTGTAAAAAATAAAGAAATTATAATTCTAAGATGGTTTATTCTATTGAAAATTATGAACCAAAATTACCTACCTAGTTGTATCCCTTCCGTGTTAGTCATAAAGTTAATTTTTTTTAACATTAGATAGGTAGGTACCTACCACAGCACCAAAGTCCTCGGTAGCTTATTACCTTGATCAGAGTTGATTGTACCTACTGCTCGAATTCAGATGAATTTTATAAATACGTTTGGTTCAGTTCGTCATACAATCTCTACTATTGGGATTATAATATTACTTTGGGTTCGATAATGTTAAACTAGAACTCATCAATTCATATTTGTCTCAAGAATATGAAGATTCAATTAATGCCAGCTTTTTATAATCTTTTGATATACCTAACATTTTTCAAAGCCTACCTAATTTAGCATGTTGCTTACAATACTTTTGGTACCTATTTATACCGATCACAATTGTTGTAAAGCAAACACAACAAAATGATGAACAAGTAAATAGGAAATTAAAGGGAAGGGAATATGAAGAAGAAACTTCATGAAAGTAGGAAGGTACCTACCTAGGGCTACAAAGGTTATACAGAAATTACACTATTCAACAAATTTACAGAAACGAATGCATGATCACATTGATCTCTTCACCTTACATTCCGCATCACAGGACCGTCCTCTCCTTCGTTCCCGTTTTCGCTCTCATCACCTTTCGAGCCACCTTAGGTTATGGCACTGTTTTATGCCATAACAGCTCCTCCGGCTTAAATTCCATGTACATCCTCGTGCTTGCTCTTGTACTCGCAGCCTCCTGGGCACAGTGATCCTTCAGGGACATGCTGTGGTGTATGTACCTGTGGTCTCTCTTAGGTGAACTATTGGATACTAAGGGGTAAGGTAGTTGTTGCAATGAAATTATGGCTGACTCGGGTTCACTTTTTGGACACAAAGATGGTTCAAGGGGGGGACTCTTAAGGTGAGTCCAACGTATCCAGTACTCATCACCCAGTTCTGTTGGCATATTTGTCACCAGGAAGGCCGGTTATCTGGGTGACTTGGATTCGGGAAAAGACGAGAATATTATTCTTACGATTGGCCAAGATGAATTCCTAAAGCTTAGACTCCCAGTAGTGCCATTCGTCGGGGCACTGTTTTTAAAGAGCTGCCTCTAAAAGAAGGTAAAGGCATGAGTTCGAACATTGTTGAGGTAGGTATCACATATGTTTTCCATCATATTTGGCGCAGGCAGTTGGGTCCAGACTTTAATATGAAATAATTAATCCCTCTCGAGCCAGTCTGCAAACACATTCGCTGATGTAGCACCTTGCACTTCCTCAATCACTTGAGTTAAATCACACTGTGACTACCTATGACCTAGCTCGACCCCGACACCTCCCAGTGAGTATCTGATGAGCCAGTGGCCTGTAGTTTCACTTCGTTTTGTCCAACTGCTAATTAGCTAAGATGGCTGGTATTGGACTCCAGGGAAATGTTACATTCAAGGACAACTCCACAGTAGAAGAGGTTTGAATAAATCGGCCTCAGTAGCGCAATTCGTTGGAGCACTGTTTCTAAAGTTTCCTCTAAAAGAAGATAAAGGCATGATTTCGATCAGTCGAAGAATCAAATATTTTTTGGCTGTTACGCAATGGCGTATATCTAGGTACTATTTCTCTGAGTTTCTAATCACTATTGTATCCTGCATTTCAATATAATAAACCTACCTAGTAATAAGCTTGGAGATCAAAGAAAACAATAATTAGTAATCACTAAGTTACAGTAGCTTTTCTTGTTGAAATTACACACAGTTTCATTACAGAACATTCCTTCTAAACACACAAGACACAACATGTTCAAGACCCAATACTTACTAAATTGAAACATGAGGGAAGTAGGCACTGAAAATTACAAAAAAGACGAACAGCCATAAATTTAGAATCATGGTGTCAGTTATGCAAAATCAGTATTTTCCATCATATCATCCTTTGGCGAATCAGTACTTTTGTTTTAATGGGGGACTCACAGGCGGTTACCCTACTGGACAAATACTAGGGAATTATTATGGATACTGGCCGTGGGGTCTGAATTCTACAAATAACGTGGTTCCTACGAATATAATGAAAGGAAACGGAGGAAATTTGAATCCCAGTCAGTATGGAGGTAATCTTGGATATCCTCAATATTTCAAGCCTATGTGTAACCAGTGGATGAGCTACCCATACACAAATTGGTTCAACGCTGGGCAGCCATACCCTCAAACAGTAAGTTGAAAAATCTAGCAAGCTATCATTAGGGGACGATAATTACAGTAGCTACCAATAGCTAATAAATTATGTAGAGATAACACCAACCTACAAAGCAAATCTTATTCTACTCAAAATTTATTTTAAAAGCAAACCAATTTATTGAATTTTAATCTTGGACAGGGCAATAGTCCTTAATTGTATTAGTCCTGTCAAAGAGGACCTTAAGGCAGGGGCAACATGGGTACGATTAATGGGGAGAGGGGTTGAACTTTAGGGTGGCCCCGTAGACGGGTTTTTGTACCCAAAGATCTGTGGCCCGTGTTTCTCAGAATGGAAGTGGATGACGTTGGGACCAATAGGCCCTTGGAAAGACAAGGGTGCCACTGGTCTCCCGGAACCTAATGAGGGCGAACATGTATAGGTATTCGTTCGATTAGGCCGTGGATGACACGATCATGATGTCCACCAGCCTTAGTTCCTGAAATCAAGAAAATGCAATCAATTCTTGAGCAGGGGATAGGGGCATCACCCTCCAGGCCCATGTTGGCTTTAAGGGGGTCCGATCCGACCCATCTCTTTATAGGCAGTCTGGAGCTGAGTCTCTGAGAGATCGCATGAATGATAGTGAGTTAACCCGCCTTGATTTTCCCTTTTAAAGACAAAACATCGACCAACTTCTCCGAAATAGCTTGGAATTCTCGATGAAGCACCCCCTCACATGAGCAGAAGGTGGTGTAAACGATCCTCGACTGCAGAGTTATACTTAAAGACGGTTGGCTGGTGCTGCCTCCTCTGCGATGGTAGCCCAATGTATCGATGGGAAAGGCATCGGAGTTGATCATACGAATATCATAGAAAGCTGCACTCTCTCTACGTCATACCTTTTGTACATTCATTATTGACGATAATGTTCCTTGTTTGCCTCCTCCATTCTGAATATATGATATAATACATTCTACATATATATATATATAATAGGAAGATCTGTATGTCCATGCAAGAAATATTGGAATGTTGCCTCCAAATTCATTCTGATTGAGTTTCAATAGCGGAAATGATTGGGGAGATTATTGGTTGGGACCATTCGTTGATCACTTTGAGATGCACCTCAGAAAGTGTACAGTTCAAGTACCTCAGTACCAAGTTGAAATACTTATACCTTTCTATAGGACCACCTTAGTGTCAGTAGCAGAATTGAATGTACTTAAGTACCTACTCTAATACTTAAGTACCTACTCATTTCAATTACTATCGTTAAAACTTGATATTCCACTTCAGAGACATGTTATGTTAGTGAAAGGGACTTTGAAAGTACTTGCCAAGTACAAGTACAATTACTTTAACTGTTTTGACTTAGACCACGCTGTAACTTGGCGCATTTCTCCACTATCTGGCAAAAGTTCGTCAAGCTCGACTGAGGTTTTCACATCTCCTCCCCTACCGTACTGTACCTGGTGGCCCGCCCCTTTTGGTTTATTATTTCCAATAATAAGCCTATGTGATCGTGTAGCAAAAAATTTTTATAACCCCCCCTCAAACTTTGTCACTTTACGTTTCAAGGTGCGTAGAATCCAAATTTGAAATGTCCGTCCGCCGTTCGCCGTCCGGGCCATAAAAGGCCTAGGAATTGACTTAAAAAACCCGTTCTTTCGCACATAGACTCCATTTGGGGTCTAGTTGGTCCTAACGTTTAACCATCCCGATCGCTTTACTCGCATAGATGCTATGGGCCAAAAACGGGCAAAAAAGTGTGTTTTTCGACGCGCGCACGCCTGGCACGCTTGGCAGGGGATCACGGTGGGTGGAGAGGGGGTGAGCGGGGGGATGGAGTGAGAGGAAGCGCCGGCGCCGCGGCTTGTGGTGGGTACGGCGCCGGCGTTCGTTCGAGGCATGAATATGTTTCTTTCAAGGTAATTTTTGTGTGTTAATACCAAAGCTTTTCCTACGCATATTTAATAACATAGCCTCTCGACTTTTCGTACGTACTTAGATAATGATATTATTAAGGCAATAGCTATTTGAATAGATAGGAGCTCAAATCGAGAAATGTAAACATGCATATATAATTATAGAAGTATAGGTTGTGGCAACTCGAAGTAGGACACGCCGAGGAGTCTGGACGGGCCTTATGACGTACGCTAGCCAACTAAAACTACGATCATACTCAATTGAAAAAATAATAAACCTTTGTGAAATAATTTGCAGCGTTTTTGATATATACTCCCTTTGGGACACTTCCACTGCTTTTTCAGAACTTCTTCCCGTGGCTTACCTACCTCTCATTCACAATTAGAAGTAAAAAAGTTATGTTAAGAGATGCGCTACATTGCATTGACATGGCATGTGAATGAGTTTGATGTGTCTAGTAAACAAGAGAATGAAAAGAGCCCCGACATGAAAAGAGTCTAATCCCGAAGCATTCAACCAAGTTATGTATCGGATAAAAGGCTGTAAGGATGAGGGTATTGTAAAAATAATACAAGATTGAGGTATATTTATGAAGGTACTCGTATTATGGAGTTTCGTCTTTGGAAGAACTATCCGAGGGTAAAGACCTACCAGAATCTGAAGAAGTCGACGACGAGTCTGTATTGATTATTATAAATTCATCAGTTACTAGATCAAGCAGTCCTTAATTTTCTGGAATTCACCCTATTTTTTGTGAATGTTGGCATATCCTAATGCATTGTTCAGTTGTCACTAAATCAAATTTTTCTTGCAGTAGTGCTTCAGCTCGTTCGATTTTCATTTCAGTTATGCTGTGCCACATAATTTTTCGAGAGGACCCACGCTTATTATTGAGGGTTGTAAATGCAAAATCTGAAATCCATGTTCTTCTAGCATTGCATCAAAATATTACTCTTTGATGTGGTGATGATCGTCTTTTTTTGTTGCTATTTTATCTCGTAAAATTGAGGCTTAAGCATGATTAACATGAATATGATAAGCATGATTGTTACGCTAAATATAGGATGAGCCTATGTGTTGGGCCAAAGGAACGGGAGGGGGTTAAGGGGAAGTAGGACTGAACCACTTTGCAGTACTACGTATTAGTTTTCTATGGCACGCCTCTCCAGGAGAAACACAACAAGTTACTACGAGCGACCTATACCGAGCTGGTACCCTGGATGGTAGCAGTTAGCTATGCTTTAAATAAGCATAATTGCCAAGTTAATTGTTCAAATACCAGTAAGCAGGGTTGGTCCAACTCATAATACGCACGCACGGTATTAATTGTTAGCCCGTTCTTTTGCGGTTTTAATGTAGATTGCCCTTCACTCGACATAATTAAGGCGCCTACAAGCAACCAACTCGAAGCCACTGAGTACAAGTACAGCTCCCTGCTAGGCAACTAGTGAGTAAGCGAGTATGAGAATAAGCGACCAGCCTTGTTGCCAGCTAGGCTCCACTGTGTTCTTCCCTAATAGGTCAATGCCGTATGTTGCTTATTAAATTTGAAGGGAGGCACATACAGTCTTTCCTATTGGCATTCTGTGGATTGTATGAATAGGTGACGCACACAGCGTTCGCCAGGGGTGTGCTGAAGGGCGGGTACTCTTCATGCAAGACTTCCATTATTAGTAACGGGAAAAGTTTGAGGCTCGTTTAAAAACGCACGCCTACACAACTCCCATGGAGGGCCTGATTCGAATTTGGGATCCCTTACAAGCTGCACTTTTCATTAAGAGTTTAACTGTAGGGACGTGTTGTTAGTTTAAGGAGGTTAAGACTTCTAGAAGGTGGTACGAAAATGAGTAGGTACCTACTAGTAGGAGCTTGTAAAATCGACTCAGATTAGGCTGTGAGCAGATTTCAAAGCTGCGAAGATCAATAAATGGCTCTGTAACATTAGTTTATCACGTATTGAAGAAAGAAGAAAAAAAAAGCAGCCGCTCCAAAGGTAACCTGATTTTATACAGTAACTCACAAAAACAAGTTCCACTCAACTGTAACATTTTTTTCTATTTTTTAGCCATACTACTCTTATTGGCCAAACTGGTGGAATATGACTGCTGGCCAAAACGGAACGTATTACTCTTGGCCCAGAATTAATTATTTCCAAAATCAAATGCAGTATCCGAACTATGCTTGGCCTGCCCCAGTTTACTGGGGTGTCCAACAAACACACTTCCACGAACCTGATGCCCAACAAGGAGGTCGTACAGATTCGAAAAAACGGTTAGAGAGAAAAGTGAGTGTTGTAAATGAATGGAGAAGCTACATTAACAGCTATGTTTATTTTCATCTCATTTTCTAGGAAAATCTAGCAAATAAGAACCAAGACCGCCCCAGTTGGTGTTTATTAAAGCCAGCTCCATGGGTAACAGGTACAATTCAAATTTGTGTGGAATATACTAACGAGATACCCATATGTTCGTACTATATTGGTTTATTATAATAAATAATAATAAACCTTCGCAATCGACCAAGGACATTTTTTTACACCCCTCCAAATACGTTGGTTTAAGTTTCAAGATATAGGTATAGATTCCAGAAATCGGAAAAAAACACCGTCCGTCCAACGTCCGAAGCTTTTCTCAAAAACTGTTGAACCGAACTTTATAAAATATGGCTTAAAAATCATACCTCGGCTGAGGATGACCCGGTAACATCAGCATCGCTATCGGTCAACCCTAAAGGGTGATAAGGGAGTGGTGTATTTAAAGGCTGAAATTAGAAATTCGGTAAATCAAAAATAAATGAAAGGGTATTTTTCGTTTAATTAATGGACGAGGTTCAATGAATAGAATGAGACCATCTGGGTTGCTGTAGGTTGATCTGTTCATTTCCCATTAGGGGATATATCAAGACCAGGCTTATACGCCTCTAAGGACCTTTCGAAAACGTACAAGATGTCTTGTAGCTTAGTGGGAACTTAGGACTGTCACGTGGGTGGCTGGGATTCGGGTCCTCGTGGCGTCAAAAAATTCTTTACTTCGCAGTAATTTTTTAAGGTTTGATTATTTGTTTTTGGTATTATTTATTTTGTATTTACTTAATTTTTGGTGTATTCATTTAGGTATTTCCTTTGTAATGCTTGGATAATGCACCAAAGACTCAGTTGGATGGGTGATTTTCTATGGACCAGAGATCTTTGTAGAAGGGCTATCTAATACAGAAACAATAAACCTTAGTGCAATAATTTGCTTTTTTAATATATAAAAGCAGATAGAATTCTAAGAATACATACACCAACTGTACTATTCTACGAGAAATAGTCTTGACTTTTCAGTTTTCGCCAAGAGCTACGTCATCGTAACCCTCCTCTCCTCCCCCTAGGTGTCACAACAAAATAAAAGAAAACGTGTAATGCAAACCACTCATTGCCTAGGGAGTTTACATGTGAGCAGGGTACCTATTATTAATCCTAATTCAATTAAACTCATACATAACCATTCACATCTCAGTTATCAACTGCAATAAATAATTAAGGTTTTGTAAATTACCAACCATTTTTGTCATCAATGCAAGAGTTGATAGACTGTGAAATATATTTATACCCCAAATACAATAAATGTTAAATTTCATTTCTATGTGTATTAGGAGAATCATATCTTGAAGAACACTTCAAGCGATGTTATCAAAGACTACCACGTTCCACCAATAATTGCAAGAAAGACAGTGAGCGATATTCCAAGATCAAAGGAGTACAGCATTTCCCTCATGAAATCAGAGACGTCTACTATTAAAGGGGAAAGCGACGATGGACTTCCATTCCTACTGAAAATTAGCGACACAAACATCCACCAGATCGCCCCAAGCCGCTCATTTGGGCCTTCTATGGTATATAACTCGGAGAGTGACCAAAATCATGGACACCCTTCTTCCCAACGCCAGACTTGATCTCTATCATCATTGAAAATAAGTACATTGAACTGAATAGATGCCTTCCAGTTTGATAGACTGGTAATGAGTATGTATTAAAATTAAATAATTAATTTCTTAATATAGTAGGTGGTGGGTGCATATAATATTGTGCTGGGTGGAGTACTTACCATCAGGTGGACCAGTAGAGCCAATTCCTACTAGTCGAATTCCAGTTTGAACCAAAGGTTGGCTGTGTAATATTCTTTTCTTGTCTAACTCGTCATATATCTCTAATGTATAAGGATCATGTGGGTTTCGTATGGCATCACTAGCATAGATACTACTCTACGAGCTACTAACCCTATCTTACACCGTTTCTGATGCTGAAGAAAATAGCACAACCAGATTAACCTGGTGTCATTTTCGAAGTGGTCTTGAACCATTTGTTCATTTCGAACAGAGTCCAAGGTAGGAAAGGGGTGGCGCATGAAATTTTAGGCTCCTAAATAGTTCTTTAATCCAAGTTCCCAGTTAGAAAAAGTACTTTTCCCTACAACCCTTCTTTAACGAGATACGATTTGTCAACATCAAATCAAAGTTACTAGATTTAGTTTTCATAGATGTAAAATGAGCGAATGTCAGGAAATACCCCTAACTCTGTAATGTTCAAGGAAAACTCCCACAGTTTTCCGGTGACAACACGTTTATAGGGTCAAAGATTGTTGATATAAATGTGTCCAACAGCTAGTATTTGCCTTGGTAGGGTAATCGTTTACGAGTGATAAAACAAACTTGGACTGTTCAAAATTTAGTCTAAGAGGGTTGATCAATTGGCCTTAGCAGCTGAGTCGATAAAAGCGGGGGTCTTTCTCATTCTCTCAGGGAAACGCTTGTGGACAACTTTGAATTCTGTGGAGGTATTATAGACCCGAAAATTAAATGATACCAACGTCAGCTGTTACGACCCCATTGGTTATAATTGGCGCAGGATAGCAGAACCCTAACTTTATTCCATAATCCCTTTTGAGCCAGACTGTAATCATCTCATTCCCCGATGTAGTCTTAGCATCTTCACTTCCTCACTCTGAGTCAAAACACACCATGACAAAGACCTCGCTTGACTGTGACTTCTTCCAGCTAGCAACTATAACTAGGCCTGCAGTTGCAACTAATCATTCGTCCTACCCCAATTCTGCCAAGATGGCTGATGTTTGACTCCGAGGAAATTTTACATACAGGAAAAACTCCCGCAGTTGAAGGACTTTGATAAAACCAGCCCCAACACCCAGGTGGATAAAGGCGGATGTTTTTCTCATTCTATCAAGGCAACAAAATAGTTCGATTTCTGTCGAGGAATCACATAGTTTTTGGGTGGTAAAAAATCGTTTCTTATGTCACAGATTGATGATATAAATTTGTGTCAACTATACAGTTAGTAATAGCATTTGTCTTGGTAAGGCAATAATTTAAGAGTGATACAACCAAACTTCAAGTGTTCAAAATTTAAACCAAAAAACATAGTGAATCTTTCTTCGTCGTTGACAGGGTTAGTTTTCATTAATGGGGAATAAACACCCTCTATAGTTTAAATAATATCCCAGGCTTATACAACCTCAAAAGGCTTCAATTTTCCTTGACAATAAAAATTCTTCCCCCTCTTACTTTTCTAATAGGACCCATAACGAAAGCAAGCACATAAGCTTTGACATTATGATATGAACTAATAGGAGCAGAAAGACGAGAGCAGAAAAACAAATAGAAAGGAAAATTTTCGAAATTTGCATTTCAGCATTTTTTTACGTCTGTCGGCTGAAAAAATATTGGTTCGATAACAGAGATCGGAAATTTAACGCTCTTTCGAAAATTAATTTTACAGAAATACTGAGGGAAGTCATGGCCAGTAATGTCATAAGGTAGCAAACATCTTAAAAATTGAACTTGAAGAAAAAACAAAAAAAAAAAAAAAGGTGAAAACAAATCTTTAAGAGGAACTTTTAAATGGAAATAACTTGTCAGCCCCTTAAGTCCGTAAAACCTCAATTGTGTTCACCCAGTAAATTCAGTAATAACATAAGAATGCGCTGTATGGTTGCCGATGTTCTATTTGAACAGTTAAATTTGTTCAGCCATTTGTGAATTTACGAATCTTGAGATCGGAATTTTAAAGATTGACTTGATTTTAATTAACAATATCTACCGGACCCAGAATCTAGAACATACGAGTTGTTACTTAATCTTGTCTCGTAGTTGCCTAAGCTGTCGCAGGAGACTGGCTCACCAACATTTCGCCTGGTATACCAACAGTCACTGTGTATGACTGTCACCGTCATGTATTCATCAGACTACCTCGTACTTGGGCCATATCAAATACAATTATTTCAGGCTGATTTCTGTTTCAAAATTCATTTTATTTTACTAAAAATGCGGAATAAGGAGAATTTCAAAAGTTGACTCACAGATTCACCATGTTCCAAATAACTATAATAATTAATAAATGACAGCAATTGCTCCAAATGTACAAACTTAACAAATCAGAAACTATTTAAACCCTTGCGAGATAAGCTAGTGATGAGCATCGGCCTCAACTGGTCCATACTCCTTGATATAGTTCTTGATGAACTCTTCCTTCCTCTTTTCCCGTCGAGCAAAATATTCGGGGTATTGAGCCTTCTCCAGCGGATGCCAGTAGTCCAGAACCCAGTCGGGAGTTACGTGGCCTCTTCCATAATTATTACCACCGATAGTGTTAGCAACTAAAAAAACAAAAACAAAAATTTTATATACAAATATAATATCTATCTGGTTCTATTGAACTATATGTAAATCAATGGAAGGAAGAAATTTTCACAAATATAAAGAATGAAGAGAAAATTCTGATATTTCGCTGATTAAGCTTGATCGATCACAGAAAAAAAAAAATGAATGGGCATTGTTTGCATGACGATGCTTGTTAAGAGTCTTGTTGCCTCGTTATATATATATATATATATATATATATATATATATATATATATGAGTTGTTAGTATATATACATATATATATATTAACAACTCGTCCTTTTATCCCTGAAACAGTTGAGGATATATATATATATATATATATATATATATATATATATATATATGAGTTGTTAGTATATATACATATATATATATTAACAACTCGTCCTTTTATCCCTGAAACAGTTGAGGAGGCCTTATAAATATAGGTTATCTCACCAATTTAAAATCTTTGAAATATCTCTTGAACTGGTTGCAAGAAAACAATCCAAGTCAAACCAAAACAATTTTTTTTTTGAAATATAGATTCCAAAAATGACACTGCGCACATGCACTAAGCACAGATAGGTTTTTGTGCACCAACTTTCTAATTTCCAAGATAAACTCATTTTTTGTATAGGAGAGGGAGCCCGCTCTTTTCACTCACTCGTCCAAGATCTGAATATACACGATCACAGTTGATCATCATATAAATTAATTTTCAATTGTGTCAGAACTGCAAGGAGAATAAGGCGACCATTGCTATCTCCCTGAGTTGGTGAAAAGGTCTCGTCTAATGAGCGTTACCCACATATTTTTTTTTGTTTGAAAGATGAGATTGAGTTGAGAAGAGACCTATTCAATTTTTTTTGCGAAACACATGTCGTAAGTGTTCCGACATGTGAAACATGCGAAACACAAAGTGTAAGATCCATGAGTTTGTTGAGACAACCCAACAAGTGACCTTGATGACATTGGTGAGAAACGCAAGGTGCGCCACTGTCGGCGTGCAGTGGGAGTAGGAGAGTTGACTGTACAAAGAAAAATTCCTGCTACATGAGCGATCATTCTGTTTACAACATTACAACTGCAAGCAACAGAGTTCTATTATATTTTCTAACACATTCCGTTCTTTTTCGTACTAAAATGAGTCAAGTTGAAAGCAGTTTCTTTCAGTGCACGAGTGCAACTCAACTTCTACTCTATCAACAACTTCTAACAGCCATAGTGAATGGTACCTCAGCAGCGTCAAACCAAAGTTATCTTCTCTGAGGATCACAGGGGAACACAAAAGAAATGTTTCTTCCCATCTTTATTTCTAGCATTATAACATTCCGGCATAAAGCACTGTTGTCTACTCATAATTGACTGGAGATAAAACAGAAATAATGATAATAATAAGCTCAACTCGGGGAAAAAACGCGCAATACGAAAAGTCGGTCAAGATAAAGGCCGTATCACACTAGCATTTTTTCCGCATTTTTAATGCCTAAACGTGAAGAAGAAGAAGAAGTGCTTTTTTCCAAGGTCAGCTTTTTCGACCATTGCGCATCCTGGCGGAGCGTTTTTAAACTCACTTGGGAAAATTAGAGCACGTTCTAATTTTTACCTTGACACAAGAAAAATGCTAAACATAACCCTTGGGGAGGTAACGTTTCACTGGGAAACCACGTTGTACCTTCCCGTTTTCATTCCAGTTCCAGTTCTCCTGTGCCAAAAATATTGTTCCTAGTTCCTTGCCGAAGTTTTCTTATTTTCTTAGTGCCGAACTTCTTTTCTTATTATTCTTATTTCAGTGCCGAACTTCTATTTTTATTACGTTTTTGTTTGTTCGCGCGCCAAAGGTAACAGCACCCCTCCGGTCACTAAAGAGACTGCACTAAACAAATGCCGAATCAGGTTAATGAACTGTAGAAGTGAAGTTTTTTGTTTGAGGATTATTGCCGTGCGCTCTTGCTTCTCTGTTGAGTTCAAATTACATACCTGTCTTCTTATATAAATATAATTTAAAATCGAATAATCATTTTTCGTTCTTGACCACGTCCCTAGCGGGAACAGTTTTTTTTTCATTATTACGTTATTGTTATTATTATTGTGCGTCTTCATAGTATTCTTTGGAAGAACAAGAGTTGTCAAGACACTGTTTGAAAACACTAGGCACGTCTAACGTTACTTCAATATTTCAAGCCCTAACCTGACATGCTTAATATAATTGCATTCCGCCAGAATGCGCTGTTTTGCAGTTATTCCTCTTCAACATTCACTGCTGACCTTGAAAAAACGCAATTTGCCTTATTCACGTTTCAGCGTTTAAAATGCGGAAAAAAATGCAAGTGTGATACGGCCTTAACAGTTATCACAGGGGGATGCAAATTAGCGACCAAGCTTTAGACCAATTGGTTAGTTAGAAGATTGCTCCTGAGAGTGCAACGGGGAAGTAGTTATGGATACTATAATATCCATTCAAGTTTGTCAACTTTTGAGCTGATCTGTGGAGGATGAAGCTCGAAATGTGACGTCACCAGTGTGCAGTAGGTAATTTTAGAAACTAAGTAAATATTCGGGATTTCGCCTGAACCATTTCACTTTTCCCAGCAGATACGAACACAAAAAAAGATTCTGGAAAAAATGTGATAACGTCAGACCCATGGGTAACGCTCATTGTATTGAAATTGCCATAAAGGGGTCACATTAAGAGAGGCACTTTGGCTTCATCCGTGGGAACCCCACCTTGCCACCTCCTCAGTCGTTACTCAGCCATTCAAGCTACAGCCGTTAATTAGTCGTGATCATTCTTTATGTAATCTGTTAACTCAGTTTTGTGTGAACTCATTTTGTTGTCAACCAGTTATAATCATCGCCTAACTCACTTTATCCAATAAATCTAATGACCCGAAGCTCATACTCAGTCGTAGCTTAATTTATTATAAAATACCTCTACCGCTCAACTTGTGTTATTATCCCTCTCCCTGTGGAAGTGCCCTCTTAATCTACCACTAACATCGATATCCTGTGTGAACATGTGTCCAATTGATTGCTCGAGTTCATCGTAGATGGTGTAGTTTTCTTTGAGGGAGGGTAAAAAAGCAGGGGCCTGTTTTACTAGGAAAATTTTGGCTTTTATTATTAAAGAAAAAAAGTAGCAAGTGGAGTTGATCAGTGATTGGTTCTAGGGAGGTTTTCGGTACACCTTCTTGAAAATGCAATAATTGAGCTAAAACCTATATTAGCATATATAATTTTTATAATTTAACCTATTCAGGACACAGAATTATTATGTAACCCTGCAGCACACAGTTTCATTCCACCGCTGGTAAGTAAATACTATGCTCGTGACTGGATTTTCATATTGCCCCTGAAAAATACCTCCTAACCTTGATGAAATCTGTTTATCTTGAAGAACAGAAATTGTTTTGGTGTTGTAGAATTAGTGGCGTAAAATTGTTTTCTGCAACTGATACTTTGCGAACATTCAATGATGCAAGTTGAACCACCAGAATTGAATTGAATTACAGAATTGTTTATCCGAACAACGTTGTTAGGCTTTTCCCGTTTTAGGATGTCATGGGAGGTTTTGGGGATTTGAATGAGGCACATGTCAGTGCCAAGAATTTGCAGATCGTTATGGGAAAAACCGCATCAAAATCATTCCAGCTGTTTTGGAGTTCATACCGGACACGCATACAGAGAGACATGGATTCATTTTTATATACATATATTGATATTATTCTCATATATTTATACTACGGAATAAGTAAAAACTAATCATGTAAGTGTCTCTATAGGAGTTGACTTTTTTCATCCATTCTCATGCTTCATGGTAAAATACCAATTAGCATCCACATTTGCTCGCTCTAGGCAGACTTATACACGTTATGTATATGATTAGAAGGAACACAGAGAATACAAATCAATAATCTATCAAAAAAACTTCTAAAATGTAAAAATAATAAGTTGAGAAAAATAAAATTACCCAGTCCCTACTACAAGGAGCTGATAAATGGGGAACAGTATACGTTCAACAGAAGTCATACTTGTGTGACCCAAGACCAAGAGTAAGAAGTAAGTTTACAATCAATATTGGTCTGATAATGATGGAATTATGTATTATTAATAGTTACTTACACTTTCTTGGCTGCCAATGAGTATATTTGAACAACTCTGCCTCTCCAGCATGCAATAATTCAAGAATCTTCTTTTCATCTTTAATATTTCTGTTCTCTTCAAAACGAACCCTCATTAAAACAGCATGATACCTATAGTCTAATCTGCAACACAGAAAAATTTCGAATCGAATTATGAAGATTGAAACGTAATAAAATGACATGCAATAATGAAAATTGTAACAATTTGATATTAAAAACAAGCATTTTACTCTACAGGTTTTAAAACTACAGACAGTTTCGCTAACTATAGCGTGCGAGCATTGATGACTGATTAAAATAGCGGTTAGGGCCTGTCGGAAATGAACTAAGTAGGTATTTCTTGACTCCAACTCTCGATTCATTGGAAATCGCATCTGTACTTAACATTTTTTGAGACTTTGTCTTCTCTCCTCTTATTTTCATTAGTTTTTTCTGTGATGGAGAAAGAGCCAAGGTACCTGAAGAGTTTTAAATTTTGAAAATACAAAACGGTCTCCCTTCCCCTATTTAGGTAGAGTACCTGCGTAACTAAATTCCATTGCATGCAAAAATCTATATCCAGTTCGTTGTTTTGGAGTCATCTGAAGGAGTAGATGCATCAGAGTATGAAATCGGCTGTAGATAAGGAGCTGCATTGCAGCGCGGGTACGGCCACCATGGGCAGTTTGGTTTTCACCAGTAATTCCGAGGTGCTCGGCTAAATTGTTTATCCATCTTTCACAAGATGTAAAATTCCCGGAGGATCAGCATCAGTCCCCGGTGTTCATCCCAGAGATTCCCACGAAGACGATTGATAACCTCACCGAGTCTTCCGATTCGGATGAGGTTAGACAATAATGGTCGAAAGAAAAGGTCGAGGAAGCATTCTCATAGATCTCACGTCCATGATGACAAATATGAGGAACCTAGAAGGTCTAGATTCCTCTTGGTCTTCCTCAGCCTCAAAGTCCGCTTACTCAACCTTATTCAAAGTCCCATCTAGGAACACTTCAGCATCCTGTTCCAGGGATTTTGCTGGCTTTTCAGCTGCACCTGAGTCCACGGATGGACAACCTTCTTCTGCTCTGGCCGTACCACAATATATGCGGTCTGTGATGGACATAAATGAGGCTCCTCCAGTAGTACCCATTTTTATTCACCCTACTTTGGAAGAAAAATGGCGGGACACCATACAAAAAGGCTTGGACAAGAGCTTCAACAACAAAATCCGGGACCAACCGAGCAGCACGGAAACTTCAAGCGTCTGACGAGTCCCTCCTCCAGAGGAGGAAGGTTATGGGATGCCTTCCCGGAGCCAGGTGTTCTCAGCCACAGTGTTGAATATTCAGGTGAGTAATGTTAGCATTAATCAACCCTTTCCCCCTCTCTCCATTCACAGTGAAGTTGGTGACATTTTTGCATATTTGGCAATTTATAAACGATTTATCACAGCTATTATAATTTGTTTCTGGATATACTTTGCCGTTTGTCCAGATACCCCCCTTAGCATTACCTATAATTCGTCGGTACCCTCTCATTCCAGCAGGTCCCGGGATGCAATCTCGGATTTACTGTTTAAAGAAGTCGTTGAAATTTGGACAAAAGATTCGCCTTGTTTTGTTTCACCAATTGTCTTAGTTCCTAAAAAAACCGGTTACATACAGGCTAGTCATCAATCTCCGAAATTTGAAGAATTCCTAAATTTAATTCGTTTAAAAGTGGACGACTACCGTTTGGTATTATCGATCCAGTCAAAGGGAGATTTTGGGACGAATCTAGATCTCAAGGATGCATATTTTTTGGTCCGCAGTCCTCAAGAACATAGAAAATACTTAACATTCACATTGGGCGTGGTTCGAAAATTGAATTTTAGTTTAATATCAGCAATATTGGATCCTGATAAACCGAGCCCTGCTAAACTAAGCGGCCCTAAATGAATCAAAGTGTTGTATTTCTTTTACAACATCACGATCCCAATTTGTTATAGATTATATTATTGACAGTCACGTATTGGAGAGATGTTACTAAGTGCGTGATTTGGGTCTCATCTTTGATTCTGTGCTTTCGTTAACGGACCATTATTGTTAAATGATTTCTGGAGCCCTCCAGCAGCTGGGTTTTTTGATGTGGACCACTAAATGACTTTTGGTAACGTGAACAGCACAAAACATTTATGTATACACTTCTTTGGCACGGAGTTGTCTCGAGTTCGCCTGTCATATCAAGAACCCATATTACAGCACGCATATGGTAGCAATGGAGAGTGCAACACAAATTTCTGAAGTATGTTTCCCTACCACAAACACCTGAAGAGCGTCGGGCAGTTCACGGAGAAGTGAAACAAATTACAATTACATTGAATTGGCGGATAGGAGAAAGGTGATGGTGAATGATGCAATCTTCATTCATAGATTGATCAATTGGTTATGGATTTCTTGCCTTATCCGTATGAGGCGTCCCAAATCATGTAGTAAATTGTAAATAATTGCAGCATAATTCATAGATTGATCAATGGGTCCCCGGACCCCTCTCATCACTTTCTGACATTAGTATCCCATCATATCATACTGAATGCACTGATAATTATTGAGTCTTTCCTAATCAGCTGAGTGAGCTAAAATCTCCTGTTTATCCTAGGAATTTGAGAATTGATAAGGAGACCCCCGGGTCATTAGGAGACGATTGAAATAACTGGCTCATTCCTAATCGGCTGAGTAAGCTACATTCTCTCCCGTTCATCCTAGGAAGTTGAAAGTAGATATGAGACTCTCTGGGACGATTGAACTGATTGGGTTTGTTCTGATCAGCTGAATGAGCTAATTTAATTAAGGCATTTTTAACTTGAGACACAAGACACATATTTCACAGGGGGAAAAATTAGGCATATCCGTGTACCGATGTATCTGCATTTAGTGTACATTTTCTTTTGGTAGGTGACATCGTGCAGTTATACTTCAATAATGCACCTTAGACTCTATATCTATAATAGACTCTATAATTCATAGATATCATCCCAAAGAAACGAAAGAAACTACCCAGGTAGCTGTAACTTCATAGGTTTCCTCTCCTCCCTAAGGACTAGAACTTTAACCCTTTCGTTACTACGCACGTATATTTGCGTGGACGTTTTTTGGGCTTGAGGTGCTATGCACGCAATATTACGTTTCACTGACAATGGGCCTGGTGTGCTACGCACGTATTATTGCGTTTTTGCCAGTTCTACCTTTCGGTTGCTTCTACAATGAAGTTAGTTTGCGTGTAGCTCACTAGATACCGTTTCCCAACATTGTAGGGAATACTTGTTTACGTTTTCCCCATTTTGCCTTTTTTGAATGGTTAGTTTACTTTTGATCTCGTGGGTGAGTTGTGACCTGTTGCGTTGTTTTACCGTGTTTTGTTGCTATGTAACATCTAAAAAGAAACATCCAGCGAGAGAATGTGTTGTCTGCTCTAAGCACAAAATTTGAAGAGAGAATGTGTTGTCTGCTCTAAGCACAAAATTCGAAGAGAGAGTCTTTACAGGTGCCGGATTTGTGATGTCTCATTGTGTGTGTCGCCATGCTTTGAACATTTTCATACTTTGAAAAATTATTGAAAAACAAACAAATCATTTGATTTCTCAAACACCTTCAAAGAATTTGATTATTTTCGGAAATTTTAGATTCAAATAAATATCGTGGTGAATGTTCCTAATTTTTTTGCAAGATATTTTCTTGTTACGTTATAAATAACTCAAAAAATGAAATAAAATAATTTTAAAAAATTTTTGGAACAAAACTTTGATTTTTAACCTTTTTTCTACTTTTTATACATAGTAGATATAATAGAAGTAAAAAACATGAATAATCCAGGTGAAAAAATATTTAGCATGGCAGGAACAACTGAGCGCCTGAGCATGTAGTTACTCGGTAACACATTGGCCTAGCTGGATGTAGTAGTGAAAAGGTTAACAGGGAAAAAAATCATGTTATTGTTTGTTACTGATGATGGCCTAACCGTCGAAATCGATTTAACATTGTAACTCTTTATTTTTCGTGGAAATAGACAACGTTTTTCACTAACTTCCGATTTAAAAAAAATCAACATGGGATGAATCGCAACTGGTGAAACATAGTAAAAATGTCCTGATAACCTACGACGATCGTATCAGCTGATATAATTCCAAAGGAATTCAGATTATTATAACTTTTGTCGCCTATAAATGGAGCTGTGAAGCGTAGGTAGGTGATTTATTTTATATAATTAATTTTCAGTTGGTGGGTCAGCTTGTGTTAAATTCAAAAGACTAGTGAAATATAGGTGTTTTTAATTTAATTTCTCATCGGTAGGCGTCTATGCCTCAGCAGATATATTTAGATAATGAATAATAGACTTCGTTTTGAAGAGCTATCTAATAGGTACATAAATAATAAACATTTGAGCAACAATTTGCAGCGTCTTAAAATAAATCAATGAATAAAAATGTTCAATCTTGCCATATTTTAAAAGAAACAATGAAAAAAATCACATTTTCAAATGTGAGATTTGTATTTAGACGTAATTGGGCCTACCAATCGTTGCTGTGGTTTGAAATAGAGTGGACCTAAAAGCAATCTGGCAGAAGGTAGGGACTGATTCATGATCCAATTACTGTTCACTAAGGTAGTGGAATGTACTCTCTGTACATCAAATTCATAGCCAAAAACAACGGCTAGGCATACATTATAAGTTATTCACTAAAACGTGTGAAAGGATTGATAGAAAGATTTGTGGATATCTACATGTATATCATGTTACCTAGGTTCGATTTGTGCAAAACTTACCTTCCCAAACCATTCCAAGATTCGAGAGATCGTAGAGCTTTTTTATACAAACTTAGAACTCTCTCCTTGTTCGTAGCAACCTTAACAGGGAGATGAGAAGCCATTACGAATAGATTCCTCCTCTGGCTCGTCAAAATGGGTTTATGTTCAAACTTTAAAGTAAACTAAAAGTACCTAATCAATTTTATTGGGAAAAATTTTTTTAAGTTAAGGAAAAATTGGGATTGTAACAAATATTAAGGTTATACTTCCTCAACGTTAGCGTGTGAAGAGCATGGTCGCAAAAACGTACATGGAGAAGAGATAAAGATGTTCAACAATAAGCTGTCGCTAGAATGCTGCTCCTTGGCAACAGAAAGAAGCACAAGTACTTGCGCTACCCGGTAGGTACTTATTTATATGGTAGGTAAATATAGGAAGCAATATAAGAGAATAATTCACTCAAGTGAATAATTTATTTGCTCTTGAGTGATTTATGTTTTACTGAAGCTAATGCTATATAAGGCCGTACTATCCTTGATGAGAAATAGGCTTTGATGAGCAAAACTCGTATTTTACTAAATTAATTAAATATGAAATAAGGAAATTGAGTTCTAATCTTAAAGAAACTTAGCCAGCAATGAATTTTGCACGGAGTGCAGGGTTTGGAAGACATGCGACGTAAGTAAAAAGGAATAATATTTGTCAGATATCATTCGGAATTCCTTTGATGTAATCAATAAAATTTGATGAATAAAAAAGTGTTAGTTTCCCGTAAATACCTGATTTATGTTGTAATCAAGTTGTAGACCTCCCTTCACACCAACTTAGTTACCTATTTTAATTGGGAATCCAATTTTTTTGCAGATTTGAATTATGCATGAAATGTCATGAAGAATGTGAGCAAATTTTATGAAGAGTGTGCTGAAATGGTCAAAAACGCGTTTGACGTTGTTTCACACCCCCCCCCCCCCCCCCTCCAACCTTAAACCTCCCTTCCGCTCATAAATTCTGCTGAGTTGGATGGTTTTCCAAAATGATTGGTTCAGCTCTACATGGTGGCAGGCCGATCCGGCAGCATTTCTCAATGGAAATGGTCGAAATCGCATTTTACATTGTCAACCCCCCCCCCCCCCCCCCCCGCCTAAAATCCCCATTCACCTCATAAATTCTGTCGGGTCGGATGGTTTTCTTAAACGTTTTTCTGAGCTCTACAAGGTGGCAGGCCGACCTAGCAGGATTTCTCAATGGAAATGGTCGAAATCGCATTTGACACTGCTTCACCCCCCTAAAACCCCTCTGCCATTAATAAATTCTGCTGGTTCGGGTGGTTTTTTCATAACCTTTCTTACGCTCTGATTGACATGGCATCATAATTTACTATATTACAATACAAGTAAATAGGTAGGTACTTATAATACAAATAAACTCTCTTCGTAGATGCTACACACTTTGTAGCCAACATATATATACACGTGTGTTTTTGGGCAGTCTGCTGGACCCGTCGTTAAGAATCTCCCCTTCTTTACTCTTAGTTCACAATAGAAGTTAGTGAAAAAACGTTTATTTCCACGAAAAATAAAGAGTTACAATGTTAAATCGATTTCGACGGTTAGGATGTCAGCAGTAATAAACAGTAACATTGTGTTGTGTGTTTGTTATTGATGATGTCCTAACCGTAAAAATCGATTTAACATAGTTACTCTTTATTTTTCGTGGAAACAGACAACGTTTTTTCACTTCAAAGTTACAAGTTCTTTCTTAGCAAATTCTGGTTTGTTGATATATAGTTTGATTTTGTCAAACATCTTCGCCTCAGCAATGCAAAGATAACCTTTCGAAAATATTATGTAGA
The DNA here is from genome assembly GCA_030762985.1 of Adelphocoris suturalis. Classification (NCBI taxonomy): domain Eukaryota; kingdom Metazoa; phylum Arthropoda; class Insecta; order Hemiptera; family Miridae; genus Adelphocoris; species Adelphocoris suturalis. The sequence goes on from CM061046.1 coordinate 91,541,458, forward strand.
CTCTCACATTTAGAATCCCATAACTAATCCCATGGTGAACTTAGCATCAAAAGATGCATTTGCGAATAAATATCTGCTTCCAAGTATTTTGACCGTTCTTCACTAAACGGCGCTTAGGTAACAAATCGCTTCAAAGGATATTTCAGTTTTGAGATTCTCTTCTTCTGTGTTTGCATTTGTAGGTCTCGTAGCATGGAGTATATATTTAGTATCCATAACAAATTAATATTAGTGTCCATGATACTTGCGCTCGGCCATTTTACCAGCTAGATGAGATACATCCTCGGCTCTTCATTTTAGTGATCACATTTTTCGGATATATTTGATCTGCTGCCTATATTTCCTGAAAATGGTGAGATTATTTATTATTTCCTTATATTTTGAAGTCATAGTAGATTAATTTTGAACAAGTAATGTTCAAACGTTTGTCTAAAATCTTGACTCGTGAACTGCTCATAAACACGTGGATTTCTGAGGTAAATCGTATTGGCGTGTGCAGCTTGACATAACCTTATTTCCCAAGAAGGGATTTTAGTATTTGAATTGAATTAAAATAAGCGAGTATTTTCACCGTAAGGTGTGTTAGACTTTTTCACGATGAACGAGTCGGTTCCGCCTATAATTTGTTCACCCATCTTCTACCGAGTACTAGAAATGACTGAAGCTACCAGGTTGTTAAGGTTGGTAGGTAAGTCCTGGGTACCAGGTGCTTGTAAAGTTTTTTTCTTTCACCATTCACCAGGTGTAGGTACCTACAAAAGTAGGTAGGTATCCGGGTAGAATTGCCTATCTACTGTAAATTTCCTCCAATATTGGTTAAGTAGTTGCCTTTTTAGTGTTTCTATAGACGATTTCGACTGTCCTTCCTCATGTTTTTCTTGGTTTTAAGGTTTACGTTTGGCACGTAAGCGAATTGGTAGGATACGCGTTTTAAAACATTGCTCCTTATGTTCATATAACACGCAGAAAAGGCACGCTGTACATGAAAGGGACCTTTCCTGTTCTCCGACCTCCAGCACTGCCTCGAGATAGTGTACGACCGCCAACATAGTCAAAAGCATTGTTACCTAACAGTTGTTCGAACTAAACCAAGAATTGAGACAAGAAAACTTCAACGATCAAAACTAACCAGCCGAATTTGGGTGGTTACCGTTCAAATCGATTTAGGTACTATGCTAATAGGTTACTTTGTGAATATTTCTATGTAGTAGGTATCTACTTTTAATTTTGGCTGTTGTTCCTCGTTTCGAGTTATATTTAAATGTTTCAATACATGGTGTTGGTCACACACGGTGCAGTTCATTTTCGCACCCAAATCATTGGTGGTTGTACCTGAAGGTACCTACTATCTGGAGGTGCTGGCGGTTTTAATGGTCCCAAGAATGAATGAGTTCGAAGAACAGAATTTTAGTGCACTAATTCAATGTCGACGTTCCATTTCCTAAATCGCTAGCAACGACGGAATGTCAGGTAGCAGATGGTTATGAAAAGGCAAGTTGAAATATTTTGTCCGCAAATGTCGGAATGGACAACTTCTGGATAGAAATTGTATCAAGTACAGATATATGATCTCTTTTCTTTACTGGAACTTTGCACAGTTAAAATTTTGTTAATTAACCCGCAATTGGCTACGGTTTTCATGGCCCATTCTAATGAGGCTACCTATGGTCCAAAACAATGCAATTAATTTCGACGAGAGTTCTAAAATTATTCCTGCCTTATACTTTGTCTTTGATTCCATGACATCTGCTTTCTCGTCTATTTGTGACCGTCTTTTTACGGAAAATACCGCCTTTAGTAAAAATTTTCCAAGCATGAGAGCTATTGGATATTTGCATCTGTGATAAGAGTAACTATTTCGACAATTTTACTAAAAATGGATTTAAAATCACGTTTTGACACACATATTCTTATTGCAGTCACATCCAAAATATGTAAATATCACGATTTGATCACAAGAAAAGGGCTAGGACTCCGCTAGGATAGCCCCCCCCCCCCCAAGTTTGGTTGGTAGAAGTCGCTTGCCATATACCTAATGAATTGCAAGAAAACTCTATGTATCGAACTTTGGCATTTCATGATTTAAAAAACGTAATTTATTGGTTTTTAGACTTGTAAGAGGAGAAATGGAGGAAGGAGCAAGCACGGAAGGGGGCACGTTCAGCCTGTGAGGTGCACCAACTGCGCACGATGCGTTCCCAAGGACAAAGCTATCAAAAAGTTCGTAATTAGGAACATTGTCGAGGCTGCTGCCGTAAGAGATATCACCGAAGCGTCTGTTTACAACTGTAAGTTTCTTCTTATTGAGCTTTCGTAACCGATAAATAGATTTGTGTACGAAATTTTCTTTAGTTAAATTATAACTTAACATGCTTTGCATCAGTTGCAGTATAGTAGAAAATTATTAATGTACATTTAGCCTCCTAATGTTATTTCTCAATTTTACGCTATAGTGTATTTTTTTCCAATTCTTACTAGTCAATTGGAATACCTGGTATAATATCCACCAAATCGCTTTACAAATGAGGAATCTAGAGCACAAAGAGTATACCTAAGTGAGATTTTCTTGAAAATTGAGTCATGCAGGGGAAGGCTTACTTAATGACTATAATATGAATCTAGAGTAGACGTTTTGACGGGATGCATCGAACAACTGAAGACATTTAGATTAGTTTTAGCGTGTATTTGATCAGATTGTGCAGCTGGTGAGGTTGGCCAATCAAACTCCTGATAGTGAGTGCATAGTGACAATTTGTTTTATTCTCCCTTTCGTTCTCACTGTTCCCTGTTCTCGTTGGGGGTTTTCCTTGTTGACTTCCATCATTTCCGTTTATATCGTGTGGGCAGACAAGGAGAATTATGAAGCTCTGCCAGTAAAACCAGTATTTAGCAGTGTTGATTGATTGGACAGTCGAGATTCGGATAGTGATACTTGAAATACAAACACCATAGGACTAAAGAAATGAAATTAATACATGAACACCCACACTCTCCTAAGTACTTTGTCAACTTGCAGTTTCATTTCAGCTCCGGCTTCATATTTAGGTTATAAGGTATGTCTTATTATAGGTACTTATCATTATGTTCTATAACTTTATAACATAGAGAATATTTGTGCTCTTCACTTATAACACTAATGATATAATAACTGCAATGGACAAAACTATCGATTCAGTACCTATGCTATATGAAGTCAAAAATGCAATACTTACCATTAAATGACTCCAAATTTCATACTCCCATGACACTCTCCAGAATACTATTGAAATAATTTTCACTCTACAAATTGGCATACTTTTTCTCCGAATGGTTGCCTCTACGTGACACTTATACCTTTCGTGATTTCAAACCCAGAAATGGATCTTTTTGTTTAGTTTCATTCACATAACAACAGGAAGATTAGGTACATGCAATGCTGGAGATTGATTTTTGTGTGTGTAGATTATTGCAACAACACCCGTTGACATTTTACACTATATAAATAATAACCCAGATATTACTTATACCCTGAAATGAACGAGGCTAGAGTTGCTAGGCAGCAATTTGTTGCTGTCTAGTGCTAATGCTCTCGAACAGTCAAAGTTGCCTTCCCCAGCTGGCACGCCAAGAGTCCCAGTGGACTTCAGGTTACTGGGGTAAAGACAGACAGATTGAAGTGAACCTATAATGACTTATAAGAACTGTGCTTAAAATAATCGTGTAATTTATGAGTTTTCAAAGGTTTGAGAAGTAAAAATCCTCAACGCTATCAAACACCCAATGGGGCATGACGCACATACATTTATATATATTATTTCTAAATTAAATGTCTAAATCCCGAGAATTTTGACAATAACTCTCCTACTATGAGTCTTTCTTTTTCCCCTTCTTATCCAAGTTTCAAATAATTACTAGGTACGTAGAGTGGGCAGGGCTTGGCTTTTCTGGCTTGGGCGAAAGAGATGCTGTGACGGTAAAATTATTTGATACTTTAATAAATGATAGAAAAAGAACCACTCGATGTAAGAGGGTTAGTGTGGTTGGTGTCACAATTCTCTGGATTTGATCTTGCTTTACTCTTACGCTTCATTCAACAATATTGGGGATAATGTGGTCTGTGGGAACACCATGAGTTCTCTGATCTCAAGGTTTATGTGCTTAAGTTATTAAATATGTTGTACAATAGCTATAACAATCTCCGAGATATTGTACTCTGAAATCACCGAGGCTAGAGTTGCTAGGCAGTAAGTTGTTGCTGCCTAGTGCTAATGCTCTCGAACAGTCAAAGTTGCCTTCCTCAGCAGGCATGCCAACAGTTCCAGAGGACTTGAGGTTACTGGGGTAAAGACAGACAGGTTGAAGTGAATTTTCAGAAACTTCAAAGTAACAATGGGATAAATAAGTATGGAGAATCCTTCGTTGTATAAGTTTCCAAAGGTTTGAGTAGTAAAACCCCTAAACACAACCAAAGACCCAATGGGGTATGAGCGCATACTTTTTTTTATATTTCTAAATTAAATTTCTAATTCCTGAGAATTTTGACACTAACCCTCTTACTGTGAATAGTTCTTTTTTTCACTTTTTTATCCAAGTTTCAAATAATTAGTATGTCACGTGGGCAGGGTTCCATCTTGGGCGAGAGAGATGCTGAGACGTTGTAATTATTTGAAACTTTGATAAATTATAGAAAAAGAACTAGTTGATGTAAGAGAGTGAGTGTTGTTGGTGTCAAAGTTCTCTGGATGTTATCTAGCTTTATTCTCACGCTTCATTCAACAATCGGGGGTAATGTGGTCTGTGGGAGCACCATGAGTTCACTTGAGCTCTAGGTTAATGTGCTTAAGATATCAAATATGTTTTACAATAGCTATAGCAATCTCCGAGATATTGTACTCTGAAATCACCGAGGCTAGAGTTGCTAGGCAGTAAGTTGTTGCTGTCTAGTGCTACTGCTCTCGAACAGTCAAAGTTGCCTTCCCCAGCATGTATGCCAAGAGTTCCAGAGGACTTGAGGTTACTGGGGTAAAGACAGACAGATTGAAGTGAATTTTTACAAACTTGGAGGTAACAACGAAGAAAAATATGTTGAATAAATAATAACTCGGCAGAACACGTTGGAGACCTAATTGCCGAAAATTTTCATCTAAGAACGACTTACAGCGACACGTAACAACGACTTACACAAGAAGGCTTGCGTTGCCTTGTTATTTCCGGAGCATATCTTCGCTATTCAACCAATGAAGCCAAAATTTGAAATGTAGGTGAAAAACGTATTTAATGCTCATCACTCTTTAGCCTTCAAGTGCAGTGTCCCCCCCCCCCCCCCCCCCCCTCCCCAATTAGACTTGTGTCAAATTGTTTTTGAAATTTGAGCAGTTTTGTTCAGAAATTCATAGGATATCATCCAAGACTTGTTTCTCACCACCATTTTCCCATATTCATACCATTGAGGGAAGTCGGTACCTACTGCTTAATATATCCCCCCCCGGTACATGTTGTTAATATCCTAATGCGCTGATTTCGACAATTCTTTCTTTACTTGTGCGGATTTTTGTTTTTATATACGAAAGCTTCGTTCTCAGTGCGCGTTCTGGGAGTTCGGAACGGTTCTGGGCAAGCGCAGTAGAGTTTTGTCGTTCGCAGTGCCAGAACGCCCAGTTCCGGAACGCCAAGAACGCCGAGTTCTGCGTTCGCAGTGTCTTCGGAACCCAGTTCCGAACGGTTCTGACAGTTCCCGTTTTTTTCGGAACTGTGAGAACTCGAACGCAAGGACGTAGTTAACGCATGCGCATTTCACTATTTTTCGGATCTCGTGGAATAAACAACTTTTGCCTTCATCGACTTTATTCATTAAACCACCTTATATCGTTTTATTTCGCTCGTTTTATTTCGCTTCATCGATCATAACAATTTCAGCTTCATTCTCTTCCTTTCATTTCATTCTCTTTCAGTCTCTATACGTTACCAAACTATTCTATAATTCGAAATGTCAACTAGGTCGTCAAGTACAGATAGCGATAATTTCGACGATGGTATTCCGTGGTTTGTAGACGATGAGGACGAGATCGAAGTTATAGTTGGATCTCGTCTACATCCAAGAAACTCAAATTTTTTTGAGAAAATCGTGCCAAGGTTTGACGACGAAGAGTTCGTTTACCACTTTAGAATAAGCCGTGGGCTCGCGGAAGAGTTAGCCCACCGTTTTCAGGCCAGCACCCTCTACCATCACCACTTCGGTCCTTATGGCAAGGTATGGCAAAAAAAAGTTCCAGTCATGCAGCATGACCGTACGAGCGAATCTCGTAAATTATCTTAGTACCTATATTACGTTAGGTACATAGTTTTGAAATTAGAATACTTTGAAATCGTAATAACCAACATTATGGCAACAAAATTCGTTCTAAATAATAATCTGCGACTCAAAAAAGATTCGGGAATTTTAGCTTTTTTGGGGAGCTTTAATCATTTTTCAGCAAATAATAATGAAATGTAAGTAGTAAAGGGATTTTTATCTCAATCCTAAGGATAGTTATACTATAAACGTACTCCTGAGTATACTCCTCAGTCATCGTGGAATATATATATATATATATTTTTTTTTTATTGCCGGTTTGTTATTAGTTGCAATACTTTAGTAATAGGCATCAAGTAATTAGTTCTGAGTATCAAGGAATTAATTCTGAGTATACTCCTCAGTCATCGTGGAATATATATATATATATATAAATATATTTTTTTTTTATTGCCGGTTTGTTATTAGTTGCAGTACTTTAGTAATAGGCATATATACGGGCACTAAACATATTCGAAAAGGGAGCACTGGAAGGTAACACGAGTTGAGTGAGATTACAAACAACACAGGTTATTCCACTTCCAAGTTCTGAAATCGTTCGCAGTGCAGAACGCGGTTCCACAAGTTCCGGGACTCCCCGTCCCAGTTCTCATAAGTTCGAGAACTGTTAGAACGCGCACTGAGAACGAAGCTGAAATGTCCTTGAAAAAAAACTGTCAGACTGTCCGGTCTGCAGGGAGCTGTGCACACAGTTGCCTCTGCCGCAGATTTTCTAGAGAGATCAAAGGGGACTAGCGTTGGCTATAGATCTCTTTAGGGTTAAGATTAGAATCCCATTCTTGCCCCCCCCCCCCCCCCCCCCCCCAAGGCTTTCCAAACGAAAGGATGAGTTTGTTGACCAATCATTCTTGAGCTCATTAAATTGGTGAAATTTCAAAAAATGTACTTGACAAAAATCACAGCAACTTGCTAAAAACGTCCAAAGCTCGTTAAATTTATAATTTTTAGCAGAGCTTCGGTCAAAACAAAATTATCAACGGCTAACTAGGACATTAGAAATTGTTTGCACAAAATTATGCTGATTAACTCATTAATATTTGCTGAAAAATCTATAACTGCAACAAAAAAACTAAAAATCCAAAATCTTTTTTGAATCACCGAATTTCATTTAGGTAGTTTTTTGTTTTTCCTCCATAAAATAGGTTCTTAACAATTTCTTTCCATTGAAATAGCTCACATTTCAATATAATTCAACTTAATGTAATACGATTGGTAATTTAAGAAAGTTCGCTCATAAGATCATGCTGCTTGACTGTAACTTTTTCACTACCAGAGCTTCGTATGCTTGGTAGAAATCAACCAGCAAAATAGCCACTGTGGTCAATTACCTATATTACTTCTCCGTTCATTTAAGTACACCCCTGAAGCCCGGAATGATTAAAAAAAAAAAAAAAAAAATGAAAATGTATAGGAGAACGAAGTTGAAAAGGTAGAGCAGAGCTACTCAGCTCATCGTTCCCTTCGTTGGTCACAGTTGTGTTCTTGTTGTGGCAAGTGTGTGAGCGTGTGAGGTCGGCCGTTGCTGATTCTGATTTCATGCCATAAAGCTTGACCAGCCCCAGCCTTGCACCACGCCGGTGCCATTGTGAGGCCAACTTTCTCGGCCCTTGTGTAGAGGGGGCTCAACAGGGAAACATACAAAAACCCGTTCTTTACACAACATGTGCATATAACATCTTCCTAGTAAGTCCATAATGAACTCTCCGAATTCTTGTAATCAACAAATTGATCTTTTTCTACTCACTCACTGTACTAGTTGTTTCAAACAGTGAGGAAAAATCGCCTAACTTGGATCCTGCAATTCGCATAAATGCCAAAAAATGTATCTTTCATGTATCTGTTCCAGCGATGTAAAAGATGGGGGTTGTCCAGGTACATACTCTTTTTAGGGTGTTTTCAATAACATGAATATATTGATAATAGTTTGGTGTTGGAAGTGTTGTCAAGGGTAAAAGTACTTGTGAAATATTTTGATACCCGCTGAAAACGTTTTACTCCTTCTTGTCACCTACGTGCAGAGTGTTGGAATACCATGAGTTCTCTTAGACTTGTGGTTTTTGTAGTTGATATATATATTTTTTTTATAGTACCCCACTTATTTTATATATGCCTTATAATAACCGAGGCTAGAGTTGCTAGACAGTAAGTTGTTGCTGCCTAGTGCTAATGCTCTCGAACAGTCAAAGTTGCCTTCCTCAGCAGGCATGCCAAGAGTTCCAGAGGACTTGAGGCTACTGGGGTAAAGACAGACATATTGAAGTGAATTTTTAGAAACTTGAAAGTAACAATGGGGATAAATAAGTATGTAGAATCCTTCATTTTATGAGTTTCTGAAGGTTTGAGAAGTAAAAACCCTAAACACAACCAAAGACCCAATGGGGTGTGAGCACATATTTTTTTATATTTCTAAATTAAATTTTTAATTCCCGAGAATTTTGACACTAACCCTCTTACTGTGAATAGTTCTTTTTTTCACTTTTTTATCCAAGTTTCAAATAATTAGTATGTCACGTGGGCAGGGTCCTGGCTTGGGCGAGAGAGATGCTGTGACGTTGTAATTATTTTAAACTTTGATAAATGATAGAATAAGAACTACTCGATGTAAGAGTGTGTAGTTGGTGTCAAAAGTTCTCTAGATGTGATCTAACTTTATATAAAAATAATGATAAATGCTTGTATGACTCTAACACTTCACTCGAAAATTGGGGATGATTTGGTCTGTGGGAAGACCACGAGTTTTCTTGAGATTGAGATTTATGTGCTTATGATATCAAATATGTTGTACAATAGCTGTGCGCGCAGTGCACATACGCTCTTAGAATGGGAAATACATTATTATAAGAGGGCTGGTAATTAATGTCGATGTGGACTGCTTAAATTAAGAAATCACGGATAATGAAAGTAAAGTGATTGGTGGGCTCACCTGATGATGCTCTGCAGTGTATTTCCCCTGGCCTGGGGGCGTCTTTTCTGTCTGGGAAGATCCGTTGAAGGAGGAAACCACCTAAAGTGACACACTCCGGTACTCTCAATCCGTGATATATATAATATATAAGACTTGAGCAAAATTACTATGTGGGTGACCACTCTCAACGACTTCAGAAAAGCAGTTAAAGAGGGGGAAATTAATTTGTAAAATAACTAATTTTGCGGAATTAACTAAGTTGCAAGAGCGCATAAAAAGGAGGCTTCATGAGATATGGAGGCAAGATGAAGAGTTCAGGTAGGAGGAAGCATTTGATGGTAGTAAATTCGTCTCGAGAGCGCGCATCTCTCGGGTCAATGTATTGATGGTTTGAAGATTAGCTCTAACAATATCCTCGATATTATACACTGAAATCACCGAGGCTAGAGTTGCTAGTCAGTAAGTTATTGCTGTCTAGTGCTAATGCTCTCGAACAGTCAAAGTTGCCTTCCCCAACAGATATGCCAAGAGTTCCAAAGGACTTGAGGTTACTGGGGTAAAGACAGACAGATTGAAGTGAATTTTTACAAACTTAGAGGTTACAATGAAGAAAAATGTGTTGAATAAATAATAACTCGACTTACCTGTGGGAAAGATTGAGTAGAATCTATTGGTTATAGTAGTTCGCAGTAGAAGACTGTTTACTGATGCTGATGCAGCTATCGTGTGTACACAGTGTTACAGTGAATTTTTAGAGGAGTTATTTGAAAAAACACGCAAAAGTGCGATTTATCTAACTAAGATGGAACATTTTCTCTCCTGGGGGAAAAGGCTCTAGCCTGGGTGGGTGATAAACAGTCTTCTACTGCGAACTTCTATAATTCTACTTCAATCTTTCCCACAGTTAAGTTGAGTTATTAATTAGAGTACATTCTTCATAGAAGATTGTTAACTGTCACAGCTTGTTCAAAGACTCCATTCACCTGCTCGAAAGAAGTGGTGGTGACTGCATCAGATTCACTATGAGGCTCGAAACGAAAGAACGAGATTGTTCTTCTCCTTTACTATTCATGGTAGGTACACACTTTGTGTGTAGGGGAACCGTGGAACACCCAACTCCCCCATATCCACCTTTGCCAGTGTGAGTAGTTCCCCCCCCCCCCCCCCCCCCCCCCCCTATGAAATCAGTCTGGTACTCTTGCCAGTCGACCCAAGAGGGGAGAGGAGTCAATCAATATATATATTTGTCGAACTACAGTATGTATGACAAAGTGTCTATAAAAATAATTTAATTTGTAGACATCAAAGAGAGAGAGAGAGAAACAACTTTAAACACCAATTACTAAGAATTTACAAAAAAAAGTAAAAATGCTGGCAGCTATTGAGATTTACTAACCCACTCAAAGGGCAGCTCGGCCGAGGCATCCCGGACCCAACCCACCATGGTGGCCTCCATCTATTTCTAAATGAGGACCCTCAGACCATTAATTAATCAATCCACAGGATTTACACCAGGCGATACTGCCTCCGGGCCGACCAAGAAACCCAGGCCAAAGCCACGTACACAGCCTGACATTCAGTAAATTACATTCGCACAAAACATAAACAACAACTTCTAACAACTGAAATCCTACTTACATTTAACACTTGACAACAGTAAATAATCATAATTAACAACTGATATACACTCATTCTATTATATACCATAACAAACATTTTTAAAAACTCCCATCTTAGAAATATATTAGGAATTTAAAAGCTAGCTCGAGTACTTTTATAAAAACTTCCTCGGTGGCAGATTTAAAATGGCTAAGGTCTCCAAGGGTTTTTTATTTTATTTTATTTATTTATTTTTTATTTTATTTTATTTTTATTTTTATTTTTTTTTTTTAAGGAAAGATTTTTATTAGGGGGTTTGCAATTTTTCTGCTATCCCCTCCTGGGGGGACCTCGTCAGGTTTTGCAGAAGTGCAGACGCAAATCCTCCCCGACCCACAGGGTTCGTTTATAAATGTTGCGTTGCACAATTGAACGTTCAAATTTTTGTGGGCAGAGATGAGATCAAGAATCGGTGAACATATTGAACAGTACAAACATTTGGATGTATTTTGATTTTTGGTTAAGAATTGATATTGTTTACTGAACCAACTTTATTTTGTATAGGTACCTACCTAATTCTTGTTTTCTTTTTTACAGCTTATCAACTCCCTAAGCTCTATGCCAAGCTCCATTACTGCGTTTCCTGCGCTATTCACTCCAAAGTCGTCAGAAACAGGTCAAAGGCTGAGAGAAGGAACAGGGCTCCGCCACAGCGTAACTTCCCTCGTGTATGTATTCTTTGATGGGTGCTTATGTTTCATGAAATCACTCATCTCCAAAACTGTCACTAACGGTGACGAAAGCAAGAAAGGGAAAACGTCACCCAGCTAAGTGGAAGGAGTAGTTTGGAGGGGGGAGGGTATCACCTTGTTTTTTTTATCCTTGTTTTTGTCCGCAACACACTACTCTGTTTTCCAATCTGTTCGCTAAGCATAGCCATGGCGTCACAAAATACCTGGGGTTTTGACACCACCAATTGAATTAACCACCTCCAACTTTAGAAACCCAAAAATTATTCAAATGACTCCAGCTTCCACTTTTTCTCTCATTAGATGGTGAGAGATCATCATCGTGTGAGATTGGAAATGAGATGGTGGTGATATCATGAATATAAGAACAAGGAGACAGTGTCAGTCATTTTGATGCTCTCTTGTTTGAGGACTTTTTCATAGCTGTAGTTGGTCTCTAGACATTTTATGCCACAAAGAGTGGCATGGTGGAGATTTTAGTATTGGATCTGTACAGTGTTTTGGGATGCTGAATTCGAATTCGAGGTTTGCCAACAACAAATTTGCTCGCTAACATTTTTATTGGCAAAAAACCGCGATGCTCTCACAATTTTTGGTTTTAGCGAATTTTTGAAGAAAATTAAGCTATTGCTCTCGCCTCAAAATTTGTAGAATGTGAATTTTTGAAAAAAATTTATGCAGAAATCCGTTTCAGGCTATTCTGAATCATATTCTGAAGTTTAACGCATTTTTTTATGTATGTATGTATATATGTATGTATGTATATATGTATGTATGTATATATGTATGTATGTATATATGTATGTATGTATATTTGTATGTATGTATGTATGTGTCATTCCAGACGATAACTGCCCGTAGAATTGTGCTAGAAACTTCAAACAAATTTTAAAATGTTAAGGATACAAAACGAAAGTTCAAGTTCGTTGGCCAGCATGATCGGATTACATCTTCGGGTTGAAATTTTCAAAAATGTAGTCAAAAATTTCAAAATAGCCTGTTTTTTGCGATTTGTTGTGCGAAATAATTTTTTCAGCATACTAAAATGTGGTATATTCGGAATCGGCGTAAAATTTCTTATAAGAATATGTATCAAGTTTTTAAAAATTTCAAAGTTGAAAAATCAGTCAAAAATCGAAATAATGCCGTTCGCTAGTTGTAAAAATCGGCAATATTTGCATGAAACATTGTCCAAATTCAGATTGAACTACTCTTATGGAAGTATCCCTGTATAACCAATTTTATACCAATTTTAACCAACTTTATGTCAAAATTTGATGATGTTATGATAGGATACTGTTGAGATTTCAACTGCCTTCAATACTGACTACATTGGACATCGAAATCTATGAATATTTACCTACATTTGTCTTTAAATCTACAATATTAGTTTAATAATAACAAAGTATGAGTACCTCCTAATTATTTTTAATAATTTGATTCCATGTTTGTCTATCAAAATCATAAACTAAAATTTCTCTACACGATCAGTAGCGACTGAAATGTCGAAGATTCCTCCAAAAATTCGCTCATGGGGTCATGCTGCATAACTGGACTGTTTTTGTTCAGATTCGAATTTATGCTCTCTAATTCATCGTCTTACAACCACTATATCACGAGAAAATGACTTAAAACCGAAATAATAGTTACCCAAATTTTGCATTTCTCTAAAACTGGTTGCATTTTCTTGCGACCTATTGGTCGTAAGGAAATGTAGTAGTGTTCAAATAAAAGCTGTTGAAATTACGTTATGAGCTCTTGAAGATGGCTGATAGTTGAAAATCACACTTTTTGATAAGTACAATAATTTAACTACAAAATATTCAATATTACAAGAATGGTGAGTTTCCCGTTGCCTGGTACACTAAACAGGGTTATTAGTTACTAGAGACGTGATTATAGTAGTTCCTTGAATCGATATACCTTTCAAGTCTCCCCCCTTAGTCCGCAACTTCTTAATTGATCCACATGTCTCCATAAGACGTTTCTGTTCATTATAACTTGGTAGTGCAGCTTTCCTAATTTTCCCCTAACTTCGCCTTGAAACCACTCATTTCCTTTTGGATGGTAACCCCTGACCATTACCACTTTTCCTTCTTGAAACGTTCTTACATTCGTATTGTTTTCTTGACGCGTGTTTTTGGGTTGAACAGCAAGTCTAATTTAGTCCGAACATTGTAAGAGTCAAGTCGATTACAAAGGTTTATTATTTAAAATAATTAACCTAAAGTTAGCGGGGGAAAGTTTTCATTGGCTAACCTCAGATTGGTAGACATCACCCCAAAACACTGAATAGTACCAATAATGAAACTCCACTTAAACTTGTTCTAGAGATACACAAAGCACTTGGACTTTTGAGTATAAGCGAGGGGAAGAATGTCTCCTTGAAGAAACTGTCAATTTTATGGATACTTGCTTTGAAAAAGCCTTCCACTACTAGCTACTCTAGTATTTTATTGTTACTTTTTTTTAATGATTCACTGTGTTTGTGATAAGTACTATTTTCATGTGGTTGTACTTATTTGTTTCAGGACATGAGACAAGGTGGTCAACAAGTGAGGAAATGAATTATTTGTTAATCTCTCTTTAATATATATAAAAACAAAGGAGGACTGTTATTGACCTTGTTCCTTTCCCATCTTTCCTTTTGAATTCATATTCATTGACGGTAGTTTTTCTCCAGAGAAACTGTGGATTTTGGACGGTGTTGAAGGGTTCATGAAAAAAATTGTCTATTGATTGGGAAAGGAGATGATAACAGTTAGCGTTGTGGTTGCTTATGGAACGAAATTGAAATTGCGACGATTTGATGAGTGTGAAACTTGTGAACTAGTTGAGCCCTAATATGACTCCTATCATGATCAGAGAATACTTAGAAGACGAGAGACGTATTGGCCGGATCTTGAGTACCGTAGCCTGCTTAATCTAATTGCTGGACATTAAGGCCGTAAATCTGATAACCTAATTGCTGAATCTGCAGTACCGTAGCTGAGATGAAGGATATAAAAAGGTTATAATTGAAAAGAATTCTGGACACTAAACTAGTGAAAGGGTCAGATCAATAATACTGTAGCCTGAGAATGAAAAATATGAAATACTTGAGACCTATGAAGTTGTAGTGGAAAGAACTAGTGGCATGGAGAGCTAGTAATATAATCAAATGACCAGCCAGCTGCCTCATTTATATGTTTGCTCTCACTGGGGGCTTCCCTTTCCAGGGTAAGTATTCTCTCCTCCCCTCTAGGTGCGAGCCCGATCATATTCTTATCTTGTTTATTAGAGTGAAACTAAAAATTTTCACAAGTCAGGCCGATATTTGAGATTAATTTGGGAGATCAATGAATGGTAAAAGGGGTTTATGAAAGGAAGCCAATGCCCTTTGAAAGGTTTAATAGGCCCTGCTGTGTTACAATCTTGCTCTCGTCAGACTCTTGGGTCCAAGGTTTGATGGCATCCGACACGATCTATAAGACATAACAGCCTGCGCCCCTGCCTATTAATTATGTAATTTTTCCAGCTGGCACTCATTTCTATGCCAGAAATCTAGCCTGTTGGGTGTCAAACACGAAGGTAGGGAGTCTCAGAAATAGCTAATCCACCGTTGCCAATCTACATTTATTTATTTAGATTTTTCAACGAAGTTGTTTCTGTCTTGGGATCTTCACGTGGTTGCGTTTTTGAGGTAGGTACCTACCAATATATACTTAATTTGTGTTTATCGAACCTTAGGGTAGTCGGGGTTTTTCCTATTATCCTCAGAATAGTATGGATCTATGTATTTTGTCAACCTCATATTTTCATACCTGTTTTCAACTGCTTATTTTATTCTTCAAAATACTTACATAGGACATCTGGCTCAGCTGATTTCGGCAAAACCAAACCTAATGGGTTGACTTATATGTCCTATGATTTCCACATCAGTGTTACATGGAAAGGGAAGTAGCAAAACAAATCGAACCAATTGCAGGAACAACTAATTGCAAGAATTGGAAAAAGAAAGCATGGGCATCATAATACCCAAACTATTCTAAAATATACTTATCCGATTGAAACCAAAGCCAACCAGTAAATACATTGGCGTATATCAATAGTATTAGAATGGGGGGGGATGACGTCATGTCAGGTAATTTGGGTAGGTAATACAGTAGTTATACCAACTCATGTTTCTCGCTAGTTTTGGTTGATTAAAGAGAGTAATTTACAGCTAGATTATTTGAATATTGTTTTACAGTTCAAAACTTCTGCCAAGTTGGGAGGGCAGTATAGCTTCCTCACACATAGTACCTAACTGGACGTATAGAAATACCTAGCTTAAGAACAAAGTACGAGTCGAAATTATTGTTAAGTCCACGTTATCAGAAATTAACGTTTGCGCATGCGCACAGACGTCTTGGAGCTAAACTGCACAATCCTTGAAAATTTCATAAAACTCGGTTTTTGGTCTCGGAGTTTTGTCTGTGTCGATCAACTTCCGTTTTGCGCCTATTAATTCACCAATCGCGATATAATTCGTAGGGGATTTTCCCAAAACTATATCCATTTACTCCCCGAGTTTGAACAAAATCGGACTAATAGAAGGTAAGATATCGACGTTATAAAAAATGAACGTTTGCGCATGGGCACAGACGTCTGTCATTTATGTAACAGCAATATAAGTTATAGGCGACCGTCTAGGAGCTATTCCGCACAATCCCTGAAAATTTCATGAAAATCTTTACATTAGACTCGGAGTTTTGCCTGTGTCAATCGATATTAGTTTCGCACATGCGCAATGGTTATTGATCTACCAATTGCGATATAATTTATGGGGCATTTTCTAGAACATATACCCAATCAACTACCGAGTTCAGAACAACGGATGATAAGAAATCGACGTTTTGAGGAATTTCCGTTTACGCATGTGCACAGACTGCTGTTGATTCGACGGCTTTGAAAGTTATAGGGAACTGTCGGAGAGCTAACCCGCACAATTCCTGAAAATTTCATAAGAATCGAACTGGAACTTGGTATAGTTTTGGGCGTGACAAGGATTTACCACAGACAGACATGGAATATAAAATTGATCAGAAAGCTTGGAAATGCAAAAAACGGGTGGAAATTTTGGTTCTGGAGGACACAATTTCTTTCACGAACACAAAGCTACTCTACCTTCTATTATAAAAATTAGAAAATTAACATTACAGTACAGTGGATACATATTTAAAAATGAGATTGACCTGTTATATTGACTTAACGAGGGTTAGGTCTACTCGCCAGTGGCTGCATTTTATCCGCGCATGCACAGATCATCCCGAGCTTTCAACTTTTTGCTGTGGGCAGAGTCTTGAGACGACATTGAATCCTACCAATCAAGCCGCTCACTGTTGACCCTAACTTCAATTAAATCTGGCAAATTATGTACTATAATTCCTATTAATATTTGCCTAAATGATGAAGATGGTAAATACTTATTCTTAAGATTTTGTGGCATGCTCATCTTCACAATGAAAATAAAACAACTTGTTTTAAGGAATTTTGAACTATAATATAGGTAGTTCAAAATTCCTTAAAACAAGTTATATTATTTTTATTGTGAAGAAGAACATGCCAAAAAAACTAAAGAAGTTAGACCAATTAGTTAAATTTGTCTTACATTATCTCCTAATTATGGGGGGGAGCATATGCCCCCCCCCCCCCCCACACACCTATATACGCCCCTGAGCCCATATTATGTCTCTTCAGGACTCTCGGTTTAGAAGTGACGTACAAGTTTGGTATACTAATATGGAGGCAGTCACACGACTGTCATATATAATTTACTTATAGAACAGGCTTCTTGATCTGTTGGCCGTCCAGTTTCATTGAAGACTTGTGTTATTAGATTATATGAATTGTGTTATAAATATATGGATAAAACTTGAGAAATTAACATTTCAGGTTTTAAGTCAGAAAAAATGAGTTTTTTTTTTTTTAACTTTTCTCCTGGCCTGGGTTCAATGTTTTATTCAGTAGGTAAGAGCTTATCGACTATGAATTATTCAAAAAGAAAGGACGAATTCGTTGGACAACACTTTTTGCACACAATTAATTTCTTAAATTAACAAAAGAGGAAACAAAACTGCTTGAAATGGTTGAATTTAGTTTTTTTTTTTTTTTTTTTAATTGGTAGGTACAATTCTGCTCGGGAAATTATCGATACTGAACTGGAACGTTCAGAAATTTGCGCACAAAATGTTGTTACGTTTCACTAAAATGTGCTTTAAATATCACAAAAACTGTGAAAATGGCTAAAATTTAGAAAGGATGATTTTATTGGACAACACTTTTTGGACACAATTAATTTCTTAAATTAATAGAAGAGGAAACAAAACTGCTTGAAATAGTTAAATTTAGGTTTTTCTTTAATTAGTAGGTACAATTCTACTCAGGGAAAGGCTTATCGACACTGAAATGGAACGTTCAGAAATTCGCGCACAAAATGTTAAATTTCGCTAAAATGTGCTTAAAATATTATAAAAACCGTGAAAATGGTCAAAATTTACAAATTTATTTTTATGGCAAAATATTACTGAGAAAGTTATTCTCATTAAATTCTTATTTAAAAATGTAACGCATATCATGGTTTAAGCTGCTGTTCATGCTGCATGACTGGAACTTTTTAGAATTACTGTATTCAAGGTAGTAACTACTTGGAAGTTTGTGATTAGAGCGGATTTCAATTTCCTGGAGGCATTCTAGAAGCATGTTTAAAATCTCCGCAAAGTAAACAACAATTGCAAGCAACCTTAATGTAAACGACCGAATGTTATTACGTGATCGATGTTATTACCTATCTATAGTTGAAGGATTTCATTATGAGATAAAAATAGTACAGTAGGTACTATACTATTTAAACACGTTTGTTGGATAAAATGCTTCTTTCTTATTTTTCCATCTACATACTAAATTAGAAAGGTCCTACTTGAGTCCTTTTTCGTTATTGTCTTCCAATGTAATTTGGAATTAACTTTCCAAAACCCGCCCTCACTTCTGAAGGGGTCATCGAAATCAGCCGTTCTGCTTCGGAGACTGAATTGCTACGGTCACTGTGCATCATAAGACCGTAGCTGATTCAAACACTGTGCAATTTCTCGGCCTTTAAGACCTTCATCTAAATTCCTGTTGGCGAATGTGTGCACATTCTATGACGATGACCTCATAGGGAACCTTTAAAGAACACTAGCAACCATTCCATATTAACGCAATGATATCGCATTGTTGGCTCACCATCTGGGAAAAAAGTTGCGTGAAAGTTTACTTTCATTATGAAGCTAAAAGCATGAGCTAAATGCAGTTTATGAAGAAATTTAAGAACTATCAGCGAATTCGAGTTATTTGCTTGTGGGGAAATAGGTGAACATTTTGTGAAATTCAACACTAAATTTATCATCCTGAACATGGAACATAAGCCTACCGATTTATCACCAAACCATGGAAGAAGAGAAATCTCTTCTTCCGTGAACCACACTTTGTGATCTTCATAGCTGCGGCCTGGTCATGTAAAACACGAAAGAAGAAGGCTATCTTTTCCTTTGTTTTTCTGAGTCTGGATCATGAGGTCTGGACACAGAGCAACGGAACACTGAATAAATTTGACTGTGTAGTAGGTAGTAAATAAATTTACGAGTTTGTGCAGTGGTGAGGTGGCAAAAGTACTTTTGTCTTTACAGAACAGAGACATTTTCTGTGGTACGTACCCATTTTAAATGTGGACTTTTTGTCCTATTCGTAATTTCATCTTACCGACGATTTGATGCTCTAGTGGGTAGTTTAGTAGTTTGCTTTCTACTGAAAGTATGAATATTCAAAGTGAGTGCTGATAAATACTCAACAGAATATATTATAATCCTTGTTATTATCAGGGAATATGTTTATGATCGCGCCCGAGACTGTTGTGCACGTCTCTCATCTTCAGTTTAGGATGGAGTCTCGTTGTGATACGGAAGACTACGAGGACATCCCTGGCTTTGATCGCGGATGGTTGATTCTCAAAAAAATTCACCTCCGCTTGATTTTGACATTTTCATGTCTTTGCCCTGGCACATTGCACAAAAAACTGTCACGTAACGTAACGTAAATATTTTGACGATTTCCGCTTACAACCGAGTCGTTGCTAGGGAAATGGTACTTCGTCGTTTTTCATCCCAAAAAATTCGTTGACCATTCGTTCGAAAGCTCTCGATTTATCCAACCATATTATGTTTACTACTGCGAAGTGCGTGGCCAACAAGCTGAGTTATGAGCAAGGTTATTTGAATAATTGTGTACACTCAGGTGATCATTCTCAATCATTGAGCTGGTGTTTCGATGATTTGATTCATAGCAGGTGATCCAAATATTGCGAGAACGGTTTGATTTGTGAAGCGGTGGTTAAATCATTTTAATAGGTAATTTCTATGCTTTACACTCTAGGAAGCTGTAATTTCTTATGTAGCCTCTTTAGGACATTGACTTGACGATGCCCAGGGTCCGGATCAGATGAGTGGCTTTTGAAGCTAATTTCTATGTTTTACACTCTAGGAAGCTGTAATTTCGTATGTAGTCTCTTTAGCACATTTACGTGACGATGCCCAGGGTCCGGATCAGCTGAGTGGCTCTTAGAGCTTGCATACGAGTCTGCAGGGGGGTAGGTGATGTAGCCTGGCTCGAATTCAATGAAGTACCCACGGGTGTCGGAACAATGAGTCAACACGATCGCGAATTCAATTAAGTACCCACGGGTGGGCGGTTTCTCTTATGGCCCATTTAATTGATTTGTACGCTCCGCCGTGCGATGCACGGGTGAGATCTGCCTAGTAATAAATACAATAAGAAAACACACATGAAAATGTCCCAATGTGTTGCAGACTCGTATGCAAGCATTTCAAGCTGCTTTTTATTACTAATAAAAAAATTATCCGTGTCCATATTTCATTCTTAAAGGGTTCCTGGTTGTTCGAGCTTGGTTTGTAATTTGGTGAAAGTATACTTGAGAGTTGTCATAATTTTTCGTTCATCACTGGTCGAAATAGAGCTTAAATTACTCTAGCAATGGGCTTGCACGCACTTATCAGTTTCGTTTTTATAATATTAACTTAGCTAAAAATCATCTCGCATTGTACGTTTGAGTGAGGGAGGGCAAATAAGTCCAACACAAATTTTGGAGGAGTTGCATTTCTTTTTCACTCTAGATAGTAGATAGGTACCGTGTACTAAAGGTTTTTAATCCTCCTTTTGCAATTTTTCAAAACCTGTTGTAACCTTTAATGAACCCAAGCTAAAATGATTAATAGATTTCAAAAAATGTATTTACCGAGGTTTTCCATTTTATCGTATTTTTGGTAATGAGAGTAATGTACTTGTCGTTCAAGAGCACCGTCATACCCCCCACCACCAGCCTTCGTATAATAAACCTTCCTCCTTATAAACGATAATCGGCCTCCGTATAATGAACCGGTCTCCCTATAAACCATAATCAGCCTCCGTATAATGAAACAGGCCTACGTAATAGACAGTCTGATTTTTATAGTTTGGTCGCCTGGATGCTCGCATCTCAAAAATAAAAAATATTCTAAATCAATCTTTTTAGCAAAATACAGATTAGTTGGACAAAAAGATCAGATTTACCTACGCCTAAAATGATGTTACGGAGGTCGAATATGAAGAAGAATTGGATTTAGATTGCACTGGTGGTGGGGGGTTGTACGTGCTGTTGAACGTCTAGTGAGTAATGTGCATCAAAATTACCGTATGTTTATAGTAATCACTGCAAAGAGCTTATAATTGGATAGGGCATCTGTGCGTTAAGCTACAGGGAGCTCTGAAGCCAGTTTTAACGAATGGTGAGGGGTAACCTCCAATACTGTTATAAAACCTCATATAGAAGTCACCGATTTTTATGGCATCGGTAACCAAATAATCAATATAATGCTAGTACTGGGATTCACAAAACATATGAAAGAATCAATTGAGATTTTTGAATCTATAATATTAAATATTTTGTACATTGTATTTTACTAATATTCTGTATGCCGTCTTACTTACTTACTCTAGTCTGTAAGACTTCTGTACTTTAGTAGTAGGCTAGAATCAATAAAAAAGTTATGAAGATCTAATTTTATATAGGATACTCATGATTACAGTAGGTCTACTGGTAAGTATTTCGGTACGCTATTCCTAAAGAAATTAAAGCCTGTAAAAGGTCACCGATTTTTAAAATTTAGAACCCCGAAAGTCCCCGATTTTTATTTTATAGATCTAGTAGACACCCTGGGGCTCCTCCAGAGTTGCCGTGGGGTTAGCTCCAAGGTCGCCCACTTTCGTGTTTTTTGGAACACTTCGGAGCTCACCCGAGAGTTCAAAACGGGTGAACGGTTGTTGAAAATTGACCTAGCGCAGATAATCATCCGCCTGCATGACCAAAGAGTGATAACAAACGTAGTAGAGAAGGTGAAAACAGTTTAGAGAAGGTTACACAAATTGTAGTTTACCCATGGGTAGCAGGTTATTTCAAAATGCGCATGTGTATGGCTCGGAGCTCCCGATGAGACCCTCGGAGCAGCTCTTGGGGTGCTCCAAGATCTGTTGGAACACAGAGCTCTCAACCCCATAACCTTGTTGGAAAGCAATTTTGAGCTCTGAGCTCCTCCAAGGTGACCTTTCGTCCTTGTTAGAACAAAGCTAAGGAGTTTAGTTGAGAGAAGAAACAACAAAAGACCCTAAATAATCATGGGGGAAATAACAGATGAAATAATTTTGTATGAATATATTATGAAGTGAACTATTCGGGGAGGATAAACGAACTTTGTTAGAATAAATTCGGTTTGAGATTTCAGTAACGTACATCAGTGCTCTGAAGCCATCGATAGTAGTATTGATGCTTAAATATCGTTACTCTTATCCTTTTTTCATTGGCTATACAGATTCACAGTGGAGTCTTAAGTTGCTTCTTCCCCCTCCACAACCTGTCCTCTCTATCCTGTTGTAAGCTCTTTGAATTACTGTAGGTACTGTTGGCATACCTGCTAGACAGTGCAAAAACTAAAGCTTCGTTCTCAGTGCGCGTTCTGGGAGTTCGGAACGGTTCTGGGCAAGCGCAGTAGAGTTTTGTCGTTCGCAGTGCCAGAACGCCCAGTTCCGGAACGCCAAGAACGCCGAGTTCTGCGTTCGCAGTGTCTTCGGAACCCAGTTCCGAACGGTTCTGACAGTTCCCGTTTTTTTTCGGAACTGTGAGAACTCGAACGCAAGGACGTAGTTAACGCATGCGCATTTCACTATTTTTCGGATCTCGTGGAATAAACAACTTTCGTCTTCATCGACTTTATTCATTAAACAACCTTATATCGTTTTATTTCGCTCGTTTTATTTCGCTTCATCGATCATAACAATTTCAGCTTCATTCTCTTTCTTTCATTTCATTCTCTTTCAGTCTCTATACGTTACCAAACTATTCTATAATTCGAAATGTCAACTAGCTCGTCAAGTACAGATAGCGATAATTTCGACGATGGTGTTCCGTGGTTTGTAGACGATGAGGACGAGATCGAAGTTATATTTGGATCTCGTCTACATCCAAGAAACTCGAATTTTTTTGAGAAAATCGTGCCAAGGTTTGACGACGAAGAGTTCGTTTACCACTTTAGAATAAGCCGTGGGCTCGCGGAAGAGTTAGCCCACCGTTTTCAGGCCAGCACCCTCTACCATCACCACTTCGGTCCTTATGGCAAGGTATGGCAAAAAAAAGTTCCAGTCATGCAGCATGATCGTACGAGCGAATCTCGTAAATTATCTTAGTACCTATATTACGTTAGGTACATAGTTTTGAAATTAGAACACTTTGAAATCGTAATAACCAACATTATGGCAACAAAATTCGTTCTAAATAATAATCTGCGACTCAAAAAATATTTGGGAATTTTAGCTTTTTTGGGGAGCTTTTATCGATTTTCAGCAAATAATAATGAAATGTAAGTAGTAAAGGGATTTTTACAAACAGGGGGGGGGGGGTTACAAACAACACAGGTTATTCCACTTCCAAGTTCTGAAATCGTTCGCAGTGCAGAACGCGGTTCCACAAGTTCCGGAACTCCCCGGGACTCCCCGTCCCAGTTCTCATGAGTTCGAGAACTGTTAGAACGCGCACTGAGAACGAAGCTCATGAAAAAAGGACTGAACAGGTTATGTGGTAGGTTTCAAAATGGTAAGGTTCCAAATCCGACGGAAGATGAATGCACTCCTCAGGGCTGTAAACTTCTGTCCTACCACAGTTGAATCACTCTTCTTGACATTTTGGTATGACGGGACTGTTGTTACAACCATTGTGCCGGCGTCTGTTGGTTTCTGCTTCCTTCTATCGACAAATTTTGAACTGCGATTTAAAAGGCTGTGTACTTCTTATAAGAAAAATCGAAATCCGACCACACCCTTTGGAGTGGCCCACTTTTATCTGAACGAAGTTCAACTGTTGTTGAACTACTAGTTGGAACATTCATTGACTGTAGCTGTCAGACATGTTATGTGTTACCTAGAACAGCATAGTCTTTGGTTTATTTTTATGAACAGATTCCTTCTGTTGAAACATAACAGAAGTAATCTCCTCAATTTATTAAATGTAGGTACTTAGGTACTTGTCTACCTTACATTAGGAGCTAAAGAATTAAACAAGTTTTCTGTTTGCTCATTTGTGCTTTTATTTTTCAGTGAAACAGCAGAAGGAGCGTTTCGCAACCACTTTTGTATTCTTTGTTACTGACCAGTTCAAGTTCTTCTCCTGTATGTTACCTGTTCTTCGCTCAAGAATTATTTTCCAGTTGTCATTTAAAGGTACGTACTTACGTTGTTCAGAGTATTTAATGCTAATGTTATTTAAATATGACATACTTTGGATAGATAATTTATTATATTGGAAAAATCCGCTCAATCGCCGAGAAATCCAGCATCACTACAGCTTTTTGTGGACAGAATGTATTCCAAATTAAAAATATATATCTCTAAAATCATAAAATTAGTATACGTTATAGAAACAGCTTTCTTTGCCGTAGACATTTTATTGTTAATTAGTAGGAATTGTTGTATATTTTAATGAATTACCATTCACTATAAACATTTTTGTGCTCACAGCAGTTGTGCTCATTTTGTTTAATTATTTCCAATAATAAGCCTATGTGATCGTGTAGCAAAAAAGTTTCATAACCCCCCCTCAAACTTTGTCACTTTACGTTTCAAGGTGTGTAGAATCCAAATTTGAAATGTCCGTCCACCGTTCGGGCCATAAAAGGCCTAAGAATTGACTTTAAAAACCCGTTCTTTCGCACATAGACTCCATTTGGGGTCTAGTTGGTCCTAACGTTTAACCATCCCGATCGCTTTACTCGCATAGATGCTATGGGCCAAAAACGGGCGAAAAAGTGTCTTTTTCGAGGCTTTGAGTGTTAGACGCACGCCTGGCACGCTTGGCAGGGGGTCACGGTGGGTGGTGAGGGGGGTGAGCGGGGGGTGGAGTGAGAGGAGGCGCCGCGGTACCTTGTGGTGGGTACGGCGTTCCTTCGAGGCATGAATATATGTTTTTTCTAGGTCATATTTGTGTTTTAATACCAATGCTTTTCCTACGCATATTTAATAACATATCCTCTCGACTATTCGTGTACTTAGATAATGATATTATTAAGGCAATAAATATTTGAATAGATAAGAGCTCAAATCGAGAAATACAAACATGCGTATATAATTATTGAAGTATAGGTTGTGGCTACTCGAAATAGGACACGCCCAGGAGTCTGGATGGGCCTTATGACGTACGCAAGCCAACTAAAACTACGATCAAACCCAATTGAAAAAATAATAAACCTTTGTGAAATAATTTGCGGCGTTTTTCAACAAAATTTGTTTGAAAATCTCTGCAACTGGGGGGGATGTTTGTTTATATGGGGAGGGTGATTGACTTGAGGGTGGATGACTTAGTAATTTTTGTGCTTTGTCAAGAAAGTTCCTTTAATAAACGCAGCAAATGCCCTAGACTTTAATCATCAACTGTACGATACATTCTGATCTTTGTAGACGAGGTACATATCTAATACAGAAATAATAAACCATTGTGTTATCATTTGTAGCGTTTTATGTGGGTATTAGAAGCGAATCCCGTATTCAGCACCATTATTGCAAACTAGTCCTTATCCGCAATATTTATATAATACGTTTGGCGTGGACAGGTAACTTTTACAGTTGTTAGGTGTACCTATAGATAAGTGATCTTAAAATGTTAGTGGTGAGACTTCACTTGAAGTAAAAGTATATTAAAAAATTAATCTCATGAGAAAAACCTTGGATTGGTTGGTAAAATGATCTTGGGTTATGGTTAAAAAATGATATGATACCTCGACAGAACGAGGGTAACCCACGTATTAATTTTATATTTTTAAATGCAAATAGATTCCATTCTAAGAAATTTGATAAGATCCGCACTCTCCTACCATTGAGTAGTTTTCTTTCTATGATTTTTCAGTATGCACTGATGACGTCACACTGGTTGGCAGGGGGGTCCCGCCCAGGCGGGAGGGGAGCTTTGACGTCACCAGTGCGCGAAACTTTGAAAAATCATAGAAAGAAAACTAGTCATCATAGGAGAGTGCGATTGATGCCAAACTTCTTAGGATTGAATCTTCTTCCATTTAAAAATAGTAAGAATTCCTTTTTCGCTCTCATAGGTAACGCTCATTTGAACCTCATATCTTTCCCCGAGAGAAGCCCAGAAGAAAAGAAGAAAAAAACTGCTGCCCTTACCACTCGGCCTCACGACGAGTAAACTCGTTCCTCAATTGCCGCTGCAACAACAACCCATTTGTCGTATCTCCAATCTATTGGTATTTTAGTGAAATAAAAAAACTCGGAATGTTGCCCTTTACTTCCTTGTTTGGAGGACTTGGATTGTTTACTTGCATTTCCAGTGGACATTGATCAAAAGTTCACTGTGTTTTTCTCTTGCTATTGTGTTTTCTCGAAAGCCTCATTCTCAGTTTCAAACGAACGAGTATCAGCGGAGGATTTTCTCTGATGACATTCAGGGAAAAGTAACTTCCCGTTTTACAACTGTAAAAATAAATCATAGTAACTTTCCGTTTTAGTTTAATATGAACAACACTATCGTATAGAACTCCAGTGATAAATCATGAACCACTGATCGGAACATAATGCACTTTTTCGGGTATATACTGGAGGGTTATTAGAATATGCTGTCAAGATTTGAATGGAATTAGTTTATTGGCATGAACACAGTGATCATTAGCGGAATGCAACCAGAATTAAGAGGCGGAATAATTCAGGCTCTGGTAGCCACTCGTGCTTCTGAAAATTCCAACGCTAAAGGGTTAAAACTTGAATCCTACTGTCCTGCGCCAAATTTCATTCCAGGTTGGGGCTTTTTGTCCGACTGCCTCTGGCGTCGTGCCAAATGTTAAGGCCCAGAAATTGTATGATACCTCGACAGAATTCGAACTCGGGTCTTTCCCTGAAAGACGCCCTGTAAAATATAGCTTTATCCACTGGGCTGAGACCAATTTAAATCTAACCTCTTCTGCTTAAATTTTTCCCTACCGCAACACTTGTCGATAGGTAACAGCAATCCGATTGAACAGAGAGCCATTCTCAGTGTCAATGTTTTGGTGTTGGTCTTTCTAGCTAACATTTGATGTAGAGTATAATTTCCGTATAGTTTATTTGTTCAATCAACGTTCAGTCTTTGTGGAGCTAGGCCAGCCAACTATGAGCATTTTATTATTGTTTCAGATACTTTGATTCATTCGTTGAGAAACATGTCGATGGGACCTATTGAAACGTCAATCACCACCAAGCTAACAAATGCTTTGAAGCCCACACATTTGCGAGTTATAAATAAATCAACTATGCATAATGTTCCACCTGGGTCAGAAACCCACTTTGAAGTAGTTGTAGTGTCAGAGGAATTCGAAAACAAAACACCTATACAGGTAAATATCAAATAATTTCATCCTTTATGTTTGTAAGTTTGTTTTAGATTCATAATACGCTTTTTCAAGTACGCGATAATTTATGTAATAGGGAAACCCTAACATATATGAACGCTCCCTTACTTTGTCTGACCTTTCAGAGGCATAGAATCGTGAACCAGCTTCTAGACTATGAAATTAACAACGGGGTACATGCTCTTCAAATTGTTGTAAGTATTCATAGCCATTCTCCTTAATTTACCTACATTTAGCGAATTTTCTTAGAAAATGAAGCAATTGCAATGGCTCCAAAAATTTTAAAATAACAATTTTCAAAAATTTTCTTCATCGAAATCTGTTTTGAGGCATTCTGAAATGATTCCTGGATTTTAACGCTTTTTTATATGTATATATATGTATATATATATGTATGTGTCATTCCAGACGATAACTCTCGATAGAATTGAGATAAAAACTTCGTTCTTTCGCCAAAAAATCAAGCATTTCAAAAGAAAGGATGAGTTCGTTGGACAACACTTTTTGAGCACATTAAATTGGTCAAATTTAAAAAAATGTACTAAAAAAATCTCTAAAAATGGCTAAAAACGGCTAAAAATTGTTCAATTTATATTTTTTGGTAGAATATTGCTCAAATAAAGTTTATTAACTATAAAATAGAACATCCAAAAATGTATGTACACAATTATGCTGAAAAATGTACTTAAAATTCATCAAAATTTGCTAAAAAATCGATAAAACCTGCTAAAAAAGCTAAAAATTCAGAACCTCTATTTGAATAGCAGGTTATTATTTAGAATACGTTTTTTGCCATAAAATTAATGGTTAACGATTTCCTTGCACTCAAAAAGCTCAAATTTCAAAACAATTCAACATTATACAATACGATAATTTACGAAAATTCGCTCATAAGATCATGCTGCATGAATGGAACTTTTTGAAACCTAGTTGAAGTATTGGTTTATTCTTTTCCTAAACTAAATGTGTCCCCGTGTAAATTATGGATTAGACATTTATCTCAAGTTTTTGCTTTAGAAAAACCTGGTAGGTACTAATTTTAGTTTATTATTTCCAATAATTGTAGTCGACCAAGAAAAATTTGTAGTATCTTTGTTATGTCCCAAAAATATTTAATACCACGACAGAGTTTGAACTCATATCCTTAATTCTTTAAAAGAAATTTCTCTTTGGAAACAGCGCTCCAACTGGCTGAGCTATGAGGCCAGTGTAATCAGACGTTTTTGACTGCGGAAGTTTTCCTTGAACGTAATATTTCCCTGAAGTCAATTACCAGCTGTCTCTACTGATACCACCCGTACTGGGGGTGTCTAACGGCACTAAGCGTATGGCATATGTGTGGACCCAGGCCCAGGGGCAACCTTGGCCTCCCTACATGTGCTGAAATCATGCAGGACGGGGTGGGGTTAAGCGGTAGGTGCAGAGTCCTCTTCTCTGTACCGGGCCAGCGACCGTTCTTGGCCATAAGGGCTGTGCCCATACTTGTACCTCGGGCGAGTGGGGCCCCAGGCTTTCAGCTCTTCCAGCGTGCCTTCCAGCCATAGGGGAGCTGGTCCAGCCTGCCACCCATTTGAGGATGGTTTCACGGGGGTAGTAAGTTTTACACCCTTGTAGTCTCTCCTGTCCCTATCCAGGGGGGCGGCGGCTAGAAAATAGGCCTTGCTGGGGTGTGTGCCCCCTTCAAGGTGGAGTTCCACTGGCCTCAACCAGCGGGAACGTGCTAACAGGCCCTACGGTCTATGTGATTTCCAATGACGAACTGTCTCTACTGATTTGGGGTTGGGTGAATAATGAAGTGAAACAACAGACCACTGGCTCAGCAGATGCTCGCTGGAAGAACTCAGACAGCGAGGTCATTGTTATGGTGTGTTTTGACTCAAGTGAGTGAGAGAGTGAAAGATGCTATGTCAGGGAATGTGATATTTGCAGTCTAGCTCGAGAAGGATTAATTAATTATTTCGTATTAAAGTCTGGGGTCCACTGGGACGCGCCAAATATTATGTTTCAAAAATATTCGATACCTTGACAGAGTTTGAACTCATGTATTCAATTTGTTTTGAAGAAATTTATCTTTAGAAACACGGGTTGAACTTCGAAGTCAGTGTAATCAAACTTCTTCGAATGTGTGAGTTTTCTTTGAATGTAAAATCTTGAAAAATAAAAATCCCACCATCCCACGGGAAACACAAGTTTTAATTCAACTTTATTTAATAAATTTGGATTCATCATGGGAGAGTAACATATAGTTCAGAAGCGGAAAACAGACTGACTGTGGAGGGGAGGTACATGGCTTTTTGCTCAGCTAAATAGAAAGATCTGACGGAGAAATTCTTGTAATTCGTTGGCCATATGACGTCACACGTGATCGTCCTACCCGTTTATTGGCCAAAC
This sequence comes from Adelphocoris suturalis, assembly GCA_030762985.1. Classification (NCBI taxonomy): domain Eukaryota; kingdom Metazoa; phylum Arthropoda; class Insecta; order Hemiptera; family Miridae; genus Adelphocoris; species Adelphocoris suturalis. Next base: position 91,571,425 of record CM061046.1, read on the forward strand.
TAAACGGTTTTTTGAGCTGAAAATTGCTACTTGGAGGTTTTCAAGTGCATTGAATCTGAGCCGGATGTCAAAAGTGTGAAATTCCAACAGATGAAAGTTCCCCATTGAAAATGATGAACTAAAATAATATTCTCATTCTACCTGGACCTTTACATTCCAATATTTTCAAGTTCTAATCTTGTTTGTGTTTAATATTACAGACTCGTACTCCTAAACAGTGGGAAGAAAGCGATCAAAACGTTGAAGGGATGCCTAACTGCAGAGGCGGATTCGGTAAATAGTTTCAGTGAGAAGTTAGAGTGATTCATTGCTGTTTGGCGATTCTTAATTATTTTACGAAATGAGTCAAGTTGTAAAGAACTATCCAATACTATATTAAACGTTTTAATACGCTACATTTTAGTATTTTTATTTCATTTTCACGTTTCTTGCTTATTTCAATTTTTTCCCTGCATTGCCAATACCAGGTATTGAGTAGGTTGACTCAGGGAAATTCAGGGTACTTATTCTTGAGGAGTTACCTGCTAAAAGAAGGAAATGTTCACTGCCATGGGGTCAACGCCACTTACTTCCTCATCATTACTGTAACAATTGCCACCCAAAAGAGTTTTCATTGCCGGGAATAGGTGTTAGTCACTCGGTGCGAGGTCTGGGAAGTAAGGATAGGGGAAAACATCCAATCTTGTTAACAGGTCTTGTGTCAATTTTCGGTATGGGGCAGCGAATTGTCATGGAAAAGGTGCATATTATATCAAAGTGTTATCCGTTCTCTCAGTTTTTCTAATGCCTCACAATACCAGGTGGCATCTGTTTCACCTTTAGGTAAACATTCGAGTAACTACTCTCTTATTGTCCCAAATCATCGTTGCCAAAAGCTTCCTTGTTTGGCTTTATTTGGCGCTAGGTAAACATGTTGGAAAATAAATAGGTTCTAAACAACGCGAAATACATATAACATAGCGAGTAGTTTGGAAAAAAGTCCAAAAAATTTTCATTCTGTTATTTCTCTTTCAGAATTGTGAATTCAGAACTTTTCTCTCCTTATATTGTTGCTCCATACGCATTAACAAGTTGACCGGGGGGGGGGGGGGGGGGGGGGGGAAATGGCAAGGAGCTCCCAGCTACCCTACCTAACCAATGGAAACTAATAAAGAATTGCCGAGTAAGCTAGTTGGAGCAGAGAGGGGGACCCCACAAGTTCAATTGAATGTTTCAAGAAACGAACACCTAAAGAAGACGAAAATGTCCGAGAAAAATGAAGGGATAAAAGCAACTAGGGAAGCGTCGCAATTTCTTCCACCTCCTCAACCCCACAAGTACAAATACTATGAAGGCGAAAAGTCAACATGAAACAGAATTTAAAATTCAGGAATCGTTTTAGAATGAATTGAAATGGGATTTCAATAATAGATTTATCTGAAATTTCCAGATGTTACATACTGTTTTGTTTGAAAATTCGCTAAAACGTTATGTATAGCTGAATGGCTGCTGTATTTGATGGTCCATTTAAGGACTTCCGGATGTGGGATTCGCTTGGTCCGAAAAATAAAGCAGATTGCCCCCAACCAAGGTGCTCAGCATTGTAATGAAACCAACATTCGAATCGAATCAATGCAGATCGCATGAAGAGGGAAGCAGCAGGTTTTGCTCTGGGTTTAATAATCGGGCGTCTTTTAACTGTAAGAAACTATTGGGCTATAAAGCTGGATTCTTTTAAAAAACAAACCACTTCTCTTCTTAAAAAGCATGCATTATATTCAATTGACGAATTCCTACGGATTGATTTTATGTAATAAGTACTTATAATAAGTACCGTTGACTATTTTTAATTTTATTGAGATTCTGACTATAATTGAGAGGATTTGTATATGTATAATCTATAAAACTTCATTGTTGGGCAAATGTTGTTAATTCATTAGATATTTATTTTTATTTCGTCCTATTTATTGTATACCATTTAAGTGTCAAATTGTTATGCCGTCGATTTCTTGTCATTATTATTATTATTTATTTTTCCTGTGACTGTGATACTTGTTATTTTAAATTTAACTATTTATTTCCGGGTCTTTCTCCGTGTTAATCGAATCTTAAAGTGTTTTGCAATCTCATCTAGTCATTCAGCCGAGGAAACTTTATAAATTTGTACTCGTGCTCTTATTTAATATTTTTCTTCGCTCTTATTTAATATTTTTCTACTCTCTAAATGTTGATGATATTTCTTTGTTTTGTAAATTTATCTTGTCCCCGGTGGGGGGACACTGTATGTCGTTCACGTGGAGCTGTGGCGTCGGTCGGGTCGGTCTGGCTGGGCCCTGGGGCGGCTCCCTTGTCGGTTTTTTCCCCCTTAGGGTAGCTTATATTATTGAGTTGCTCGTGGGATGCCGCCGTGGTGGGTTGGGCCTGGGCCCGGTTTGGGCATGGCTCGGCCGGTGCCATACAGGGCGAGCTTTTATATTTATTTTTTTATTTTTCTTCTCCTTTTATTTATTTATCACAGAAATTTATTTGATTTGGACGATTTTTGGCAGTAAGGTGACATGGGGTAAGTGCACTTTCGGGGCAAGTGCACAATTGGCCTTGATTTTTTAATGGTTTTGTTGATGACGTTGCCATCTAGTGAGCCAAGAGTAAACCATATTATCTAAGTTCTGGGACCGATAGATAGCTCTAGTGTAAACTGTGAACAGTCTGTAACCTTCTAAAGTCAGGCCTTCCATTTTACTAGTGATGTGGAGTCAGGCAAGTTTTAATTCATCCAAGTTCATCCATAGCTACAGTGCAGTTCTTTGATTTCTAACAAGGTAAGTTAATACAACTAATGTTATAGTTTAATAATAGCATTGGTGTTTTGCTTAAGTTTCTTCTGTTTGCAACAAAAACCACGTTGTGCTCTTCCCCCACAAAAATGTAGGTGTAGGGGAGAGTGCACTTGCCCCTGTGGGGGATGGAGGGCAAGTGCACAGTACTGTGCACTTTCCCTTCGAATTGCTGTGCACTCTCCCCTACACCTACATTTTTGTGGGGGAGGAGCACAACGTGGTTGTGCACTTGCCCCATTTAAATCACAAGTACCCACTTGTTTAAGTAGGTACTTATTTACTTATTGAATTATCTTGTTTAAGTAGGTACTTATTTACTTATTGAATTATCTTGTTTAAATAGGTACTCATTTACTTTTTGAATTATCAAGCAAGTAAGAACTATCTTTTCCACTAACCACTTGATCAAGACACTTTCCCGAAGAAGATTCATCGAGACACCATGATATACCGAGCTCAGTACAACATAAATCATTCCAAGAGTTGCTTCTAGAAACCATTCAAAGCCACAAGTTGCCAGGTAAAAAGAAGAAGACGAGGGTTGCACGAGGATCAGAAGTAATAACATCAGAAGAAGCATATGAAAGACTTTTAGTCCTACAGAAAGAGAGGGAAGAAAAGGAAAAGTTACAAGAAGAGAAGAAAGCTGCTAGGTGGCAAAAAAATAACAGCAAAATAACAACCAAAAATAAAAACCTCAAGAATGTCAGTGAAAACTTGAGAACAAAATCCAAAAAGAGGAAGTTGTCAGAATCAAGCTCTTCAGACTCAGGGGATGTGACTTTAGAGATTCCGATGAAGAGGATTTTGATGCATATGTAACAAGAATGGCTCAAGAAAAAGCTGAAAGTGGAGCTGCAAGAGAAGCTGATGAATGGCTAACACAGAGCAATGAATAAAACGCAAGCAAGAAAAAGGCTGTGAATGTTGACAGATCTCAAAAGAAAAAACCTGAAGAAACGACCCCCATGGAATCAGGGACTGACGATTTTAGTTCTGCAGAGTCTCATCATGAACATAGTTATCCAACTTTTGCAGAGGGGATTCATATAGGAGGAGAATATTCATCAAATGAGACCACAGGGGACCACTGGGTTGGCTGTTGGTGATTGGGCTGTTGTGAAGTTTGATGGACACAGTGATTTTGAGTCGACTTTTTCTTTCTTTTCAAGTATCTCCTATTTTTCCAAGTTAATTCTATTCAAAGCGTTCGTAATTTCTATTCTAGTTTTTATTCTACCGTGTTCGTGATTTAAATAACTATAAGTCACTCTCTAAGTTTCAAAGTTTATGTCCTACGGAGTAAAAAAAAAAAAAAAAAAAATGTTGTAACCAATAAATACATATTTTCTACGTTTTGTAAATCTTTTTTTGCTTGCCTGTTTTCCCTCACTCAGAAACTGACATTTTACTATTAGTTCTTTTTTTTCTTGAATTTGCCTATATTCACATGTTACACGATTTACCGGGTGTCAAATATGATATCTCGATAAATTTCAATCCGATTTTAAAAAATCTTGGAGCAAAATGAACGTCAGTATATGAACTATTTGGCATTTGCTCCTGCGGTATTCTCACGTAAAAATGATGCTAATAGATCGCCACTTGTGCACTTACCCCGCAACGACGGGGTAAGTGCACAACAAGGACTTTGAAAACAGCTCATTTAACAGAAATTAAGAAGTCAATAAACCACGTTTTTTGTATACATACATTGATAGAGGATAGCCACATGATCACAACACTAAAAACAGAATTTAGTTAGCCCTATAGATACGGTTTCTATGGTTTGACCAAGTTTGACTTAGTAAATTATATTGTGCACTTACCCCATGTCACCTTATTTATTGTTATAGATTAAGTGACAAATTTTGTATGTTTATTGTACTTACCTGACGTTTGTTATATACCTGTGGTATGGATAACAATAAAAATTCTCTCTCTCTCTCTGTAAGATGATTCCCCTCTCCCAGGTCGAGCTCAGCCAGTGTCAAGATCGACTTTCTCCTACCCTAGCCCACCGACCAACGGAACACGCCTTTCCTGCTTCTTCTTAGTCTTGTTTTACTACCTGTCTTGTTCCTTCTTACATCCCCTCACTTAATCCCACAACACTAGGAAGCGGAGAAGGGCTCCCAGCTGAAGCACTAACCCGGCTAATTATGTCAACACTCCTGGAAAATTAAGCTGATGTATACACGGAGACTTTAAAATTACGGTATTTACCTTGTGATTTTAGTATTTATTTCGTGTCCGTGAAATTGTGAAGACCAAACACCCGTTTTTGCTATTTTTAGCGATTTTTTCAACCCTTTAATTATTTATTTTTTGAAATTTGACTAATTTAATGTGCTCAAAAAATGCTGGCCAACGAACTCGTCCTTTCATTTGGAAAGCTTGATTTTTTGGCGCAAAAACGAAATTTTTATCTCAATCCTAAGGAGAGTTATTATCGTCTGGAAGGATATATATATATATGTACAGGGTGATTCCCTCGTAGAACCAAAAAAAAAATTGGGTGAAACTACATCAAAAATGGAGTAAAATGCCGCCAACTGCATATTTTTATCTCAATCCGTTCTCGAGATATGATTTTTTAAAGGTTTTTTCAGGAATACCGTGTTTTTTTCCTTTTAAACTCAAATTTCTCCACTTTACTTCATTCAATTTTAACTTTTGACCACATTTTCGGAATTAGCATTAAATTTACTATAAGAGTAGTGTACTTGGAATCTTAAAAAGTACCATCCAAAGGCCCTCACATCAGCTCAAACATTGACGATTTTGAAAAAAGAATATTTCTGAAAATCTTTAAAACTTTACTATTCTCCGAAAACGAATCCTGGAAACTGGCAAATCTCATGAAAACTGCTTCGTCTAATACTCTTTCCAACGGTATAATTAAGTTTACTTTTATTTTACTTAGTGGAAAAATGTATGTTTCAATGTTAAAAAATGGGGGTTTTTCAATGAAATTGTTGGTTATCTCGAAAGATGACCCTCCATGAACCTACGAGTATGTGGTCGGTTTCTATGTATTTTTTCACGCTGTGTCGAATGGTAACATGTATAGATATCTCTAACTCCGTTATAACCGAGTTTTACACTTAAAATCGCAAATGTTTAGTTTGTTTGTTACGATTAAATGTATGTGTGTTACGGGGTAAAACTAGTTAATTAAAGTGTAAAACTCGATTATAACGTAGTTGAGAGATCTGCAAGAGTTTCCATTCGATCCAGCGAGAAAAAATACATAGAAACCGACCCCATACTCGTTGGTTCATGGAGGGTCATCTTTCGAGAAAACCAACAATTTCATTGAAAAACCCACATTTTTTAACATTAAAACATTATTTTCTCCCCTAAATAACAAAATAAAAGTTAAATTGAAAACACCGTTGGAAAGCATATTAGATGAAGCAGTTTTCATGAGATTTGCCAGTTTCCAGGATTCTTTTTAAAAGAGTAGTTTTAAAGATTTTCAGAAATATTATTTTTTCAAAATCGTCAATGTTTGAGCTGATGTGAGGGTCTTCGGATGGTACTTTTTAAGAACCCAAGTACACTATTCTTATGGGAAATTTAATGCTGATACCGAAAATGAGGTTGAAAGTTAAAATTAAATGAGGCGAAGTGGAGAAATCCGAGTTTAAAATGAAAAAACACGGTATTCCTGGAAAAACCTTTAAAAAATCATATCTCGAGTACGGATTGAGATAAAAATATACGGTTGGCGGCATTTTACTCCATTTTTGATGTAGTTTCACCCAAATTTTTTTTTTTGCATCTACGAGGGAATCACCCTGTATATATATGAAAAATGTTAAACTCTAGGATTCGTTTCAGAATGTCTCAAAACGGATTCCAATGAAGAAAATTTTCAAAAATTTTAATTGTAAAATTTTTGGAGCCATTGCAATAGCTTAATTTTCTACGAAAATTCGCTAATGTAAAAGTTAGGTCCCGTTGGCAGGCTATTGAGAACGTGATTCTATAATGAAATTGCATATTAAAATTGTGCACGCTTGGAACTTGTGGCTGTTTGGTGTTGTAGTGACTATTTTTAGTCTGCCCATCCAGGCTTATTTTCCATACCACCTAGCAACCCTGTCTGGATGTAGTGTGTAGTTGGTAGTCTGTACCATTGAGCAAACCAGATGCTGGGTAGATCGCTTTATTTTCTTTAATAAAGTTGTTTCCCTCGCAGAAATGATGTTGATTTTTTTAAGGAAGAAGACTCAAGCATTAAAAGCTGAATTGTATGGGCATTGATTTAGGTAGTAACGGACCAAGAAAATATATACAATTATTTATTATGGTGGTCCATCAAGCTGTTAACGGTTACCTATTGTTGAAAAAAAGACTTCATGATAGTATTTCCGTTGATGGTTGATGAAGATGCTATCACGATTTGACATCCTGTAAGCTTTTCGAGGAGCTGGAACGCAGAAATCTCTGCGTACGTCACACCTCCAACTATGTACACTAAAAACGTTCTTATATTTTGTTGATCACCACTCGCATTCTTGACTGAGCAGTTGGTTAATAACTTAGGCAGGTCTTCTACGGTTATCTCTCTTTTACATATTAGGTTGACTAACTGACACAGTGCAGGGATGTACGCTCTTCCAAAAACGTAACTGAGATCAGTTGGGTTGCTCAGTTCGTAGTTATCACCAGCTGGCGGAAACAACTTCAGTTTCTGAGCGAAACTTGTGAATGTACTTCTTCTCGTTGGTAGTGGTACCGCCTGAACCATTTTATTGGCCAAATTCACACCTTTTACTTCAGTAGAGATCAGAGCCTGTTGTTCTACACATAGCCCTGCTTTTTCGAGAGCATGGAAAACTGTCAAATGTTGGTAACCGAACATGTGAAAAAATTGAAGCTTCAAGCGTTGAAGTTCATCCGGGAATAATCCATCCTGTGTTATAGACATCAAACATATGAGCCTCAATATAGCATACTTATCACAAATATTCATAGACAAACAGTCTTCTATGTACGTTAGTGTTTCCCTTCGACTTCTGCATTCAAGAATATTCTGTTCTGCGTTTTGTAATCCCTCGTACCTGTGTCCCATGCTACTTATGATTGATTCACACGCGCTGATGTGATAAGCGAGCTTTTTCTTGAAATTTGTGACAGCGGAGAGTTCTTTGGAAATGAATTGTTTCATTTCGTGTATTGCCATGGTTTGACTCTTCTCTTTAGTCTGACTGAGTTCTTTAGTTTTTTTGCTCAGGTAAGGAAAGACATCACTAAAATGCTTCCCTTTTATTTGCGAGTAAACTTCGTCGGCGCTGTTTAGAAAATATCCCCCAGGGATATCATTTTTGTTGTCCTTCATCTCGACGATTCCACTTCTGATACCGAAAACTTCATCCAAAAGACACGAGTACGTGCATCCTGTGAGCAGAGAACTAGCGTAGTCCATATCTCGGTCAACGATAAACATACAGCCTATCTCCGTGTCACTCCGATTCGGGGTTCCCAATTCTTCAAACATTTTCGTCAACATTTTTTCAATTAAATGGGAATATTTTCCCTGAATTACCGAGACCAAGGGCTTACCAAAAATTATGCAAAGCGTCCATATCGACTTGGCTAAAGCGGGTAGGTAGGACTGATCCCCATCGACAAATAGAGACCTGTACAAATTATGAAACTCCATAGAAAGGAACTTTGTGTCCAACTTGATCAATTCCCATTGGAATTCATACAAACTCACGTAGCCAAGTGTGCCTTCAGTTTCTAGCATGTTCGATATAGACTGGAGTTTTCTTCCAACTAGGATGATGTGATAAGAGTTTCCGTCGTTCTTTTGGCTTATTTCTCCGTTGATTTTGTCACTGACGTGTTTCATGGTGATGAGATCCGCATTGACAAAAAACACTCGCTGAGTGTTAGTAAACGGGATGTCCCCTTTCTCCAACTTGTATATTTTGTCGACTCCATGGGCCCTAAAAACGTTTTTAAATTGAATTAGGTAGGTTTAATTTTAGAGGTATTCAATTAGAGAAATTAAATAGGTACCTAGTCACTCAACAGCTAATAACAATTTGTTTACTTATGTACTCGGTAATAAAAATGGTTTACATAAGTTTGATGTGACCAATTGTGACAATTCGTCTCCAGATTTAAAATACATGATAGTAGTAACGTATGACATTGAATATAGAATAAAAGCCGAATGAAGCCCTGTGCATATCCCAAGCCCATACGCCAAGAACTGGCGTAGCTCAACTGAGCAAAGGTGATCAGCAAGGCCACTGCTGGCTGCAGCGGCCGTCCAAATGGGTAAGAAAAAGGCAGGCCAACTGGGTTCCAGGTCTCTGAGGCCTGTTCCACCGCACGTCATTTGCAATGTTTTGGTCTATTAATGTTATCATCGTCTCACTTGTCCAATCAGTTCAGAAGTTACATCTCCCGTGCCGAAACCCACAAGTGACAGTCATGAACGTACGGATAACACAAATATCTGAGCTAGCGTGGCAAGAATTTGATTGTGGTCGAAAATTATAAATTCACGGAATTTAGGAAACTGAAAAGTTGTGGTGAAATTGTGTTTCGTTCTTCCAGGGACGTTCACAACGCCTTGACTACTTCAATGTTGACCACGGTTCAAAAAGCGATGCCTTTCACGTATTACGCTCTCGTCACTTACATCGAAGACGGATCGACTTTTCCCCCCATGTGTGGGCTGCATCACCACCTGAAAGCGACGTAAGGACGGCCAATGGTGCAGAAAGTTTTCACGCCGACTAAAATCGGCAATTGCAATTTTACACCCCTCATCCGAATATTCACGCTGTTGTGAGTAGGTATTCTGAAAGACATCCACGTTGAAACAAGCATGAAAATTATGAGAATACAGATGACGAACCGTCCAAAGAGAACTCAACATTCCTGCGACAGTGCTGGGAGACTTTCACCAAGAATAAGGCCGTGATGTCGTACACGGACTAAGTTTCCTATCGCTATTACAACAATTTTCAAATAATTCGTGGCGAAGGTGACCATAGCGGCTATGTCGGGTCAGCGTAAGAAGTTACCTGAGATGGTACCCCGCCCCATCACCAGATGGGCCGCGGGAAGAGGGGAAGTAACAGTCTGACACCCCTTCCCTACCTCCTCCTCCGATCCACCACCCACTTCCCGCTCCTGCTATTGGCATGCAGGCTGTGGGGAAGTGTTAGATGAGTCCAAAAGGACTGGCGGACTGCGGTCAGCTGATTTCCCCCATATCCTTGCCTTTACGTAACTTCCTACGCTGACCCGACTGTAGAACTTACATGTATGTACCTGTGACAAATGAGTACGATGAACTCAAATGATGTATACATCAGCTATAAGCCCGTTTTGGCGAAACTCTTGATTTTTCATATCATATAGCTCTCTGGTTGAGCTCAGTTGGGCGGCACCACGTCGGGATTCCCTTACCCAGTTGGGCTGTAACTTTTTGCCCAGTTGGGTCACAACTTCCCACGTTTTTGCCCAGTTGAAAACCGCCCACTAAAACGAGTCGCCCTGAGCGAGGAAAGCCGAAGAAGAACTGGCAATTTCACCTTTTAGCGAATTGTCGCAAAAAATGAAGCTATTGCAATGGCTCCAAAATTTTAAAAATGATGTTTTTTACTAATATTTCTTAATGGAAATCCGTTTTGAGGCATACTTAAATTATTCCTGGATTTTAACGTATTTTTTCCATATGTAAGTGTGCGAGTGTCATTCCCGACGATAAATCTCCTTAGAATTGAGATACAAAATCCGTTCTTTGTACACACACACACAAAAAATAATAAATAAATAAATAAAATAAATAAATAAATAAAATAAATAAATAAAATAAAATAAATAAAAAAATAAAAAATGAAGGATGAGTTCGTTGTAATGCAATTTTTGAGTACAATAAATTGGTAGAATTTCTAAGAATGTGTTATAAAATTACTAAAAATGGGAAAAACGGCTGCAAATTGTTGAATTTATTGTTTAGCATAGTTTTACTCAAAAAAAGTTTATCCCTATGAACTGCAGGAATTTTTCCTGAACATAACACAGGTCATGTTTCGAAAAGTGTGAACTAAAAATAGGAGTGACCAGTTATCCATGTTTTTAGGATGGTGAATTCATAGCGGTGGCATTCATTTCAAAGACTCCTAGTTTTTATTACCTTCTCATTCAACAACGTTGCAACACAAACACAACTACCAACCATGTAATGAAACTACAGCTTCCGGCATTCCTAGTTTTCCTTTGATAATCCGGTCATAAGACAATTCAGTCTGATTGAATACTTTTTTTCAATGCCATTTCAAGGGATAGTTATTAATTGTCCCCCTTCAGTTGTAGGAGGTGTAACGCAGTGTCCTACGTGGGGCGTTTACGCGTTCAAACGGCGGACCAATAAAATTTGCTGAAGTTGTCACGTGACCCTGCCCGTGCGGCGACGCAACGGCGTTGAACGCTTTGGTTTGATTTTCAAACAAGTTTGATTTTTATCGCGTTCGCCACGCGCCAAACGCGTTTATATGATATTTTTCTAACCTCTTTCGACATTTTGAACTTGTTTATGTACTTTTTCCGCACGTTTTCTTCTGTTACAATGGAGTTAGCAGATATAGAAACGGCCAGTTCTACATTTATTATACTTATTTATTGGGAGATGCCCAGTTTCGAAGAAAATTACAATATATTGTTTAGTGTTTCTAGACAATGGTAAAAACAAAATACGGAGGTTTGAGTCATGCTCATGTGAGTAAATTTTATCAATTGTTCAGAATATATTCATGTTTGATTGTTTTGAAATTTGAGCAATTTTTCTTGAAATCTTTCTTGTAGTTCCTATTATTTTGCCATACAAATAAACTTTTGGATTCTACCAAATATTTGTAGTTGTTATCTTTTTTTTTAAATCATTGCAACGAATTAAAATTCTTGTTGAATATAAATGATGAAATTCTTGCATATGACTTTCCCTCAATTTGGAGCATAAGTAGGTTTTAGCATATAAAAAAGACCTTTAAATTAATCACTAAAATTAGTGATAATTGAAAGGTCTTTTCTATATGTATGATGAAACTCCATTATGGAAGATTATCACACAAAATCTTCAGAAACTCTACTAAGATTATTGGAGTATAAGTGATGAAATTCACCGAACTCGCTCCGGCTTTTAAATATTTCCTCGGCGGGTCTCCTTTTTTAATTATTTACAGCTAAATAATACAAAAGAGCTGTTGAGCTGGTCAGCAGCTCAAACTTGTTGATCAAGGGCATGAATGCAATATCAAATAGAAAAAAAGAAGTTGAAAACACAGGTGATGAGAATAGAATAGGTTAACTAGCTAAACTATGAAGCGTTTTCGCGTTTCCGTGTAGGACACCATTTTTTTCTCCCGCATGGCATGACACGGCAGCGCGCCAACGCTTGTTTTTAACGCGCGGCTTGACGCTTGAGGCGGAGCCACGTAGGACACTGCCTAACTACATACCTACCTCACTAAGTAATTATTGGCACTACTCATTATTGAAATACCTATTAGTTAAAGGTCATAGCGCTAGTGCAGTACTTATAAATATATATTTATAATTTTACTTACTTTAATAATATTGAATAAGATAAAATGTTGCATTGGTATTAGGTACCTACTAACCTGAGTTTTGACACACCAACTATTCTCTCCAAAGGTTTGATTAATATGCTGTCAATTATCAGATCCTTCCTTCCAGAGATTTTATTCAAAATTCCCAGCAGTTTATTCTGAGAGATCTGCCCCAATGCACCAAGTTTGTCGTCCAATGATACTTGCATTTTGCCACCAAGTTGCTTAATTGATTGCATATACAATAACAGGGTACATCATAACTCGATCGAGAACCTAAAATTGAACATCCTTTACAACAACCATTACACTAATAATTATGCAATATTTAACTAATATATACAGTCAGATCATTTAATAATTATGGGTAATTTTACACATTGTTAGTTCATTATGGTTACTTAGCAATATTAATTTATAACTTAGCTTAATAAATCAGCTTTCCTTGACACTACAGAGGCTTAGGGATCATGAGATGTTGTGATAAAATGAGAGCATTTCAGAAAAGTGGTGAACGATTTTCCTGCTATGAAAACTAAGGGAGTTACACTTCCCTAGTTTCGCCATTGGTAGTACGTGAAAATCAATTGAAAATAAATATTTTCGACGTGTCGTCACGGTCGGAAAAAAATGGAATCGTCCTGTTACTCATTATTAAATGGTAAAATTCTCAATTTTTAGCGTGGATCTCAAATATGATGTTTTTTTGCACGTGCTCATGCCGTTATCTGTTAATTTATGTAGATTCCAAATCTAAGTACCTATACGTGATATTTCCATGGAAAAATGACCCATCACTCGAATTTTTGAGTCCTCAGCAACGGGCTCAATTATTACAAGAAAAATGTGCGCAAAATGCAAAATTCGGAGACTTTCAATTTCCTCGTGTGGTAGGCACATGATTATGGGGTATGTTTCACATAGAATCACGTAACGTTGTTCCTCTCTGCGTAATTCACAATACCGATTATTGGGAAAACACCGAAATAATAAAATTTCTGTATGTTTCGCTCTGTAAAGAAATTAGCGATTGTGGACGTTTTAGCGAATCCGTAGAAAATGAAGCTATTGCAATGGGTTGGAAATTTTTAAAATTAAAATTTTTGAAAATTTTCTTCATTGAAATCCATTTTGAGGCAATCAGAGACGAATCCTAGAGCTCAACACACATATACATTTATGTGTGTTGAGCTCTAGGATATATATATATATATATATATATATATATATATATGTGTGTGTGTGTGTGTGTGTGTGTGTGTGTGTGTGTGTGTGTGTGTGTGTGTGTTTAAGTCATTCCAGACGATAACTCCCCTTAGGATTGAGATAAAAATCCCGTTCTTGCGCCAAAAAATCAAGCTTTCCAAATGAAAGGATAAGTTCGTTGACAAACACTTTTTGAGCTCATTAAATTGGTAAAATTTAAAAAAATATATGCTAAAAGAAAGTAATTAAAAATGGCCGCAAATCGTTAAATTGATAATTATTAGCAGTATTGCAGTAAAAAAAAATTATAAACGATTAAATAGGAAAATTTTTGTACAGAATTATGCCAACAAATCTATAAACTGAAAAAAAAAAATCCAAAACCTGTTTTAAATTGCCGAATTTTATGTAGTTTGAGTTTTTTTTTGCCATAGAATTTGTTTACAACAATTTCTTCGTAAGTAGGTACTTCAGTTGCTCAGATGTCAATACAATTTAACATATTACATAGGTAGGTACCTAATACAGAAGGTATTTAAGAAAATTCGCTCAATACAATCATGCTGCAGGTATGGAACTTTCAGGGCGATTTTTCCAGGGTTTTCGAGATTTCCCGGGATGTTTTGGTATCAAAATTCTCAGCTCGGCGTGTAGAATCTATATCCGCTGACTGTCATCGATTTTTTCTTCTTTTAATGAGACTGGCAAAATGCGCTCGGGACTGGCCAATTAGGATATATATTTTTGAAGGGATTTGTCAAGAAATGTACGAACTACGAGTACCAACTGAAAATTTCCTTGATCTACGTAATTTTTCTGGCTTGGGCTACGGATACTTTGCAATTCAAGCATGACAACACTGTAACACTTATTTACAGAACAAAATTAGAGTTGATTCAATGCAGCAACGTTACAAGACAAATACCAGATGACTCGCAATTGGAGAAGGCGAATCAAGCAAAGGATAAACTAAGCACCAAATATTCTTCCAAAAGTGAAAATTATGCAACGCTCGATTGTCAAATACTTGGGTAAAGATGAATCTTCTTGTGGCTACTGCAAGTCAACAAGCGACAACGTCAATCATGGTGAGTACCTATTAATCTGTTGTTCACCAAATGTCAACTGTTTATTTAATACTTCTCCTTGTTATAATTACGCAGAATCACTTACCGACAAGTTTCCCATTGTAGCGCGCCTAAGCACTGGTATGAAAACCTAGATAAGCTGAAGTTTATCAAGTTCCTGGTCTGTACTTTGTCACATCATTCTTTTTACATCACTGAAATGATTTAATTGTGGATGAATTCCGTAATTTCCTTGGCTATATAAATCGACTTCTTAAAACAAATATGTAATTTAGGACTTCGTGATAAAGTCATCAGATGTCAACCGATATCTTGGCAGTTGGCAATACCATTACCAAACTAACATAACCATAAGTCTGCATTTGCAGGTAATGTACATATTTATCAACTTCTTAATTCGAACGAAACTTGAGAGCTAAAGTAGGTAGTTGTGTGGAGTAGGCAAATATTCAAGAAGCCCTCCAATTCAATTCTGCATTCCAAAACTTATTTTTATAATAGCTGTACTAGGGTTTTTAGTTCTGTAGAGCTACAGTTGCCTAAACTGATTGTTCATTTCGCCCATGGATATTAGAGTAATAGATACTCATCATGGATTCAACGTATGTTCATATTTATTTATTGCCTTTGAGGACGATCTTACATGGAAAGCCAGACACCTCTCCTCGCGCTCTGTTTTGATAGTATCACAATAGTAACCGCCACTCACGCGGTGTCTTCCGGATTCTTAACAGTCCTCCTTCTACTACTTATTAACTGAGTTTGTTCGGATACGTAGTTCCGAACCAGTTCGGAATCGAACTGCAAAAGGAGGGGATGGGAACCGGTTCAGAACTCTTAGTTCTGAACTCCCAGTCCGAACGCCAGTTCGTGTAGTTCGGAATTGATATCCTGATAATCTCTCCGTTTTTTTTCCCAAAACGTGGTTACATGTTTGTAATTTGTGTTATAAAATCTATAACTCAATATTTGTGTTATACTTTATCAGGTCTGTTAACCGCCTGTTAGTATCTTGTGATACTACATTTAAGCAGCAAAACCTAAATTGTTATTCAATAAAATGTTTTGAATTTAATTGCGTACTTTCATGTTCAATGTATTTCCGCCCGACTTTGATGTGTTTTGAAAATGGCTACTGAACACATAAATCTGAACTAAACCTCTATCATTAGTTGAGAGTTGTTCTGTCAGGAACTGAACTTGACCTCGGTACCTAACTCCTATGAATTTCATTGATATCCCTCGAGCCATTTTGGAGAATAGACCAAAAAGTGCTAAAACCGATTATTCCCCCCCCCCCCCCCCCTCAAATTGGCCATTTAAGAACTTTTTTGCTAATTAAGTACCTACCAGTCTAATGGGATGAGGGGAACTGAATATAATTTGCACCCAGAAGAAGACCATGAATCCCATCCATCCTATGAATTTCATCAAAATCCCTCGAGGCGTTTAAGAGAAAAGGCAACAACTGCTAAAAAAGACTTTTTTCACATACTTCGATTTGTTAACCCTAAAATAATAATTTTAGGCTATTGTAAGTAGGGGTATAGAAACCCATCTTTAGAATCGGAATGTTTTTATGTCGTACCGTAAGGATGCAATCGTGTACCTACACGAGTTACTTACAGTTGTATGAAACGTTAAGGGCAATATAAATTTAAAAGACATCAGATGAAAATGTAAGCGCGAGAACGTGAATTAAGAAGGCTGATGACAACTTGAAAGTTGGCGGGAGGTACGTGCATACAGGGCGGGGCCAAGCTTGTTTACTGCGCATGTCTAGAACTATTAGTTCTGGAAAAAAGACAGAACTGGTAGAACTGGTTCGGGACGGTAACGAACTACTACGTCCGAACAACGAACTGCTAGTTCGAGGTCTTCCAGAACTAGTTCTCGTGTTGTCTGAACAGCCAAAACTGGGCGTGTCCAGTTACGAACGGTTACGAACTACGTATCCGAACAAACCCACTATCTACCTAAATACTTCCACTGTCCCCAAACATCCAAATTGCGGAAATAACTTTTCTAACACTCCCCTTTTAGATCTCTCAGATCTAATCGATTATCAGAGATATTAAAGGACTCATTTGATTCTAATTTCATCTGGGAATATGGTAAGGGAGATGAACGTTATTAATCAAATATCCTTTATTAAATTTTGTAGGTAATTGAACAAACTTTCCTATTAACATTATTGTTTATACCTAACAGTATGAACTAGGTCCAGTGCCACCATTGTAGTGTTACAAATCTATGGTAGGTATTTAGCCAATTGAAAACCTAATTCAGTTGTTACACAATGTTCTGATATTGTTATAACATATCAGCTCATGTACAACCCGAGATTTGTGTAATTTGAAAGAAATCTGAAAGATAACTAAAATATAAAATCGTCTGGTAATATTGTCAATTATCAAGCTATGAATCTTGGCATAGGAGATTCAACATCATGGAGTTGGTTGTAGTAATGCCGAACTTTCTTGACCACTGTTAAGATAGCATTTCAGTGCTACATTTTATTTTCACTACCTTACAGCAACATTTGTTGCCTATCTTCATGCGCATAGTCCAGGAACCAAGGCCGAAAATAGGTACCTAGTAATTTAAGGAGAAGTTTTGAAAAAACTGATTGGTTTGATTATGTTTTGAAAATTTAGTCTATTCCTTGTGTAAAAATTGTTAAATGCCACTTCGAAAGTGATGGCATACAAAATGGCGGCCTCAGGAAGCCGGCTTAATTTGACCATCTGACAGTTTTCCCCAAATAATTCCTAAACCATTCATCCTACAGAAATTTTTATATGTAGTAAAGTTGTAGAGCATAAAAATACAAAACGATCCGATCCAAAAACTATGAATTATCCCCCAAAATAGGCGAATTAAAAACAATTGAAAATCGGGGTAACTTTGGGTCAGTCCTCTCCTCCCGCTAGTATAAAAAGTTCCAGTCATGCAGCATGATCATATGGGCGAATTTTCGTAAATGATTGTATTATATTATGCAACATTGTTTTGAAATATGAGTGCAAAAAAATCGTTAACCATCAATTTTATGGCAAACTAACTCGTTCTAAATTATATTTTGTTGTCCAAAAAAGACTTTGGATTTTCACCTTTTTTTTTAAATTGATTTTCTTTAGCCAATACTAGTGGAAATGAAGTAGGAATTACTAGCTTTTGTGCATAAATTTGTTACTGTTCTAGTTCATTGTTGAGAAAGTTCTTTTGATTAAAATTCAGATAATAAATATAAATTTAACCATTTTTAGCCGTTTTTAGAGAACAATTTGTGAAATTTGATCAATTTAATAGGCTCGAAAAGTGCTGGCCATCAATTTCATTTGGAACACACACACACTTTTCCCACACCACACCCCACGCCATGATAAGGTCACGGCCATGACCTTGATGTTATTGGTTGCCACTCCCTTTAGCTCGGAAATCGCTTGCCGGAGGTCATTTCTGTCATACTATTTTTCTTAGCCCGCCAGGTCTGCTCCATGTCCATGCTGCCACTGACAACTTGGACATCCAGGATTACTGCAGACCCATAGAACCTTACGGCTACGATATCTGGCTTCACACACACACACACACGTTGGCGAGCACTTTTTGAGCACATTAAATTACTAAAATTTCAAAAATGTGCTACGAAAAAATCATTAAAAATTGCTAAAAACTGCTGAATTTTATTTCAGCAGCGTTTTAGTCAAAAGAAATTTATCAAAAACAAAATTATGGTAAAAATGCTCTTAGATGCCATTAATGTTTGCAGAAAAATCCATAAAAACTGGAAAAAACAAAAATCCAATATCTTTTTTTGAATTATTGGATATTATTTACGAGTTTTTTTTTTTTGCTATAAAGTTAGTAGTTAACGATTCCTTTGCACTCGAAATGCTCAAATTACAAAACAATGTAACATAAAATATATTTAATTAGATAATTAACGAAAATTCGCTCATGCAATCATGCTGCATAAGTGGAAATTTTTTCTTAACCCTTTCCGGACGAAACCCGGTCAGGACCCGGCTAGGCAATATCCGCATTTGGACGGAACATTTTGAGAGAGGGATGTCTCACAGGACGAATGCCGGTCCCTGCTCGGCGACCTTGTTACCTCGTAGGGGTCGAATGCCGGTCACTGCTCGGCGCCCTTTCTTGTCTTCACAGACGAAACCCGGTGGTAGCTTGGTATTTTTTAAATATTGGGGGCAATTCAGTAGGTTTTACTGAAGGTTTTGACAATAGATCGCAGCACTTTATTGATAAAATGAACCCATTGGGAAGGAATATGAGAAACCTTTCTGTGACTGGTTACTACTTGAACTTCGACTTTTTATCATTATCATTATTTTCTCACTGATAACTGTTTCTAGACATGTGAATTAGTGATGTGACGAGTCGGGTACTTTCCTGACTCGAGTGACTCGACTCGCAAACTGCCGCGAACTCGAGTTACGAGTCGAGTCAGACTCAACTCGAAACTCGATCCCTACTGTAGCTACCTAATGCGGGTCCGCGGAGTCGACCAATAGGGTTTTAGTTTTACGAGTCAACTCAACTCACTTTCAGCCAATAGCGTTGAATCTTTGCGAGTCGACTCGTGAAACTGCATCGCTATTGGTCGACTCGACTCGCCGAGTCGGGAGTAGGGAGTAGTACTCGAGTACTCTTCTCCACTCTCCAGTCCATTGGTCCATTACTCGTAAATAGGATAAATTCGCTAAAAACTGTTCCAGCTGTACTGATTTCTATTGTGTTAGGCAATTTAATCTCTATAGGAGTTCGTGTTTACTTCGTCTTAGTCACTTTGTTTCGGATATCAAAACAATAAAAGAGTCTTTTGTACTCGAGTTACGACCGATTTGACTAGAGTCGACTCGAGTCTGCTCCTGACTCGCATGTGAATCATGATGTAAAATATGATTTTCACTTGAAAAATAAATTTGTTTTTAGAAAAATGTGTTTTTTCCTTCATGGTGAAAACTTGCTCATCATATTCCCATCTCAAACACGACACTCTAAATAAATAAAGAATAACGTCGTCCAAAATTTTTCATGTTTTTTGTTCTTGGGAAATGATTACAATAAAAAAAAAAATAATAGGTAATCTGTGCTTTTATTTGATGAATATGTCTTCAAACGTGATGTACCGTTTTTAGGTGACCTATTGCAAAAAGCTTATCGTCCTTGAAAGATATAATGGCGTGTAATAAGTCGTCCTGTTAGGTACATGCATAATGCCGGTCCCTAACCGGGTCCCGTCCTTGTGGACACGATCGGAATTCAACTTTCGACCGCAAAGGGTTGAATTTCAATTATTGGGATTTTGTTTTGTTACAAGTGTAAGTACCTATTTCAAACAAATAGAGTAAAACCATAAAGGTAGGTATGCAGGACTGTAATATGGGAAAAGGGGTCAGACCAAATAAGTATTGTTCGTTCAACTTTTTTATAGCTTTTTACAAGAGATTTATTACGATTCGTATTTCTATAATGTGATTCGTATTTGTTCATGGTTAATGAAAGATATAACAGTTACTTTGCTTACATCGAATAGGCCCAAATTATATTGATAGTCGCGGTAAGCATGGATTCTACATTGATTAACATAATGGTAAATTAGAGTAGTGCTAGTATCAATAATAGATCCCACCTTTTGCAGGAATGTGGGCCCACACTCTTACAGTTGAAGACTACCAGAATTTGATTGATCGTGGTTGGCGGAGATGTGGATTGTACTGCTACAAGCCAGTTATGGACGAAATATGTTGCCCTGCATATACGATCAGGTACTTATGTCTATTATATGTTTATATAGATAATCATACGAGTATTAGTGTATTTTGGCCAACTGTTGGGAGTCCTTCCATTCGTCGTTTATCAAGGACTTCAACTCTTCCCATACTGACCTTTTTCTATTTTTTGACAAACTTGTTCAAATTCAAGCGGATATCTACCCGAAACTGAACTTTCTGGAGGAACTCACGAGCCACGACCACAAATCCAGAAAGCACAGCATTGGTAGAGAAGTGGCAACATAGGCAAGACAGAAATCTGGTCGAAATCTCCATGTATAAATTAGTAAAAACTGTATCGTTGAAGTTACGACACAACTTTCAAAATTCTAATGCCATTATAAAAACGCTATTATACTGACTAACTACCGGTACGATTGACTACTGACAAATGATGACCTGATGATCATCTTCATCTGATGAAAAACCACAAATTTTTAACCACAACTGCATACACATGAATTCAGTCCTATGTCTGTAGTGCTAAGTACTTTGTGCTTTTTGTCGGGTGCGTAGGTAACGTTAAATATTCTAGGAGTGGGTATCGAAGCTCCTGGTGCGTAAGGTTAGGATGTGTCAAAACCTCATCTTCGAGATGAACTTGTCTGAACTGAACGTATTGTTAAAATGTACCAGAGCACACGTTCTCGGAGAACGGCAGAGTTAGATGGGCGGAGGGGTGTCTTGGAAAGGGGAGGAATGACCATCTCGCTCCCTCCGACCGTTTCACTCCCACAAAAAGGTCATCGACTCAACGTTCCCTTTTTCCAGCTCAGTTTGTCAGTTGTCACATTTCTAGCTCTAGGTACTACCTACCGTTTGCCGTTTCGTGTTTCAAAGTGAACTTGTCTGTCCCTCTGGGACATCCAGAGACGAATAAAATGGTGGGCTCTTTCCTGATTAGCTGGGTGAGCTAAATTATCTCCTTTTCACCCCTGGATTGTGAAATTTGCCAGGGAGCCTCTCTAGGACATTTTGAGACGAATGCAATGACGGGTTCCAACCATATCAGCTGGCTTAGCTAAATGCTCTCCTATTCACTCTGGTAATTTGAAAATTGATAGGGAACCTCTATGGGACATCGTAAAACGAATAAAATGATAGGCTCTTCCCTGATTAGTTGAGTGAGCCAAATTATCTCCTTTTCACCTTAGAAATGTGAAGTTTGACAGGGAGCCTCTCTCGGTCATTAAGCGGTGACGAATGCAATGACGGGTTCTAACGGGCTTTTTCCTGATCAGCTGAGTGAGCTAAATTCTCTACTTTTCACCCAAGGAATGTGAAATATGATAGTGAGCCTCTCTAGGACATTAAGAGATGACTGCAATGACGGGTTCTAACCAGATGAGCTGAGTTAGGTATATTCTCTCATATTTACCCTAGGAATAGGAAATTTGACAGGGAGCCTCTCTGTGATATCGAGAAATGAATAAAATGATTAGCTCTTTAGCTCTTCAAAATGAATTCGTCCTTTTACAAAATGAATTCGTCTTTCATAAAGAGGGACTTAATCTTGAAGGTATTTTAGTAAAGGCGGTGTATGGGGCTCGGGAAAACGGTGGCTCCCAAAATGCAGTCTTCATGCAAGTGCGCGAAAATCTTCACTCCTACCATCTACGCACATCAGACACAAATTACTGTAGGCACCAACTTTGTAATGCATATGCTTCCTCTAATGCTTCTCAGGGCTGCCTCTGCATTGAGGAAAAAATAAGAAAATAATGCTGCAAATTATTACACAGGGGTTTATTATTTCTGTATTGTATAGCTCTTCTACGCAGAACACCTGTCTATATTATCAAACGAATCATCTAATGTGTCTGCATAGGTGTAGACGCCTACTGAACAGAAATTGATAAAATTAAATAACACACCTAAACTTTTTTTACACGAGCTGGTGATGGAGAGCCGTGAATTGGCAAAACTGCGGTGGCGGAGCAAGACTCGCTTGCTGCAAGCCTAACACTATCTAGCCCACACTTTGACTTCAACTTTTTAACTCTTAAAAGAACGAAATTTCTTCAAACGTTTTCGTGAAATTATTTTGAGTTGCATTCGGGGGTATGATTAATTCTTCATCATACTTATAACATTACTTTGCAATAATTTTTAATGTGTGTTGTTTTTGTTTATAAAATCGAGTCCAAGTTGTCTGAATTTATTCTTGTAAATTGATGAACGATTGAATGCAGCATTTACGTTTTATAATTAATTGTATTTTTGAAGGTGTGATGCTCTCACTTTCAAGTTGTCAAAATCTCAGAAGAAAGTGTTGAGACATTTCAACGCTTTTTTGAAAAAACCTGAAAATAGTGATGAGGAGGCCACGACTAGTAAAGCAAGAGGTTAGTTTTGTTAAAAGTTGTTGACGTGACTCACCTTAACGTTTTATTTATATACTTCCGATAATAATATGTGACGTCAATGCATGTTTCTTTTGTAAATGACATGAGTCCTTTTAATTTTACATTATTTCATAATGACGTATTACATACTATTGTGTCATTTTTTCCAGCTTTGGACTCGAAAGATATGGAATTCAAAATTCCAAAGCCTATGGACCTTAAGCCGCTCTCTGTTAAAGAAAGTAAGTCATACACAAATATATAAAAATCAGCTGATAATTATCTTAGAACCAGCTGTACAATTCCCATTCATCAAAATTTCGATACTAGGTTTAGTCATTATTGTCAACTCAAAAATGCTCAATGCTCTATAATTTAAGAGAAAATTTGGAGGGCGGGGAGAGGGGCGTATGGTGAAATTAAACAATAACAAATATCCCGCAAGTTTGTGGAATGTGGAAGACGCTTTGGGTATACTAAAATCAGCTCCTCTAATCGGGTACCTATGTGAAAAAGTGAAAGTAGTGATTATGATACCGAATGCTGGGACAGATCGTTACATTATGCGACCTTCTACACGCCTTGTGCACAGGCCGGAAACAAGAGCACTCTATCTTCAGGACGTGCCTTAACTGGTACCTGCTCCATTTGACAACGAAAAAAACGAAAGTTCGAATTTTTGAGGGGCTCAAAGCTCAGATGATTGCATCAGATGCGAGGAACAACTCCTGAAAATTTCAGTCCGAACCGATAACCCCTTGAGGTCTCCTAAACGCGTTTTTTGATAATTAAATTATCGATTTTAGAACACTAGACGCTTAGGACAAAAAGACGGTTAGGACATGAAAGATCTGCCTTGTACTTGGCTCTTGAGCTGATATTTCGAGAAGAAAAATGTATTATGGGACAAACTTAGTCTTGTCATATTCAGAATAAGTCACAGAACAAAGCCCAAGGCAGAGGAGACACTCAAAAATAGTTTTTCCCAATCAAAACTAGGTGAAACCGGCGAAAAACCCCTTATTTCTATCAATTTTGCCAACTGATTTTTTGAACATCAAGAAAAATCTACTCTATTCACCGATTTTTGACACCTAGCTCTTGATTATTAACCGAAATACGAGTCCTACGCCTCCACTACTAGCACGTAATGTTCAACGAGCCCAAAAACATAAAATAATGGGATAAAAAGGGCTTCAGGGCGTTAAATTTTTATTTCGTAGCTACTGGTAAGTATAGAGCGGTTACCATTAAAAAAGCTAACTCGGCTCTTGAGCAGATATTTCCAAAAGGACAATATATTATAGGACGAAATTGGTCTTGTTACATTCGGAACAAGCCAGGAAACAAGGTCCGAAGCAGAAAAGACCCGCAAACAATTTTTTCCCAGTCAAAACTAGATAAAAACGGCAAAAAATGCCTTTTTTCCATCACTAATTTGGACTGATTTCTTGAATATCAAAAGAAATACAGCTTCTGCGCTTGCAATAATGGCGGCATTGTGTTCGGCGACACCGAAAACATAGGAATAGAATATAAAAAGTGTCCAGACGCATGGATCTTTCTTGTCCTAACCGTCTTTTTGTCCTAAGCGTCTAGTGTTCTAAAATCGATAATTTAATTATCAAAAAACGCGTTTAGGAGACCTCAAGGGGTTATCGGTTCATAGTGAAATTTTCAGGAGTTGTTCCTCGCATCTGATGCAATCATCTGAGCTTTGAGCCCCTCAAAAATTCGAACTTTCGTTTTTTTCGTTGTCAGTCTACTGCTCCATGCATCCTGTCCATTTTCCTCTATGGAATTCACATTGTGTATCGTCTTATTTTGTTCTTTGAGGGAAGTTTTTTAGACAAAAAAACAGACACAAAGAGTGAGTTTGAAGACACCCCAGTCATTGCTCATGAAAGTAGCAAAAAAAGAATGATGACAAAACTGTTTAAGACTTTACAAAAGCGTTGTCAGCACGCCTCTTCAGCGTTGTCATACAGCACTTACCACTGGTTTTTCAGGTGTCGATAGAGGTGCTCATATGCATCTGTACAAGGGACCCTTAAATTTAAAGGTGTGCCATGATGTCGTCCCGGGTTTCAGAGGTGTCTGCAATTTCGTTACCTCGTACTCCCACGTGTGATCTAGTCCATGCAAACTGATCATGGTGGTTGGAGGAATCTATAATGTTGACAAGTTCCACGATTTCCATCAGAATACTGTTAAAACTGGAGTTCAATTTAAAGTTGGAAAGCTTCAACAAAAGGCTGAGGCTGTCTGTTATAATTACAATAGACCGTTTCGTTCTAAGTCTAGCGTATATGAGAGCTTCCCTTATAACCACTGCCTCGAACGTAAAAACCGATGCTGCTTCTGGCACTAGTACCGACTTGGGAATCGAAAAAAGTACAACTGCACCTGTTCTCGGTTTTCGACCCATCTGTGTAAAGGATATACACATCTGAAAATTGGTGTGAAGCTGCTCAGCGAAAATTTGTGAAACGCGCGAATCGTCCTTCGACTAAATCTTCTTCAATAATGGAGTAAGGTATTCTACTTCTAATCAGAGAAAGGCTATATTGAAAGAAGGGCAGTACTACACTGGTAGTGTGAATTGCTTCACTATATTTAGTCATATCAGCAAAACTCGAGGGAAGGAGGGGGGGGGGGGGTTTAAGCCAAAAATTGCAAATCAAGTCATGTTCATCCAATCGACAAACTTTCTCCAGTGAATTTCCTGGGGAGGCCCAAACTCGTAGTAGAAATCTGTTGGATAGCATTTGTCTAAGTAGATGCAATGGTGGTCCGTTGTACTCTTGCAGCATCACTACTTTAGGGGTAGATGGCAGATATCCGATCGATATACACTGGCTTTTTGCTTGTACATTATCAAGAATAGACAGTATACTTTTGAAGCTTGTCCGTACAGGGGATATCCGTAATCGAATATGGCGCGAGTGGTAGCCCTATAAAACCAAAGCGCAACTATAGGAACAGTTACCCAGTGGGAATCTGTGACCATACGAAGAACATTAATATATTTTTCTGCCTTCTGGACAATGTAGTTGATGCTTGGTTTCCACAAAAGCGTTTTATCGAGATGCATCCCTAAGAATTTCATTACCGTCTCGACTTTGAATGACACTTCTCCTAGGTTTTTCTTCTGTACCCTTAAATTGAAAACTTTTACGATCACATTACCTGCATTTTGTTCGAAAAATGGAAAGATAATTAGTTAGTTAATTGGCGGGCCATGGGGAGAGGGTAAAAAAACCTGTACAAGGAGCCAGATATTTTCTATAGGTACCTACTTATAAAATCTTATATTACCTATTCATCATTATTTTAAAACACGGTTGAATTATTTACTCATTGTTAACTCATGAGTATAAGGTAAAACGAATCCTCGAAAAATTGGGGAAACCATAGAATTGTTCAGTAGGTTACCATAAATACTATAAAGATTATATATATTTTACGTTTTGCAAGCTGTGCAAGAGTAAAATTGGATAACATACATTAACGTTTCATGGAAATTGTATTTATCAATTGGTTTTTATGAATATTATTGATAACTATGTTTTTGTACTATTTTCCAGTGGAATTAACTGCATCTTATCCGGTGCCTCAGGAGAAGATGGGAACAGTTTCCAATCGAATTCCAGAAACTAAAAATTGCGGTGGAAATAATGTTTTGCAAATGAAACATAAGCCTGGTAAGGTATCCACTGACGCCAATAAACATCAGAGTCGAACAATCTGTCTATGTTAATGACACTGTTGGTTCCTCGAGGATTATTATTATTAGTTCATTAATAACTTTACGTATAGCTATTTATTTTATTTTTAATTTAATTTTTTTTTCTAGTTTGATTACTAATTTTAAAAAAATAACGCCTGTTACTGTTTCGTTGTTACTTTTAGAAGTATGCTCGGTGGGACCCAGGTCCTTTGTACTTTTTGAAATAAATAAATAAATAGCTCAGCTTCTTTAATTTTCGAAGCGGTTTTAGACAGCCAAAGATTTTAGCATAAACTGAGATCTTTCCCACGACTGGCGAACGATTTTTGTACGATCAAAAATGGCAAAGATCCGTACAGTTCCGTAGCAACGATTTGGTTGTATTAGAGAATCACCAGAAAAAGTTTTTGTGAAAATTTCTTCATCACATTGCGTAACTTGTTTTCGTGAGCAATGTTCAGCTCATGTGCCAGAGCTAAGACATGAAAATGTCAATAAACAAACATAGGCATACACTAGTTACAACCATATTTATTTGTTCATATTCGAACTACCGGCTGTGTAGTTTATTTTTTAAACATTGAACAACCAGGATTTGGGGAAGAATAAATAGTTAACTTTATTCTGTGCGATTTGGGGAAAACACAAGTTCTTATTATTGAAAATAATAAACCAAAAGAGGCCTTTCTTTTTTTATGGTCTTTCCCAAAAAAAGAAGCTAAATTCTCTTGTAGGAAGTTACAATATGATAGGGACAGACATAAAGAGACGAATGAAATAACTGGCTCCGTCCTGATCAGCTGAGATATCTAAATTCTCTCCTGTCCACCCTAGGAATTTTAAATTTGATAGGGAGCCTCTCAGTGACAAGAGTTGAATGAAATGACGAACTCCATCCTGATCCATCTGAGTAAGCTCAATTCAGTGTCATACCCGCAAACGCGAGGAAACAGGAGTTTCTTATGTAATTAATATTGTTCTTATTCAACTTTAGATGCTGTACTTTGAATTGGAGCTTAACTGGGGTGCAGGAGTATAATTACGTACAACTTGAAAACCCAGTCTTATCAGCCGAGTGGGCTCTGTGCCTTATTTTGTTCCTATTCAACTTGAGATGTTGAACTCTTGGTGTGATACAGTATAATCGCGGTATGAGGAACCAGTATTCATCAGAAGAGTGAGCTGTGTAGCTTATTTTGTTCCTATTCAACTTAAGACAATGAACTTCTGAACCTGGAGCATTAGGGTGCAGTAGAGTATAACTACATCTCTGTACCCAATTTCGTTTGTCTCCAACTTGAGGAGCTGAATTTTGAAACTGGGCCTCTCGTGGTCTGGTAGAGTACGATTACAACACCGTGAACCACTGTAATCAGCGAAGTGAGTTCTAGCTATTTTTGTTTCTATTCAACTCATGATGCTGAATTTTATAACGGGGCCTCTCAGGGTATGATAAACTGTAACTACAACTTTGGGGATCACTCTGATCAGATGAGTGAGCTCTGTAGCTAATTTTGTTCATATTCAACCCAAGATGCTGAAATTTTGAAGGGGGTACCTCTGGGTGAGCTCTGTAACTAATTAAATTAGCAATGCAACCTCAATGTACCACAGCCAAACGTGGCAGGGTACAGTTAGTAGGAAATAGAAAACAAATCAACACTCACATTTTACAATTAATGTAAGGACATACAAATTCAACATTAGTAACGATTTTAAATGTTTTTTTAGCCTAAAAATTTAAATTCGTTCACATTTATTGGGTGCCACGATTCCCGATTTCTATCACAACTATTTGAGATATTACTCCAAAACTAGAAATGTTTACAATTGCTGTGTGTTGTAGTATCATTTATTGTATTAACTAGCTGACCTGGCGGACTTTGCCCGCCTAACATATTATTCGTACAGTCATGGTTACAAATAACAATATAATTAATTTATTAAAATTTATTATTTAATTGAAGCGAAGAAAACGTAGGAAATAACTAATAAAGTAGTACGTAAAGGGTGAAGATGTGTGTTTGAGGGATTATAATTTTGATCCATAATGGTACAATTAATTTTGTAAACGGTGCTTCTTAATTTTAAGCTGTTCCTTTTGCTTTTCAGTTTCTCCCAATTCTCTTTTAACTGACACTAATATGTCACTTATAGGAGGCGTATTTGAATTAGTTTCTGTTGACGTATTGTCCAACCCTTCGGAAACGTTGAAAGATATGTCGGACGCTGTAAGTAATGGTTCATGGAAAGAAACCTTCGTTTCTTGGTGTCCATGAGAGGCTCCATATCAAATTTCAAATTCCTAGGGTGAGGAGAAAATTTAGCTAAGCCAGCTGATCTGGTTGGAACCCGTCATTGCATTCGTCTCATAATGTCCTAGAAAGGCTCCCAGTCTAATTTCACATTCCTAGGGTGAAAAGGAGATAATGTAGCTCACTCAGCTGATCAGGAATTTATTTGTTTGCTCACAGAGCCCATCATTTTATTTGTTTCTCGATGTCCCAGAGAGGCTCCCTATCAAATTTCAAATTCCTAGGGTGAATTGGAGAGAATTTAGCAAAGTTGTACTACCCAGAGAGACCCCGTTCAATAACGCAGCATAGGTAAATCTCACAGAACATAGAATAGAATAGAAGCGGCACGCAACGGGAGGGCGGTGCCACCAGCCCGCCCGACCCGACCCCCACTCTAACACACCCTAGTCATTCCGTTCAAGCTATCCCACTGCTGTGCTTTTGACCGAGATTTTCCAACGTTTGCGGGCAAGATAAAATAATACACCACCTATTTTTTGTAATAATTGGTATAATACCTTACTGGGGTAATACAGTACTGTGGCTGATACAAAATACAAAACAATATTTTAAACAGAATTAAAGTTATTGTCCTTTGAATAGAACGATTTTGTTATTTTTCGCTCGAATCCGTCCTCTGTGCAGATCGTCATTAAGAGTTTTCAAATGGTGGTGCATTCGAATTTTCAAATACAGCTGTCCAATTGCTCTAATAAGTGACGTATAATGAGTTTCTTCTTCTGAAAAATGAGCAGCCTTATCGGAAAAATTCTTTTCAACGCATTGTTTTTGTAAAAGGACCCTAAAAGTCGCCGAGTCCGCCGTTAGTTCTTTTCTGTCCTTTTTGCTCCTGAAATTTTTTTTCACAAATCGTACAAATAGGTACTAACTACATCTTCATCTGGCAAAATCAATCCTCAACGGTCCTTTATTGCAACTAGGCCTTTCCCATTAGCAGTGACGTTTTCCTCAATAGCTTCCAAATAGGCTTCAGATTTTATCATTAAGTTCAGTTTTCTTACAACGAATCCTGCAATTTAAGAAAATGCTTTACTTTAAACAAGTAAATGGTACTAGGACATGGAATAAATAATTAACTTTTAATGTAATCCTCTACATAACTTCGAGAGTGGTTATCATTTTATTATCAGTTTGTATTGTGCCCCTTCATTTTTTACCTGATATGTATTCGACAATATCTTGCGTCACGTTCGATATATTCGTATCTTCGATAGATATGTATTGTGCAATATCTTCCACAGCCAGCCAGCACTTTTTTGAGAAAAATTCCGATATATCTGTTTCTATATCTTGCTGTCCTGTATGAAAATAAATAAACAATGCGTGAGTTCCAAATCAAAGAAAAATAATGATTTTGATGGATTAATTGTCAATTTTGACGATATCGTTCTTTTAGTTAGGTAGGTACGTGAAAATTTACCTGGTTCACTCGCGTCTTCATCCAACATTCTGTTTCTTGAGAAAGTCGAATTGATTTCATTTATAGGGCATGATGGTGGACAGAGAAGGTCGAAACAATAATCTCATATGTCACTAATTAGGGCAATAGGACAGCTGTATTTGAAAATTCGAATGCACCATAATTTGAAAACGCTTAATGACGATCTGCACAGAGAACGGATTCGAGCGAAAAATAACAAAATTGTTTTATTCAAAGGACAATAACTTCATTCTGTTTAAAATATTGTTTTGTATTTTGTAACAGCCACAATACTATATTACCGCAGGAAGGTATTATACCAATTATTACAAAAAAGAAGTGGTGTATTATTTATTCTTGCCCGCAAACGTTGGAAAATCTCGGTCAAAAGCACAGCAGTGGGATAGCTTGAACGGAGTGACTAGGGTGTGTTAGAGTGGGGGTCGGGTCGGGCGGGCTGGTGCCACCCACTTACGTAGCGTTCGGCGCTC
This sequence comes from Adelphocoris suturalis, assembly GCA_030762985.1. Taxonomy (NCBI): domain Eukaryota; kingdom Metazoa; phylum Arthropoda; class Insecta; order Hemiptera; family Miridae; genus Adelphocoris; species Adelphocoris suturalis. The sequence goes on from CM061046.1 coordinate 91,602,248, forward strand.
TTGCCTCTTCTATTCTATTCTATGTTCTGTGGTAAATCTGAAAAGCTGAATAGGAAATGCCAAGAGCTAAAGAACCCACTTAGCTGATTACACTGGTTTTTCGAGTTGTAATATTTGTACTTTACGTCACCCAAAGGCCTCCCGTTCCAATTTTTTGTACCTTGAGTTTGATTGGAACCAAATTAAGTAGAGCTGAGGTGGAGGCTCTTCTGTTGTAATTATATTCTACCACACCCAGAGAGATCCCTTTCCAAAGTTCGGCATCCCAAGTGGAATAGGAACCAAATTAGCTTCAGAATTCACTCTGCTGATTAGAGTGATTCTTCAAAATAAAACTATACACTATCACACCCAGAGGGGGGGGGGGGGGGTCCGAAGTTCAGCAACTAAAGTTGAATAGGAACAAACTCAGTTATTTATAGAGGTACCTGTAGAAGAAGCTGTACCAGGTCGCTTCTCTTGCACGTCCTATTGCATCTTTAATATTATGTTTGGAAAAAAATGCATTTTGGTATTGATGAATTTGTAATCGAAAGTTCTTTACGCGTGAACCCACCCCATCCACATTTGACGTGAAAAGTTCGACGCATGCCCAGTTTTTTCTTAATTACGAGGTTGTTTATCCGGGTGACTCGTCAGGAAAAGCCGAGTTCTCGATGAAGGAGTAAGTCTGTGAGTGATTGTGTTGCCTATCTTTCTTTCTGATGTTCAAAGAGCACGCTGTAAAAAACAGCATCAAAATCGGTTCATAATTGTGGTCGTGCATAAAGGACAAACAAACATAATTAGATTTTTATAGGTATACATAAGTAGCATCAATGATGCTACCTTCAGTTGTTTTTGGAATACGTTACATTTTTACGGAGACCTTCTACCCGAAGGTTATCTATCACATATCACGTATAAATCGCTTATCACGCTTTTGCCTTTAGGCGCAAGGTTTTTCAAATTATTAAGAGCGCATCTGTATACTAGAAAACCCCTGTACTTTCAACTCATCCTTTCTTTCGGTGTCTTGTGTTTCTAGCAAAACACCCAATTTTTCATCTTGTTAAGGTCTGATACCGTCTAAAATGACGTATAATTTTAAAATGTTAGCTTTTTTCCATCTTTGAATTGATTTTTAATCGGTAAAAGGCGTTGTGAGAGAATCAGAAGTATTTTTGTTTCGCGATCTACGTGAAAGAAAGTTTCACTATTCAAACGTTGAAATTCGGTAAACCACAAAAAATAAGACAAACAACCGAAATGATTCACGCATCATCAATTATTATCGGAGACCCAGAAGGCCCATTCTGAATCCGTACTCGGGGTCAATATTTTGATTGGCATATAGTAGAAACAGAAAAACTTTGATTGAAATTGGCGACGGGAATTGCTAGGTCCCCTTGGAATAAACTTTGAGTTTACAGGAAGTTCCAGGCCAAGAAGTTAGCCGTTAATATTTTTTCTCTTGGTCGATTTCAAAGGATATTTAAATTAATAAATAAATATTAAATGTCATTACAGATTTAGTGCACTTACCTTTAATGCAGACCCATAATCTCATAAAGCACGGCCTTATATAATTTCATGAATCAACGTTCTTGCCTTCCAGGAGTTGGAGAAGACGAATCCAAACCCAGATGCAAAAAGGCGAAACTAATAAGGATGGAAAGAAGAGCAGAAAAGCTTCAAAAGAAAGGAATATCTGTCCTCATTCCCCAAACAAAATCTAATGTATCCGAAAAGACTCTGGAAGACTACATAAATGAATGCGAAGGATCTCTAGCCAGGAAATTGGATGTGAGAATTCTCTTATAGAGTTGGTGGTATCATATTGATGTCAAGTTTATGTGCATACATATACACTTGAAGCATAACTGCCTACCTAATTTTGTCGGCTTTCCAATCCTCCAAGCAATTGCGCTCCAATTTCCAAAATTTTTCAAATAATTATATAACAAAATCATATGATGATTTACAGCTTACTCTAGTTCCGGCTTGCTCTAATGAAACGATTCTTCAAGAATGCTGGCAACTTTTCAAGAAATACCAAACAATAATTCACAATGATGATGAGGACGAGTGCACTTTTTCTTCGTTCAGCAGTTTTCTTGTCTCTTCTCCGCTGCAGGTGAATCAATCTGGTCACAATTTTGTTATTGTTAATTTTTGCTGCTATGTGAAGAGACGTAATTAGTCGTCTATTTATGTAATTCAATTCTTATAGGCACTCAAAGATGATCGTGGTCCTCCAAGTGGTTATGGCTCCTTCCACCAACTTTATAGACTCGATGGAAAATTGATTGCCGTTGGTGTTATTGACATCCTACCTAGATGTATATCTTCTGTTTACTTTTTTTATGACCCAGCTTACTCTTACCTGAGCCTTGGAACTTATGGATCTCTTCGGTGAGTAAAATTTGAAAATATTTACCAAGTTTACTATTACCGTCCTTCTTTGAAGTGGGTGATGAATTAGCACAGTTGGTACCTACTCTGGTAATCACACCTTTCCTGTTATTTCTATGTTCTTACGGAGGCGTTGCAGAAAACAGTCATCTATGAACGAGAAAAAAAAGTCACGTAACAACGGCATAGGTACTTACACAGGAAGGCCTGTGGAGCTAATTTCTTTGTTGTTCAACCTAAGAAGTTAAAATTTGAAATTAGGCATAAAACGTATTCTACGCTCGTCACTTAATTAGAATGATTACGTACCCTACATATATCAGTAGCTACAATGTCAAAACTGTACCTAATGTTTATAGAACAGCGAAATTATCTTAAATGAGGGGAACAAATCACTCTTTAGGTGCAAGGTGTTTTTATATTTAAATTTGTATTCACTCATTTTTGAATGAGTCTAGATTCAAGTAGTGTAGCTAGGGACCTCGGGTCGCGCACATACGCCTAGCCAAAAATATTCTTCATGTATCACGAATATAATCATGATTTTATATCCCGTCCTCTCCATTTTTTTGCAGAAATTAAAAGTAGGTGGGATTTATAGATAAATGGATAAACAATATTTTTGTTAGGAGTATCTATGATTTTATAAAAATAATTAATGTTTGAATTTCCTGAGAGTCCGCCAAAACGCCAGCAGCAGCTGGCTCCGCCCACTTTCTAGTTGTACGTCAATATTTCGTATCTAATCAACTGATTTATGCAAGGTGTCATTTCACGTCATTCAGTACGTCGTTTTTGTGATTTTGGTATTTGGTTTGGTATTGTTGACACTTCGTATTCTTCTATTTATTACTCTTCACGTTGATGGACAGGAGCAATCAGTTGAAGGAAGGGAATGAAAAGGTGACTTCGTTTAATTTACAGCCTTTAACTACAGTCAGTTCATATTCTCAATAACACTAGAGACTTTTGAAACAAAAGGATTGAAGATATCAAAGTAATTAAACTATAACTACTTACGTAGGTGTCTACATAGGTATGTTGTTAGATCTGAAGGTACCAAAAAGTTTGTTTTGTACTTGATTAACCAAGTACTTAGATTCCTGAATTCAAGGCAAGGCAAGTCGTATATGAGAACAGCACGTAACTACCGGCTATCATTTCCAATAATTTACAAATTATTTCCATTGGTTTCGAGTTAACCAATCCGAGGATTTCTACTCTACAAAATCGAAGTTGAGATGTCACAATGAGAATGATGACACATATCCTTGCGGACGTTTATGGTTCCTAAGTTGGTGGTGGTATCATTGTATTTATTATGTACTCGTACTCAAAACGTATCATGTAAACGTACATATATTGATATAAATGAAGGTACCTATATTTATGTTTTTACATCAAAATAACACGCCTATCCCAATATCACCTGGAATGAATGGAGCGAAAAAACGAACTAATGGAGACCTGCGTTTTTCTTAAATAACTCTTGATTATTGCGAAGTGATTGCATTGACACTTTGGCACTCAAATACTTTCCTGTCAATGCCCACTACCACAAACAACCACGACATTTACCTGTATAATACCTAACGAAATTACCAAGTATATGAGATACTAAACGATATTCTCTATATTTACATGTATTTATGTTTTCAGGGAGCTGGAGCTTACTAGACATTATGCTAAAATATGCCCGCTTTTAAATCAGTATTACTTAGGATTTTACATTCATTCTTGCCCTAAAATGAAGTACAAAGGAAAGATCAAACCTGCCTGGTTATTGTGCCCTGAGGTTTATACATGGCATCCCATAGAGTCATGTTTGGAGAAAATTGATGCCTCTAAATACTCCAGATTGAACGATGACCCAGGCGCCAAGTCAGAAGAAGATAACGTCAATATAAATGAAGTATGTTTTGTTGTAAATATTTGTGAAATTCATGACAATTTCTGCTTTATATATATATAACTTTATACATATGTGTGTTTGTTGAAAAAGCATTGAAGTTCAGGAATCATTCTAGAATGTCTCAAACGGATTTCCATGATAAATTCCGTTTTAGAATTTTTGGAGCCATTGCTGTAGCTTAAATTTCTATGAAAATTCGCTAAAACTTGTATTCTATACACACACATATATATGGTTGTGTGAGCTACAAGTTCGACAAAAATGGTGAAAAAGTTGTGAAATTATTAAATGCTTTCGTTATGTAATAAGCTGATCGGCTGGGACTTTTTTCCTTTTAATCATTATAACGTTCGTTTTTTAAATTTCAGATTGTGCTGCTTTCAGAACAAGGAATTATGAGATATCCTATGTTTAAAGCACTGGAAAATCTCACAACTGAAGATCAAGATTTGATTCAAGAATATGCATTTCTTGTTGGAAACTCGACTGCAAAACGAATGATCCTGCGTTGGTAATCTTTGAGGGACTTGCTTGCCTAAATATGTAATATTTGTACATTTGAAAATATATCACTCACTCCTATTCAAAGTTTGTTTTGTTGTAAATCCACCGATTTTCGGATTGCATTGGTAGGTTCGACAAGGTGCTCCCCTCATGTCGCAAAGTGAGGACGCGGCTTTAGTGTGAACAACAGGTGGATGGAGCACGTGGTTTTCGTACTTTTCAAGGTCACTTCACACACAGAAGCACACACCCACGAACAGGAGGGGAAACAGGTGCAGGACGTATTTTTTTCGCTTCTGTGTTATTAGGGAGTTTTTGCAGTTTATCATCTGAATCGTTCAGCTGAGTCGTTGTACAAAAAGATGTTGTTCAAGCACAAGCAAATCTGAAGCTAACCACTGAGTTGTACTTTATGATTGAATGAAACGATTCAAAAGTCACACTAACGTTACTGACTGCACTAAATCTTTGTTTAAGCCCGAGTCATAGATTACCTACATAACTTGTAATGTATTCTTTCATACTGGAAGAAGAGTTTTTATCAACAACTTTATCTAAGTATGAGGTTAATTTTTTCATTAGAAATAGATGTGGTAGAAGAAGGAAGGGAACTCGGAAGAGTACTTGTTAAGGCAGCATCAAAATTCGCAAAGGGTTAAGAGAATTCACCTCATTTGGGAACTTCAACATGACCAATAATCAAGATGTGTATTATAAGGTTTGTTCGCAGTGACGGTTGGAAATGGTTGCCAACTGTTGTAACTTTTACAGTCGCTCTGGAATAATGCTGAATCGATTACATTCTCAGTAGATTCAAGTTTTTTTACACGTTGAGCTGAGAATATTGGTACTAAATATCTTGAGGAAACCTTGGGAACATCACACTGGAACATTTCACATTTTGCCAGTCACCACGAGATAATGTGAAATGGATGAATGTTTCAGTGGATTCATATTTTACAAGCCTAAAGCTGAACATTTTTGTATCAACATATCTTGCGTTTGAATCTAAAACTATTGAGACTGTCATCAATTTCATATTATTTCAGGGTAACTGGCAAAATGTGATATGTTCCTGGACAATCCTGGTATTTTCCAAAATTTTTTGGTATCAAAATTCTCACCTTGCTGAGTAGAATCTAAATCTACTGAGACTATAATCCACTTCGCCCTATTTTAGGGGTTTCCCTAATTTGCCAGTTTGGAGCGCATTTTGCCAGTCCCATTGAATAGCTTTGTTCCAACAAGGACAAAAGGGCGCCCTAGAGGAGCTCAGAGCTCGAAATTGCGTTCAAACAAGGTTATGAGTTTGAGAGCTCCGTGTTCAAGCAGATCTTAGAGCGCCCCCAGAGCTGCTCCGGGAGCCCCCAAAAGCAGTCCCACGCTTTTGACGTGGTCTCATCAAGAGCTCCGAGCCCTACGCATGCGCATTTTGAAATAACCTGCTATCCTTGTGTAAACTACATATCCGTGTAACCTTCTCTAAACTGTTTTCACCTTCTCTACAACGTTTGTTATCACATCTCTCTCCGAAGTGTTCCAACAAAAACGAAAGTGAGCGACCTTGGAGCTAACGAGCTAACTCCACGGCAACTCTGAAGGAGCCCCGGGGGTCGCTCTCGAAGCGTTGTTGGAGCTAAGCTAATAAGAGAATCTCAGTGGATTTAGATACCATACGCCAAGTTGAGAATTTTGATTGGGGAAAAAAACAGATAATCTCTGGAAAACCTTGGCAAATTCACCTTAGAAGGATCCAAATTTAACCAGTCTCCCTACAAGAGGGTGAAATCGATGACAGTTTCAGCAGATTTAGATTCTACTGTGTGAGGTGGATGTGGTGAACTCACCACGTATCACTGGCCCTTTTCAGGGCCACCAAAAATAAGATCACTCACTAGAACTATATAAAAAGACGTCAGGCTACCTCTAGACCAAACAAGAGAAATCGCCGGAAAGATTATACAAATTACATAACCACAAAGGCAACAAACACGTCAGAAGGTAAAATACGACAAGCTAAACACTCACTGCACATGCGAGGCTTGGCGAGCCAGCGATCTGACACACGAAAATTACCTTGAAGCAAATGACGTTGAAACAATGGTCAAGGGCGAACAAAGCCAGACGCGCTCTATCAAGGAAGGGGAGAGGAAGATGTTTCACCTTCCGCACACCGAGCGCGAGCGATCAATTCGGAGCAGCCAATCACACGCAGCATCTGGCTCCCCGACAAGTATAAATGTAGCAGCTCCAGACCCGAGTTTTCATACCGATCTCTACCCCCGATCTTCACTCTGATACTTGACGAACCTCTGCCTTCAAGCCCACTGCGATCACAACTCCATCGGGATTGACGAGGACGAGTTTTTCAAGCCAGTTGAAAACGAGATTCGCTACACGAGATTGCACCTTCTTCCAGACTACTAGAACTCCGGGTAGATCGAACCTTACACTTCGTATCGTTCTCTACCCTCGTATCGTTCTCTAAGTCTCGTATCAGCCGAGACGCCAAGCAGTATTCCTAAACGGACGACGCTGTCTTGGTTCCAGAAAGCCTCGCCACCCGGGTTCACAGATTTATTTGTGAACCGCCCGCTAGGACAAGCCGGACAGATCTCAAGAAAGCCCGCAACGGCCGATCTTCTGAATCAGGCGGACCTGCTTGTTCAAACGAGCTTCACTCGATCGACAAACAGTCGACCCCTTCAGGAGGACTCTTCGAATTAAATTTGAAAGCGAGTCCCCGCAATTTAGTTCTTTTCAGAGCTAAATAAATTCTCTCAAATGGAACGGACGCCCTCGTTCCGCCTTCTGGGAGAGCCAAATGAAGCCAGCACGGACGAAACTCTGGTTTCACGGTCAGCTGAGGCTTACGAGCCAGACAGACCGCTTGGCGCCGGCCGACGAGCCCCTCTTGGTCACGCGACGAGAGCGGGTGAGTTTCCCGCCTGTCCTACACGTGGCACGGCCCCCGATAGCAGGCCGGACCAAGGCTCTCTCGCAGACGAGCCGCCGCGTGCTTCACACGCCGGTCTCGCGAGAGATAACAGCTTAACTCGACTTCCTGAAACACGGAAAGATCGAACATATTTCATGGCGCAATCGTACACATCCCCAGCGGATTTAAGCTACACGGCCAATCAATATCAAACCCCTTCTCAAAGGGTCCCTTGCGAATTTAGTTCACAAGCGGAAATACACCCCATCATCCTCGACTGGGTACAACAAAAATCAGGGTCTTTTTCAAGACGCTCGAGACCAACTAGAACACGAAACAAAAGGTACTTTTCAGTACTTACAAACTTCCGCTTCACACGGTCATGAGAACACTCAACAAGAGCCCGTGAATTTATACTCACAAGTCGGAAAGACTCAATCAGATCAGCGTCGCGAAGGCCTATCTGAAGAGACATTACTACACGGTTCACACCTCCCATCTCCTGTGAAACATCAGGATATGCGAAATAATCACGGTACTTTTTCGTACCTTTCACAAGACTCTTTTCAAGAGTCAAGCCCGTACAACCACATGTATAACATGGTTCGTGATGTGCCACTGGGCGTACCAACTCCCAGTAAAACTCATATAAATCCACTACAGTGGAAATTTTGATACTGTTGGATTTGCAAGCCTCCATGAGATCCATCCGAACATATAATCCGGAGAGGTGGCAGGACTGCGTCTGCCACAAAAGCCAAGCGGGGAATCTCGTCTGGCGGCCATTCTAGTTCCTGTGTTCGAATACAACGACCGTACGACGATTTTACCATCCAGCTAATCCTAGCTAAATATCAAGCCATCTATAACCATCTCTAATTACGAAGGTACTTAAATCTCTATATTACTAAATTCAGTAATGAGCCAATATGTATACATGGCGGAGCAATTGGGGTTTGCTCACTTGTTGGGCTGTGCATAGGTTAAATTCTCGTTTTTCGGAATCAGTAATTTGTGACTTATTACTGAGGGTAATCGAACAGTTATTTTCTCTGGATATGGAATTTCAGAAAGTTACGATGAAAAAGTCATAATCCGGAGAAGTCACATAAAACGGAAATACGATTTTAAACGAGGTTATGAAGTTATTGAACTTGACATAATCGAAATTTTTGGGTTGACTTTTTCGTGAATTACGGAATTCAGTAAGGCTCGAGCATGAAAATACGGCTGTGTAAAATCCCAAAGTACGGAATAACGGTTTTGAATAAATATTACGATGAGTACGGATGTTCGAAACGAGAAAAATTATTTTCGAAGGAAATTACGGAATTTTTCGATTTTTAATACGGCGCCATGTTGTTTATATCGTGACGAGGCGACAATTCGAAACTCAAGCCATATTGAATGTCAAACCAAAGCTGTCTCAAACCATTGACTCCCCAACTACATCATGGTGGAAATTCTCGAGTGTGGATAAGTTTATTTATAAGTTTATTTTAAGTTTAATTCTAAGCTTTTAAACTAATGTAGAACTATGACGGTGTTGTCCACACTCAAGAGTAAAATCACGAAAATACGGTGCCAGTTTGACGTTGGAGGTGTCAACGTTTGACAGTCAGTGGTGCCAACTATGTTGGTTGAAATACGGAGGACACACGAAGTTTTGTTGGTAGATTACCATGTCTACGGGTTTTGAATTCGAACGTCAGTTTGGCTAAACTGCGGCATGAACGTTACCATGGCTTCTGTTTGCTCTGATTACGATTCGAAAATGTAGTCACTCAACATTACGATTTGATTTCGATATTTTATTTGATTGTTTGAACTGATACGAAAAGTTGAGTATGTAACTTGGAAACAAGAAACATGAAACGGACGAGGAATTGGAGATATCACTGTGATCGCTAACATGTCTAGTTTTTACTAGAGTTAACGTAATTTAAGCATAGTAGTAATCCTACTTATAATTAAGTTTATATTAATTCTGGTCGCAGTGGTGGACTGTTTCCTTTTTCTCCTTCGTTGTGTTGAATGTTTGTATTGATAATTCTTGCAAACGAACGTTAGAATAACTTGTAAAGTCAAAAGATCGATGAAAATTCAGTTGAGCTGAACGGAGCATGGATGTTTATTCAGCTGCAAAATAAATTCATTGTCGCTTGCGAATTGTACCTAATATGAATACGATTGTAAAATGTACGAAACATAAACAACATGAGCAAAACAGAACGGAGTTAAAATTGTTTTAATACGCTATGCACACCCCAACATGACAAGCCAAGGCTGAAATATAGTGGAAACACTCATAAGAATAAAGAAGTACGAAAGTTAGCTAGAACTTTGTGCGAATGAGCGAATTATTAATTTACGATTTACAGTTCGAGAATGAAATAGGTACGATTTAATAGTACGGCAGTGGTGAGCGGATTTGCAGCGGGATAGTCTTCTTGTAAGCGTGTCGCTGGGAGATTAGATGGTCGAAGGCTCTGTTACCTACGCACAGCGCGCATGTCTCGGAGAGACAGTACCTTCTCGAAGGAAGCGAAATCGACAGACAGGTAGCGGGGCATATGTGATAACCCCAAGACCGCACTCCAATTTATGCGTGGCAATCGAGGCGCATTCAAATCCTAACACCATGTTGATAGAACGTTATGAGTGATTCCACTAAGGCTTAAATAAATCCGGAAATGAGATGTGTTTATAGAACGGAGTACATAAATCCGGATGATACGAAGTTTAGAGATGTGTTTGTAGAACGGAGTACATAAATCCGGATGATACTAGGATTAGGGATGTGTTTATAAAACGAAGGTCGTGAATTTGGAGTAACCCTTCTCTTGTTCTAATTACAGAGAACAATGAACACGGAAGAGATCAAGAGATTTATAAACGAGGAAGTCGAGAGGAGGGAAGTTGCGATCAGGACTCGGCTTGAGACTGAGTACGCTCAAAGGTATGAGATGATGCAAAATCAGATCAAACAGTTTGCGGAGGAGTCTGTTCTGAAATTCGCGGCTCTGGCTTCGATGACCATGGGTCCACCTCCAACATCGAGGTCAGAGATGGTGGTGGAAGAGCAGGGCTCTGGTAGATCTGAGGATGCTCCTCGCACACTTGAGGTTCCCCTAGATAATCCGGTTGTAAACACAACGGCGAGTGGATCTGACTCGGTGGGCACTTGTGCCTGTAAGATCCACAAAGAACCCGGAGTGGCCGTAAGGCCAATTACCAATTTAAAATACGGAGGCAATCCACTGAAAGAAGGGTCGATCGCCGTGTGGAAACGAAGGGTAATGTTGGATTTGGCGAGTGGCGACTATCAATTTCTCGTCGATCCCAACATAAAACCGGCAGTAAACTACACGGAGAGAGAGCTTCATCAGTTGAAGTGTATCGTACTCTCGTACATAATTTCCAATATTGATCACGGTTTGCAATCGATGATCAAAGATGTGAACGAGCCATCAATTGCATTGAGCATGATTGAGAAGGCGGTCGATCCGCCTACTCAGGCGAAGGAACATGCAATGCAAATCGAATTTATGAATACTCGATTTAACCCGGCGCTGGAAACAGTATTAGAGTTTCAAAATCGATTTGAGGGTCTTGTGGAGGGTATTCGGAGGTTCCCTGAGGCTGAGCTGACAGATAGGTCAATCCGGAGGAATTTAATTAATGCTATCTCGGAAGCATGCCCCAGGATAGCTGAAGATGCACTCCAGGAGAACTCTAAAATGAGGGTTCGGGACATCTTTGATCGGATGTTCGCAATGTACGATATGATGTCGGAAAATAGTAGGAGAGAGCAGGCTGTAGGAAAAGCCTTCCTTAGCAGGGGGCCTTCCTTCAGCAAACGGCGGAAAAATTCGACCCAATCCGGAGGGGGAAGTGGGGTCAAAAAGGCGAAATTGGTCTGCTATCAGTGTGGCATATTAGGACACACAAAGGCAGAATGTCGAAACGATAGCAAGATGTGCTATAACTGTGGACGGTTTGGACATCTGTCCATTGAATGTCGGCGTCCACAGACTGCGAGTACGAAGATGGCCCGCAGAAATAGTCGAACGAGTGACCCCAACCCCGTAATAAAACGAAAAGAACGAGCTCTCTCAGCTACTAGGGATAGGTCGAAGCCGGGGGCTGGTCGTAGCAACCCTCAAAAACGGAGCCACACGCCAGCGCAAAACCGGTTGACGACGGCGCAAAACCGGTTGACAAAGGCTGTGGCTCGTAGTAAGAGAGGCGCAACTCCTCCCAGGGTGCAATTTGCGGATGTGGAGTCGGACAGTTCGGTGGCGGCGATAGCGACTCCAAGGGCTCAGGCAATCGAAAAGCCAGCTGCATTACACTCCTGGGGATCGGAGGTGTCTCTGGCGTCCCTAATAGACGGTAAAAACTTTAAGTTAAAATTCATTTTGGATACTGGTGCTACTGAGCATATTGTTAATGATATAAATGTATTTACGACGATAACGGACTTGATCACACCAACACGGATTTCATGTGCTAACAATGCTAGGGACGCAGACTTGATAATAAAACAATCCGGAGATTATTACAATGAAGAAAAACGGAAATTCGGTGTTTTAAAAGGAGTATTGTACGCACAAGACTTAATAGAAAATTTATTTTCTATTAGAAAACAAATAGCGAAAGGTTTATCGGCCTTATTGACGGATAAGGGAGTGATAATAAGTGATCCAATTTCGAATGAAATACTTAAAACGGGTTCATTTGATGGACGGTTTTGGTGGCTCAATTTCTCTCTCCCCTTGTCAAAACTTAGTACGGGGGAAAAACGGAAATTGTTGAAATTAGGTCACGGTGGATCGTTAATGACTAATCCGGAGAAACAACTAAAGGGAATTAAACGTAAACAAGATACGAATTTTGACGAAATTACAGATACTTGTTTAAGGGGGAGAATCACTGATCAACCCGGTGAAAAATCCATCAAAATTTCGGATACTAGTTTAGAGGGGAGAACTGACACTGATCACGGAGAAAACCCGGCTGAAACTTTACAATTACGGAATGACATAGGATTGGCATGGCATTACAGGCTTAACCATGCCTCAAAGAAATATCTCGAAATAGCTGGTAAAGTTCTCCCTGAATTAAAAAATGTAAAATTCGGTGTAAACATTCTCGATTGTCCTGACTGTAAGATGGCGAAAGCAAAAAGAAAGCCATGTTCGGAAGTCAGACATAGGGCCGAAATACCATTTCAGAGACTGCACTCTGATTTAATGGGACCTTTAAAACCAGGAGCATTTAGGTCTCAGGCCAAATATATTGTCACATTTACGGATGACGCGAGTAGATATGCATTTGCTTACGAACTCGGAAGTAAAATGGGAGTCAATATGGCTTTGCTCTCATGTCTAAAAGAAATTAGAAGATTGACGGGGGAAACCACTAAGGTGTCAGAAATACGGACGGACGGAGGTTTAGAATTTAGAACGGAAGAAATGAAATTTTTGTTACATAGGGAAAATATATCCTTGACGGTTTGTGAACCATATACTCCTCAATTGAATGGAACGGCTGAAAGATTCAATTTAGAATTAGAGGAGAAAATCCGGGTTAACTTGATTTCATCAGGAATTCCTACTCATTTTTGGGCATATGCCATGAGACATGTCGTGCATATACACAATAGGACGCCCAACAAATCGTTGGAATTCAAGACCCCGTTTGAACTGGCACTAAAACGGCTTCCGTCACTAAAATATATAAAACGGTTTGGCTGCGAATGTTATATTTTAGACACCCAAAGCACGTCAAAGTTCGCTCCTAGAGCTAATTTGGGTTTCTTATTAGAATGCGGTGAAACAGGTTACAATTTACTGCATTTCCAAAATAAAACGGTAGTGAGATCAAAACATGTAGATTTTGTAGAAAGTAGGACTTACGCGGATTATTTGAGAGACAGGTCAATTGTTAAATTGCCACTTGATCAAGTTGAATTTTCATTAGAGAATTCATTTAAATCCGGCTTTGAACAAGTGCAGGATGTCTCTGTTGAATCCGGACGAGAAACAGAAAAGACATCAAACCCGGTTTTAATTCACGAAAATGATGAATGCGAATTTTACGAAGAATTCGATAATGCAGAAAATCTGGCGTGTTTCCTACAAAATTCTGCAGACGAATTAGGGGAGGACCCAATTACCTATTCACAAGCACTGGCTTCGCCAGACGCAGATGCTTGGTTAGAAGCAATTGAAACGGAGTTTCAGTCTTTGGAAAATTGCAACACCTGGAAAATCATTCCTCGAAATACGGTACCGAAAGGTGTGAGGGTAATGAAAACTAGGTGGGTTCACAAAAAGAAAACGGAGGCAGACGGTTCAATAAGATATAGGAGCAGACTTGTAGTAAAAGGCTTTGCCGATAATAATAAGTATGATATATCTGAAATCTACGCTCCAGTAGCAAGATTACCAGATGTCAAATTTTTATTAATACTTGCAGCCAAATTCGATTTAGATCTTGCTCAGTACGATGTAAAAACGGCTTTTCTAAACGGTTCCTTAGACAAACTCATATATATAGAAATTCCCGATGGGTATGCAGAATACTTACAAACCGGTGATGATATAAAGAGTCATAGTGTATGTGAAGTAGGTACACAGAGCTCTTTACGGTCTTAAAGTGTCTCCAAGGAGATGGTTCATAAGATTCCAGGAGGCTGTGGAAAGAATGGATTTTAAACCCTATCCTTTCCAACCCTGCCTGTTTGTTTGGAAATCCGGAGATCAAATTGCTATAATGTTGCTATATGTCGATGATATTTTACTAGCAACAAATAGTAATCAAAAACGCAAACAAGTAAAATCTATATTAGAAAAGGAATTCTCGATAACTGATCTGGGAGAACCAAGAAAATTCCTAGGATTAGAAATCATACGAAACCGGAGGAACAAAACTATCGGTCTTACTCAGAGGTCTCACATAGAATCGATGTTAAAGAAATTTGACCCTCATTGTGATAGAACGGTGTCTACACCAATGATTGTTGATAGGAATGGAGTCAATGAAAAATTGAAACAACCCGGTGACTTGAATTCGATTCCTTACCGACAAGCTATTGGATCATTATTGTACATACAAGGGGGAGTCAGACCAGATATTTCATATGCTACTAATATTCTGAGTAGACGACAGTCAAATTTTACGATGGAGGACTGGCAAGCAGTAATACGGATAATGAGATATTTAAGAGGTACGAAAGATTTTGGACTTATGTTCTCCGATAAGGGGGATGGAATAGATTGTTACGTGGATGCATCCCTAGGACTCTCGGCCGAAGGGGGTTTCTCCACGACTGGTTACATAATCTACCTTTTCGGTAATCCGGTAGCTTGGAGAACTAAGCGTCAGAATCACATAGCTCTCTCCTCAGCAGAGAGCGAATTCGTTGCAATGAGTACGGCGTGCAGAGAATTAGCCTCAATACGTACAATGTGTTCAGAGTTAGCGGGGATCAAAATAATACCGACAATCCATGAGGATTCTAAACCGGCAATCCGCTTAGCGGAAGTAGATGATTCGTCTACTCTGAAACATTTGGTTAGGCTATCTTATCTTTACGTACGACAGGAACACCGTAAAGGAAATATCACAATCCGGTGGATATCTACTGATGACCAAATTGCAGACACACTGACGAAGTCACTGCACAAATCAAAATTTATTAAATTTAGAAATTTGATGTTATTCCAGCACTAATCGGAATGTGTGTATGTGAACTGTACTGTTGCAGATCGAATTGAATGAGAAGGTTTCTTCTCATTCATTCTCTCAATCCTTACGTAATCCGGCTAAATTAAATACGGAGCTGCCTGGATGGAAGCTTGGAGGGGAGTGTTGGATTTGCAAGCCTCCATGAGATCCATCCGAACATATAATCCGGAGAGGTGGCAGGACTGCGTCTGCCACAAAAGCCAAGCGGGGAATCTCGTCTGGCGGCCATTCTAGTTCCTGTGTTCGAATACAACGACCGTACGACGATTTTACCATCCAGCTAATCCTAGCTAAATATCAAGCCATCTATAACCATCTCTAATTACGAAGGTACTTAAATCTCTATATTACTAAATTCAGTAATGAGCCAATAGATACCTACAAGATAAAAAAAAACTTGGAAAATCCCAAGAAAACCTAGGGAAACCCACCCTGAAACATTTCGCTTTTCCATGTTTCAGTCTGAATTTCCCTTGGTTTTCCCTGGGGATATTTGCATGTCAATATTCTCAGCTGGAGCTGTAGAATCTGAATCTGCTGAGAGTGTCATCGATTTCGCCTTATTTTAATGAGAGTAGCAAAATGCGCTCGAGACTGGCAAATTAGAGGGACACTGGCAATATGCAGAAAGTTCCAGGACGGTTTTCCCAAGATTTTCCGGCTTGTTTAAGTTTTGAAAATTCTCAGCTCACTGACTAGAATCTAACTTCCGTTGAGACTGTCGTTATCCTTCTATCAAGGAGACTAAATCCAAATCGTTCTTAGGTGAATTTTCCTAAAATCTTCAGATATTTTGTGGGATGTTTTAGAATCAAAATTCACAGCTAGACGTGTAAAATCTAAATCCGCTAATACTGTTTTCGAATTCGCTTTACTTTAATGAGACTAGCAAAATGCGCTTGGGACTGGTAATTCAGGGAGACCCCATCTAGGAAAACATATCTAGCGTAAACCTATTGTTCCTCATCCTCATAATTGACACCGAATGGTGACTGACAAGTGTCTCATCAAGTAGGTACTTCTACTAATAGAACAGATATGCCAGCGCTACTAGCGGATCCTTCAAACAACAGCTCAAGATAATTGGTTCTCCCGATCTTCTGGTATTTTCCCCAGCTGTTCGACTCCACCTTCATATCAGCTGTGGTCCCTTCGAAATTTGTTCTGTTCACTCAAATCTCAACTGTTGATGTTTGTTGTCATTTTCATTCATGAATGTGTTGTGATAAAAAAAAAACCAGTAAATGTTTTGCTCGGCTATTCAACGTTGGTTGTAAATTCATCTTGAAGGACATTCAAATTGTCAAGTTCTCCCACCCAAGAACATAGCACGCTAAATGCCGACAATTCATATCACGAATTCGTCAGACCCTCACATCCGCTGATACGATTTCGACTGGTTCATTTAAAATATGTGAGTAGGTACATTGGTTTCCTATGTAGACCACCTTGGGGTAATAAAACCTTGTATTCCAAGTTCTTTGTACACCCAAAGAATATCGTGCGGTGAGTTAGCTGAAATCGTTGGAATTTGGTTCACTCGGATTCAAGTAATCGATAAAGGGATGGTCTTGCCCAAAGTGAAGGGTGTAGGTGCCTTGCACCGCGCTTGTTTTCATCATTATATATATATTCACCTACCTATATATATGTCAAGCTCTAGCTTCCCTCGCGTGACTGGCTGATTCACATTTTACTGTACATACAGCAAGATTTATCCTTTCGCTGTTCTCTAGCTAAACATAGTCTTTCGAGAGTTGGTTCGTGGATTAGTAGAATTCACCAAAAGGTTTGATTCAATATTTCAATACCTCAGTTATATCAGAGAAGTGTTAACTCCTATAAATGATTGATTTTATTTTATTCATTCATTCATTTTTGACCAAAATGAAGCAATTTGGTCAGTAATGTTGGCACTTGGAGTACATACCCAGCTTTTCTTTGTGTAGGACCTTTCCGTTGCTCAGTTCATGGACTCCGCGAACTATCTTTCTTATTTTTTGGCGAATTTTCGTAGAAAATGAAGCTATTGCAATAGCTCCAAAAATTTTAAAATCAAAATTTTCGAAAATTGTCTTAATTGAAATCCGTTTTCAGACATTCTGATACGAATCCTAGAATTGAACGCTTTCTCATATATATATATATATATATATATATATATATATATATATATGTTTGTGTGTGTGTGTGCGTGCGTGTGTTTGTGTGTGTGTGTGTCGTCCCAGACGATAACTCTCCTTAGGATTGAGATAAAATTCCGTTCTTGCGCCAAAAAATCAAGCTTTCCAAACGAAAGGATGAATTCGTTGGCCAATATTTTTTTAGCACGTTAAATTGGTCAAATTTCAAAAAATGTAGTAAAAAAATCACTAAAAATGGCTAAACGGCTAAAAATCGTTAAATTTATATTGTTAAGCAGAATTTTAGTCATATGAAGTTATTTAACGATGAACTAGAACATTAATAAATTTATGCAGAAATGTGTGCTGAAAAATGTATTTAAATATCATTAATATTTGCCCAACAATCTCTAAAAACTCCAAAAAAGCTAAAAATCCAAAATCTTTTTTGAATTGCGGAATATTATTCAGAAGGAGTTTTTTTGCCATCGAATTGGTAGTGAACAATATCTTTTAGCGAATTTTCGTAGAAAATAAACTATTACAAATGCTCTAGAAATTTTAAAATCAAAATTTTTGAAATATTTTGTTCATTGTAAATCCGTTTTGAGGCATTCTGTAACGAATCTCTTGCGCCGAAAAATCAAGCTTCCCAAACGAAAGGATGAGTTCGTTGGCCAGCACTTTTTGAGCGCATTAAATTGTTCAAATTTCAAAAGTGTGCATCAAAAATCACTAAAAATTGCTAAAAACGGCTAAAAATAGCTGAATTTATATTTTTTGGTAGAATATTGCTCAAATAAAGTTTATTAATTATAAAAAAGAACATTCATAAATTGATGTACAAAATTATGCTGAAAATGTACGTAACATTTATTAAAAGTTGCTAAAAAATCTATAAAAACTGCAAAAAAGCTAAAAATTCAAAACCAATGTTTGAGTATGAAATTATTATTTAGAATACGTTTTTTTGCCTTAGAATTAAAAGAGCTCAAATTTCAAAACAATTTAACATTATACAATACGATAATTTACGAAAATTCGCTCATACGATCATGCTGCTTGACTGGGCCTTTTTTTGTTTTTCTGGTGTGGGTAGGAGCCCCTTGTCATGGAGGCCAATTAAGATCTATTGTGACAATGAGCTTGTGACCTCAGTGAGCTAGACGAAAGATACTGGTCCTCCCGACAATCGTGCTCCCGTAATTAAGTTGAATTGAAGGAGGTGGGGACCAAGAGAAGTCACGAGAGTAGAATCCCTCAGAGCTCGGATCGGCTGGATGGAACAGTTGAACAAACATCCGAATCGGCACATCTCTAAGTTGTGTAACATGGGTATAATATACTAATCTTGAATAATCTGCGGAAGGGAATTCCTGGTAGTTTTTTATTACGCACTATTAAGGTTTCAACATAAGCGCTCACACTCCTCTACTGTTACTGATTTTGAATTTGGTCTTGTGGGTCCCGCCCCTTGTATCAAAACCATACACTATACAGGGTGTCCCATCTAAGCGGGCCCATCGAGAAATCACAGCCTTACGGTGCGAGCT
This sequence comes from Adelphocoris suturalis, assembly GCA_030762985.1. Taxonomy (NCBI): domain Eukaryota; kingdom Metazoa; phylum Arthropoda; class Insecta; order Hemiptera; family Miridae; genus Adelphocoris; species Adelphocoris suturalis. The sequence continues at coordinate 91,621,427 of CM061046.1, forward strand.
ATCGAAAAATTGAACTGGACCTTTTTTATAGTATTTCAACTCAGCTTCACGATGCGGAAGTCCGATTTTTATTTTTCCATGTTTTAGGGTCTCAAATCATTGATTGAAACTGACGGTTTCCTCTTGACCCCCCCTTTTTATTGCTTTTTTCGATTTTAGGTTGAATTTGGAACAGAAAATGCCTCCATGAAATTTTCTCTTTGGGGCTTCGTTTCTGAGTTATTCCACTTTTTGCGAAATACTGAAAATCGCCGATTTCTTTCAGACATTACCAACACTTTCTTACTATTTTTATCTTCAATTTTTGAGATGTTCACCACACTTTTGAAATCAGCATTAAACTATCTATCATCAGACCCCAGCGTCCATAATCAACAATCACCATCTGGGGGATGACATTACACTTGAACCGCTTACGATTTAAAAAAAGTTTTCCAAATCGTCGTTTGAAAAAAAAAAAAAAAAAAAAAACCCTAAAACTGTTCAGTACACACAGAATCACTGTTCAGAATACAGTTTAAAAAATGTACCACAAGGAGACTTCCAGTCAGTTGTGTTGTGATAAATCGAAAATGCCACCTGCTCCTTCTGCAGCCTCTGCTCCTTCTCCTGCAAACTGTATTCAAGGGTCAAGAAAACAACAGCTTCTTGATACTTATTGTTCAGTCTACACTATGATCTTTATTATTTAAAGAACCTTACATTATTCCAGAATACGGCGTCTCATTCGTTCTTCTAATAAATGAGTACCTAATAGTACTGAACAGTTTGAGGGGGTTTTTTTTTTTTTTTCAAACGACGATTTGGAAACCTTTCTTTAAATCGTAAGCGGTTCAAGTGTAATGTCATCCCCCTGATGGTGATTGTTGATTATGGACGCTGGGGTCTGATGATAGATAGTTTAATGCTGATTTCAAAAGTGTGGTGAACATCTCAAAAATTGAAGATAAAAATAGTAAGAAAGTGTTGGTAATGTCTAAAAGAAATCGGCTATTTTCTGTATTTCGCAAAAAGTGGAATAACTCAGAAACGAAGCCCCAAAAAGAAAATTTCAAGGAGGTCTTTTCTGTTCCAAATTCAACCTAGAATCGGAAAAAGCAATAAAAAAGGGGGGTCAAGAGGAAACCGTAAGTTTCAATCAATGATTTGAGACATGGAAAAATAAAAATCGGACTTCCGCAAAAAGTGGAATAACTCAGAAACGAAGCCCCAAAAAGAAAATTTCAAGGAGGCATTTTCTGTTCCAAATTCAACCTAAAATCGAAAAAAGCAATAAAAAAAGGGGGGTCAAGAGGAAACCGTCAGTTTCAATCAATGATTTGAGACCCTAAAACATGGAAAAATAAAAATCGGACTTCCGCATCGTGAAGCTGAGTTGAAATACTATAAAAAAGGTCCAGTTCAATTTTTTGATAGCTCGCACCGTAAGGCTGTAATTTCCCGATGGGCCCGTTTAGATGGGACACGCTGTATATGACAGTTCTCATGAGATACAATGGAATGCGCGTGCTGCAAGTTCATGCGCTATTTGCGACACTGTTTTATGCACTGGTTGTAAACCTATTCAGAATCACCTAGGAAGGGAACCACTGGTTGCTCTTGTTAATGTATAGTTACAGTTAATTTGGAACAAGTCCGCTCCTCTTTCATCATAATTTGGATGAATGAATGGTGGAAAAGGATGCCGGATTGTAATGCTGCTTCCTCCTGATACGATATCAGCTGCACCAGCTATCACTTTACCGCCGCACCCATTGGAATACTAACTTATAAGTCTTAGTTTTCTATTCAATTCTTTTAACTACTAACGTTTCCACTCTTGTACTGCTAGACCGAAATCTTTATATGGTCACTCGAATATAGCGTAGGCACCGAATGTTCATCACAAATGGTTTGTAAGAATCGACGAAACTTTTCTCAATTCTTTTTAACCTCACGCACTATATAAAACATATATTATTAAGTAATGCATGTATTACATGGACGTCCCTATGTCTGGCATATTACCCCTCCCCAAATCACTATAAAATTTGAATTTATAGAGAATGGTTTACATAGAGACCAAACGATTCGAGCAAAATACCCATCTCGCTATCAATCCGTCGTCAGAATGAAATTCGCGATTTTTTGTACATTGGAACCAAACAAATTATTCAAGTTCGAAATAATTTATCATGCGAAAAAACAAAACGTTTGATGTATGCTGCCCACATAAATGACATTGAAATAAAACGTGATAATATAAAGTGGGGTTGAAAAGAGAAACATTTACTGCAAGACAAATAATACATAAAGGTAAATAGTGGTAATGTAATCTAGCAAAATAAGAAAAGAAGAAGAAATATCGTAAAAACAAGAAGGGGAGAGGGGAACAAAGGGGTGTGCACTGCTGGCTACTACTGGCCACTAAGATGCAGACCAACAACCTTCAAGGGAAAAAAAGTCACGATTCATCAGAATTGCTCCCTCCATTCACAGCCATCGATCATCAGTTGGGCTGGTACATACAGATCTGTGATAAAACCACTTTATATGATACAAAAAAGAATATTAAAATTAACATTTAAACTACCATTAACTTACCCTACAGAAAACTTATTCCAAAAATGTCAAGTTTTAAGCATTTACCAGCTATATGCTAAAAACCTAATTATGTATGCATGTAAAAGGAAATCCATTTTAGCCCAAAATATAAGGTACACTAGGGGACTACCCCACAGAATACATATCCCACTTGTAAAGAAGACCTTCACAATGTCAGCCCCATTTTATAAAATATGTAGTGTTATTAACAGTTTCTTCAATTTCTACCAAAATCAGCACAATTACAAATTAAACCTACATATCATATCTAAAAACATTAATCGCCACTTCTTGAATATGAGAGAAGACCTATCACTCTAAACTAATTACTTCCTATTATACCACATAGAACTCAATCTACTTCTTCACCTGAACCACCTATCTAAGAACTAATACACCACAAGGAATGAGGAATCAAAAACATTAAAACTACTTACGGCTAGCCAAGAACGGACCGCACACTAGTGCTACGCGTTTACGTCCACAATTAAGTTAAATCGAACTAATTGATGGTGCTATATTATAATAACCAAACGTGTATTTGTATATGTGTGTTTGTGTCCAACGTAAAAGTTTTGTGGCAAATTTGAAACTCAGGGAAAAAAGGTCTGCCAAGTTGGGTGTGACACATAGCTTCCTCGTTTCTGTAACAAAATGTTACTCTTGTAGAGTTTTAGCACAGTGGAATTGTATTTAGATATTATTTTAGAAGAATTTATTACTTCGAATGACAATCGTCGAATGAATTATTCAATATTTACGTTAAAAACAATGAAACTATTATAGATTGTGGAGTGAACGTTTTATTACTCTCCACAACTTTTTAACACAATCCGACTGCTCTCCAAACCTCTGTCCTGAGAAATGGTAGGGCTTTGGTGAGTAGATCGGCTGGCATTTCTTCTGTTGTATCCCAATTTCAAATCACCTTCCGGCACCACTCTCCGAATGAAGTGTTCCTATATTGCAATATGCTTCGACTCGGCATTAACCAAAGGGGTCATTGCCCAGTCTTGAGGTGCTTTATTATCACAAAAAGTGTGAACTTTTGGTTGAGGGATCCCTACGTCATTGGCTAGGTTTTTGAGATGAATACTTTCTTTTGCTGCTTCCGTAAAAGCCATACATTCACTTTCAGCGGTCGACAATGCATCAGTTCGTTGTTTCCAACATTCCCAGGTTATGGCTGCTCCTGCATAAGTGAAGCAGCAACTAGCGTATGACCTGCCGTCGATCGTTTGATTCCCCCAGTTAGCATCAGCTAAACTAATTATTTCACTACTTGTTTTCTTGAATCAGGGACCGTAATTCATTGTTCCTTTCAACTACCTCAAGATGTGCTTCGCTGCTTTCCCATGTTCATTCCCATGAGAAGTATTGAAGTGGGACAAGAAGCTTACAGCGTCTGGTTGAGTAGATATGGCCAGGTATATTAGTGACCCAATTAAATTTTGATAGGACACTTAACTCTGTTCTTCTGTATAGGTTTTCTTAAATCTTAATCCAGGCTCTATTGGGGTTTTGACTGGTTTTCATTCTTCCATGTTGGATTTATTGAGAAGTTCACCCTGACGTATTTGCTTTGAGTCATAACTATCTCCACCTTTTTTGAAATACTAAATTGGATCCCCAGGCAATAAGTCACAGGGTCGCGCCTGTCAAAAGCTTTCATCTGGCTAGCTTTTACTTTCATTAATGCAACTTCATTTTTCGATGCTGAAATTGAATCGTCTACGTACACTGTTCGAAATAAACGATCACAACCCTCTCCTTGGGTATAGATACGGGTCAGCGAAAGATGTGAAGCCCAGTTCATTCTTCAGGCTTGTGAACCATTGTCTTTCTGCCTGTTTCAGGCCAGATAAAGCTTTTTTCATCAGACAACCCTTTTCTAGATCGATTAGCATTTTCCGAGTTTTGTGAACATTGCTGACTCAACATGTTCGCTTCCTTCCATCAAAATTTCATTGAAGTATTTTTCGAACATTTTTGGTGGTTCCATATAAATGTTATGGTTAATAATTCCACTCAAGCTTGTGGTTTTCACACCCAGCTGACACATTTTCATCCTCCTTTGTGCTTCAGTGGCCATCAAGAGTCTAATCATTTCAAGTTTCACAACTGGAGAGTAGGTCTCTGTAGATTCGACCCCTTGTCTCTGCGAAAAACACTTTGCTACCAATCGAGCCTTTCTTCTTTCCAAGACCCCGTCAGCTTTTAGCTTTTCTTTGACTGTCATGCGCTTTCCACAATTTTCTCCCAGGGTATCCTCTCTGTCATGATCCGTGTACCATTTTAATGTGAGCCTTGATTTAATTTTGTATGGCATCTTTCCAAATTTCATCGTTTCCATAATATTATTCTGTATTATCTTTACAGTAAATTATGTAGTCTTTCGTCCATGATGTTGGTTTCTTATTGGTCGCGGATTTTGCCCAATCGGTTGGTCTACAGTTGGAGCAGTTTCACTTTCAGATTCGGCCTCTGTTCCAACTTCAGGTTCATTTGGGATTTCATCAGATTGAATTTATGCTCAACTAACAATTCCTGTTCTGAATTACCCCAATGTTTTTGATTTGTCGAGTTTTAAGATTAGAAGGGATCTCTATTTTGACATAATTAGTTTTGGTTTGTGATTTAAGGAAAACTATATTGTCTGTTATATTGTAGAATTTGTTAGTTTCTCCAAAACTTTAACATCTCGGGAGACTATAATTCTTTTCTAGGAATTTGACCAAATACGGTAGGCTTTTGAATTTTCTGAATAGGCGAGTTAACTTGTTGAGTAGTTGCTGACTGATACATCTTTATCCTCGTCATGTTACATATTACATCCATTCCCAGTTTCATCAAAATCGGACGTCGGGAAGTGGCATTTAAAACGATTTTAAGAGGACATACATACATCAACGGACAAAGTGAACACAATAGCTCATTTTTCCTTTTTTTAAAAGAAAATGCGCTAAAATGTACTCAGTCATGCAGCATGTCTAATAAAGCGAATTTTCAAAGAAAAGTTGTGTATAACATTAAATTAGGCCCTTAAATTCTGATCATTGAGGCCAACCATGTCTTGAATAAAACTGAGGAGACAGACGTGTGACGAAATCGCAAAGAAATTTTTAGAACACGCAGCCGAACTCGAAAATTTGGTCAATTATGGTTATTTTCACCTAAAAATCGATTCTTCTCACTTATTTATGAATCTTAGAGATCTGGGAGTGGTTTTAATAGTCTCAGCTCTAAAAAAAGTACTTCGACTGTGACGTGACATCCCACATGCCCTTTTGTCAAAAAAGCTTTTTTTAAAAGCATTTTTGGGTCATTAAATTAAGTTTGAGCCTGAAATTCTGGAGCAATCGGGCTGGCCATCGATTTACCTGTCTTTTACCAAGACGAATTTTTCTGCGTTGAAACGAATTTTTTACCTCGTTTTTAAAAGGAGTTTTCGTCTGGAAATACATCCTATAAAGGATTGTGTTCTTTGATTTATGAAATGGATTCTAAGGGGGTCTCTGAGCCTTCAAATTTCAAAGCCATCTAAATAGCTCATATTTTCTTTGAAAATTCGCTCGGTTTTTTTAACGGTTTTTTTCATATCGTGAGGCCATTATCATCTTTTGTGGAGGGGCCACAAAGCTGCAGGACATCATAGACAAGGAGGGAAGAGGTTCCGAGAGTGTCTAGAGTAGAGATGAGAGTGTGACCTGAACTGAAGCAAACTGTTTAGAAGACTAGAAGAAGAAGGCAAAAAATTATTACATGATGTTTTATTATATCTGCATTAGATAGCCCATCTGCGCCAACCACTAAGAAGGGTGTAATGGTGCTTCATGGGTCAATTCTAGAGCTCATTTCTGATCGAAAGTACTTGTTAGAGATTTATTTTAATGCTTTGTTTTTCTGAGTAATTTCATTTTTAAGATATGTTTTCTACCTTCAAACAACAATAATTCCACTTGAGATCACTGTAAAATCAAAAATATGACCACCGTTGGAAACAACGTTAATTGGATAATCCAGCTATTTGATGTCAAATCGGCTTAATAAGTTAGTAAAAAGTTCCAGTCATGCAGCATGATCGTATGAACGGATTTTCGTAAATTATCTTAGTATATTTTTTTAAATTGTTTTGAAAATTTAGGATTTTAACTAGGAAGAAATGTTCACTACCTACCGATTTGGGGCTAGTAAACTTGTCCTAAATAATTTTCGGCAGTGCAAAAAATGTTTTAGCAAATTTTTCGAAAAAAAATGAAGCTATTTTTGATTTTTAGCTTTTTCTTTAGCTGTTTTTATCCATTTTTGACAAATATTAATGAAATATAAGTACCTACTTTTTTCAGCACAAATTTCTTGTTTTTCTAGTTTATTGTTAATGAAGTTCTTTTGACTAAAATTCTGCTAAAAAAATCAACAATTTTTACCTGATTTTAGCTACAAGCATAACAACGAAGATACACCTGTGAGAGGCCCACTTTGTTCGATATTCACGTACGCACTGACTCAATGTTGCGCGACATTGTGTAAAGAATCCTATTCCGTATGGAACTCAAAAATACTAAAACGCAACACACGAGATGCAAGACTCAATGTCGCGGAGCGTCCCGGATGCAAGAAAATGAGTCCGAGACGCAGCTTCGCGACAAAGAGTCCGAACAAAGAATCCCAGTGCGTACTAGGCTTGGGTAGGTTTAACGTGTGTAGAGGATGTTGCTCGCTTCGCTCGCTCGGTATGGCTGGAATTGAAACCCCCTAGTCGTGGACTTTCGTTTGAGCCCACACACGGATTTTCCAGTTTTCTACCCCTCACTACCACCCCTTACTGAGCAGGGGTTGCGCAATTTTGATGTGGCCTATATTTTGCGCCGGAAGTGGCTGGTCATATTAAAAAAAGAATCGCGCAAATCGGTCAATCCGTTCAAAAGTTATGGAGGTACCCACATACAGACACTTTACTTTATTAATATAAAGAAGAAGACAATTTTTGCCATAAAATTAATAGTTAACCATTTCTTTGCAATTCAAGCGCTCCAATTTCAAAACAATTTAGTATAAATATAGTTAAAATCATTTACGAAAATTCGTATGATAAGTAATTACAAGTATTATTGTAATTTCAAGTAATTATAAGTATTATTGTAAGTTTATTCCAAGGAAATGTTTCTGTTACAGAATGGTTCGGGTAATTTCCGTACATCACTTTGATAGTCAACTTATTCAAACCTGCGAAGAACCGTTAGCTGCCACATCAGCGCCACCTGATCGGTAAGATTTCACCTACTTTATGTAGTTTGTAAAAATTGTTGGAAAGTTGGAAAAAAGTTCCAGTCACGCAGCATGATCTTATGAGCGAATTGTTCTAAATTATCGTATTATATTATGATACATTGTTCGGAAATTTGAGCACTTTGAGTGCAGAGAAAATTCTAACTGCCAATTGTACAGCAAAAAAGTCGTTCTAAGGATTCGTTTCAGATTGTATCAAAACGCATTTCAATAGAAAAGATTATCAAAAATTTAAATTTTTGGATTTTTTGCGAAAATTTGCTCAGAAAAAATCATTGATTATTCATTGATTTTTGTTTGTAGGATACTCACTGCTCTTCCACACCATGTCATCGAGGTACATGATCTGACTCAACGAGGTCAACCACCGTTTTCCTTTCCCACTGTCGACCGAGTCCAGGAGCTGCGCTACTGTATCACAGGTATCTGAAGAATTCATTACAGTTTAACAGATAAATAGTTTAAAAGAAAAAAATGTTTAAACAATTTTGGAGAGTGACTCTCACTCCCACACGGTGGTTAATTTCTTCTGCTGAAGCAGCTAGATCAACTTCGACCAAGAAATCAAACCAGAATCCCTCAACCATTCAGCAGGTATGTGATCACCTTCAGTCATCTAAGCCGTTCATGACTCACTATTCTCATTTTAGTCCATCTTTGTTGAGAATGCGACCCACTAAACCAACTGGGATGTATTGCATGAGTGACTCTGTGGCTGAAACTATATTCCAATCCGTAAAAGACCACCTCGTCCCAGACATCCCTATTGTTGAACTTAACCCTGGTCTGGGCTTACTTACCCGCAGTCTCTTGACTCTGAACCCCAAACTGATCCTTGCTTATGAAAGTGACAAGTATTTCAGAACTGTCATGAATTCTATTGCAGCTGAAAACTGTAATGTTTTGAAGGTTCAACGGTGCGAATTTTTAAAGGTGTGGAAAGAAGCTTTTAAAGATAAGCTAGATGGTGGCAGTAGAGTTGACAACTTTTTTCCTGGCGTTGAGAAAACTAGTTGGGATTCAGATCCGTTTGTCCAAATAATTGGAGTAATATCTAACCCACGATTCTTTCAGTGTATGGTCAACTCCGTAGCTTTTCAATCAGGTATCATAACACTGGGACGCCCTGAATTATACTTGGTAGTTCCCCCAGAAATTTTCTGGCATATAAACTGTGAAACCATAAAAATGCCTGTGAAATACTCGAAGTACATTCTGTTCAATATGTTTTTTGATTGTGAATTGTTGAATCAAGTCGATGGAAAATGTTTCTTACCGTGGTTCAGACGTGGTCCAAAAAAGACAGCTCACTTGAGAAAATATGCCGTCAATAGAGAAAACTATTATTTAATGAAAGCTGTTCCAAAAAGAGATCTCTTCAAAGTTATACCTCCGGAATTGTTGACGTCGCTTTGGTTTTTTATTTACCAAGCAACTCCGTCGACTAAAAACAAAGTAATTTTATACATGGAAAGATGGATTCCAGGCTGTGGCCCGCTCTTTATTGCTAAAGGCCTGACCGTTTTCACGGAGTTCCGAGATTTAAAGTACAACGAAATGTTGGATGTGTTTCTCACGTTTGTGAGTCTACCAGAGTTTGAAGACTGTTCCTTCCACTCGGCTAAGGAATCATTCTTGAATAAAAGTGATGAAGAAGCTCTTGCTGACTGTATGGACTTTGACCTTGAAGACGCTGAAGAACCAGAAAAGGTTTCTGATCCCTTGGACACTTCAAAGTACCAAGTGTAGATGGTGTGATGTTATAGTGCAGTGTTTGATTTTATTTTGTGAGAGGGACTTTCATATCAACTGGAAGTACCTGTAAGAAGTTTGTAATAGTCGACTCAGTACTGTAGTGGTCCTCAATAAAGTTGTTAATATTGTAAAACAGCAGATATTCTGTTAATTACGCTGAATGTTACTAAATGCTTGTTTCCGATAGACTCAAATAAATGTGTAGTTTTGTCAACGTTTCTTGTTGATTCTACTTACTTATACAGGAAATGAATCGACCAACGACCTGCGTCATAGATTTTGAGAGTTAAACCTCTATATTTTACTAATGAGATGTATAGGAAAAATGAAGGCGGTTTAGTTTAATTAACCTCCTCTGACTGTCGCCAATTCTTGTCGTCAATAATACTTGAGATTTTTGAAACAAAAGGAGTGAAAATGACAAAGTAATTGGACTATAACTACAGTCGTACCTAGGCATTATAACTGCATAAGTAGATGAATTTGTACCTTAATAGGTCGTTTTTTACTTGAGTAACCAAGTAGATCCTAGAATTTGGACGCAAAAGGCATAGTGTGCATGGGACCAGCACATCAAATGTTTCCTCCGTCTATTCGAAATGAATTCCATTGGTTTAAGTAAGCCTAATTTCTGCTCTCAAAATCAAAATTTCTGCTCAATGTTCTGTTATGGTGGTTTCGTTTCTGATAACTTCTCTGCTCATCCTTCTCACACATTTCCAAAAGTTGGTAAACACTACTTAAGTACCTATGTATATATACTTATGATAAATTAAAGAGATTCAGGATTACTTTATCTTAATCACCCACAGTATTTACTCGAATGAATAAATGTCCTATTTTTTCACGACAAAGCGATAAAAACTTATCTACAAACCCAAAATTAGAAACACGAATGTGAAAGCATAGTGAAAACCTTTGCCGGCCAAAAGCACTATCAACAACTGAATTGATACAGGTTTGCCAACCGAGCAATACGAAAAACAGTAAATCCTACCCCTATATTGAAAAAACTTAACAGTGCTCACCAAAAGTATGGGTGATATTCTCGAGACTTGGACACTAGCGCATCCTTACATCGAGGCAAGGCGAAGTCAAAGTTATTTCACCTTGTTGTCATGGTGACGAGTAAACTATGCGAAAATGCGCCATTTGTAGCCCACAGCTGGACAACTGCATAACATAGTCTTACCTAGTTCCTAGTCAATATTTTCATTATTTGTAACATGCAAGGTGATAAATTGTATGCAAATTACATCAAGTTATTATCAGGTGATGACCTCAAACGCTACGAACCCAAGATTTAATCTGTGGGGTAGAGATCCATATGAAATGTGTGTTGGGGAGTTGACATACAAGTGTTCTAGATGATCCACATGTCAGCCGCGAAGATGTTGTGTATTACCTATCTAGTTTTAGTTCTTAGAATCAATTGAAACTAAAAATCTTTAGAGTACTGTGAAAGTGGTATTGTGAAAGGATATGTTATAAGAGCTCTGTTAGGCGGGAATAGTAAGTATCACATGTGGAACGGTAAGTACCTAGAGGGAAGGTATACCTACATACAAGTATATTATTACTTGCTCATGTACTTCATTGATAAAAACGAAAGTAGGTACCTAATTACCTTTTTTGTCCCTAAAATTTGCGTAACTGCAAAACTCGCGCAGTAACTGCACTGCCAATGCCATCTTTATGAAATCTTACCTTCAGAAGAATGCATTTCAGGGGTTTTTCCTTGCAGCTGGTTTTTAATTCATATTGCATATTCCCTGATTCGATATTTGACAAACTTGCTAATCAGCGGTTGTATTCGTCTGCAAAGCAACGACCCACCTACTTTGTTTAGGCACTTTGAACCAACAGCAAATCTGGTAGGACGTGTACGTACCTACCTAAGTGGTTTCGTTTCTTGGTGTAGCAACAACCTGCCTTGTTTACTTTGACAAACTTTCAAATCTCTCCTTTTATCCATTCAATATAACAAGTAAAGCTTCCTCAGTTAAGCATAGTACTACGAACTTATAATAAAACGCTGATGAAGCTACCTGAGCAATGGATAGGTACCTACACATCAGTACAGACACCTGAGGAATTTTCAATCATCTTTTTATTATTTTTCAGGTTAATAGTTATTTTCAAAGCCTAAACGAATGAAGTTCTTTAGTTTTCTGACACTGATTAACTACAATAGTTAGTAGGCTCCTAGTCCAAATAAAAACTCGTTCACGTTAGATTAGTATTGTTGACAGCCACCTACAATCAATTATTGCGCTGGCAGGCACGATTATTATAACATTTAGTCGAATTGAAACTTTGTATTGCTACAATATTATACTTTTTCAAAACAAAACTGTTGAAAAATGGCCTTAGAACCACGAATTATGTTGACGTGAGACGGCAAACTTCTTGTGAGAAATAGGTTGGTTGAGTAGCGATTCATTGACGTAGGGCAGTCATGGCCGACTTTGGCTGAAACGCGAACCTACTCCAGGCGTGACGTCACGAGAATATGGGCCATAAGGACACCCCCAGGAAACAGTTCCATCTTGCTTGTCCTTATACTTTTGTTACAATCGCATTTTCGATAATTCTACGTAATAGAGCTTGAAAAAACTTGTATTAAAAAAAAAAAAAGAAAAAAAATTCTTCTACTTTTACATCGTGTTTCATTGTATTTTTTAGTTTTTAGTGTTCCGGTATTCAGTTCTTTTGCAATCATGTTCCAATAATTAGCTGGCTTCCTCATCACATACTGTAAAACCCCTGAGAATAAATGTACAAGTAATATTGTTTTCTCACTTTTTCAATCAAAAGTTCTGTTTCTTCTCCCATATCGCTCAAAAAGTTCATTTTATGGTTTAAAAATGGAGACTGTCGTGGTAGACAGTGTGGAATGCCAGCAAGAGCGCATTCCCTCCATGGCAAACCCTACAGCCAATATTTTCTCAACAATTCGTTACCTTAGCTTGAATGATTTTACTGTGTTGATCTAAACTGTTGAAATACTCACAGGGAAAACCGTGGTGATGGTTTTCATCGGGTGGATTGCTAGGAGTTGATTCTTTGCAGGAAACTATGTGGCGACAATGGAGAAGAAACAGACCCGTCAGGGCAAGGAAGTCACCTATGCCCGGGTCTACACCAACTGGGACAAACGCCCAGAGTCTGACACAGATCAAGCCATGCGAGCCAGGATTGCTGGGAGGGTCACACCCAGCAGTTCTCAGACTGGAGCTGACATTTTGGAAATGATCGAGCTTCCAGTGAGGTTTCCAAATGTCACTACAATGGCGTGTTGCCAGGTAACCATTTTCAGTTATCCTCAACGATCGTTTAGTGCTCAAATTTATCCCAATCGATTCATTGAAGTGAATCATGTTCAAACCAAAAGAAAAACATTTTATTCCAAAAGCTTTGAAGATAATGATTATTGAATAAATAACTTTCAGTAATGCAGCATGATCCTATGAAATTTATTTTTTGTAATGATATTTCAGACTTGTGGGACGCCACCTCAGGCGACGACTTGGGGAAAACGCAAGAGGGTCGCGAGGTCGTCAGAGACGGACCCCCGTGAACGGGCGGGGGAGGCCGAGCATCCTCGGGCATTTCCGCCCGAAGCCACAGAGCCTTCCACCCCTCCCCGAGACCGACCGGAGTTGGCCGAGCGCCCCGGTGAGGTGGGGGGTGAAGCTATTTAATCACGAAGCCACCCCCCCCAGGTCGTCCGCGTTCGAGTCCAGAAGTCCAGATTGGCAGTTGCCCAAGTCGAGCTTGTACTCAAAGTCGTGTGTTGCCTGGCCCAGTGTTTACGCCACCCACCGTGTTCTCTGTAAACTGTTGTCTGTGAACCGTGTTCCCTGTGTTCTCTCGCGAACAACCATTGTTCCCGCCGCCCCTCCACCAATTCCGCGAAAGCAGAAGAGCGGGTGTTTCCCCTACAAAAAGACAGAGACTGACAAGTGTTCCCTCCCCCTGATTCGTGAACAATCACTGTTACCTCCACTCCTCCACCAATTCCACGAAAGCAGAAGAACGAGTGTTCCCCTAATAAGAGACAGAGACTAAGAAGTGTTCCCTCCCCCATCCGTGATCTCAAGCAATTGGAATTCTACGAACTGGTAACAATTATCGATTGCTCTGTGTCTTCTAAATGTTCCTTGCTATAAGACTGAAATTTCATCTCGTTAGAAGTCTGCTAGTAACGTTAATACTTACTTAAACTTAAGGCTACTAATTTTTGTTAACAGCAAACAGTCATTCATTACAAATCTTCTATTGAAATTAAGTACCCTGTAACTTACAAAAGCTTCCCATTTTCATCACGTTAAAGTTCACTGCTGTACAATTACTTTCGTATAATTCATCAATAATATCCTGAACTCGAATTTGGAGTTAAAGTCTTTTAATAAACCTTGTGTTCTATGTCTGTGTATTTTAGTCATATCACGTGATTCCCTACACTGGTAAAATTCATCTAGGTTTTTCTCATGGTCAATACTTAGCATTATTTAACAATCAAACATTTTCTTTAGTCCAAGTCATATCATCCGTTTCTAATAAACTAGGATCAGTTACTTCAAGAAGGTACCAAAGGAACCTGCTTGAAGTGGAGTTGATCCAAAGACTCCTGAGTGTATTTGTAAGTACTGTCGATCGTAGAGAAGCTTCACTTCTCCAATAATCCGGCCCACCGCTTAGCAACACCCTACCAACGATCGACCCCCCTCAATTAATTGAGGGGAAGCTTACAAATTGGTGGCAGCGATACGGATTTGCCGGTATTAGCTAGCTAATACGAACTCATAACTCCGAAAACAATAACCAGTGAAGGGATCACAAGTAACGGTCAAATAAGTGTGCATGCTAACGATTTTTGTAGTAAATGTTTATATTTAGCATCTATGTTTTCGTATTGTGCCTGGAAAGATACAAACAACATTTGTTAACTGGGATACATTCACATTTAACAAAAAATTGATTACTGGTCGTCCCGAGAACCGCTCCTCGAATAACTTGCTACATAATTACTTGTTACCTCCGTCATATGTTACCCAGGAAACTTGTCATCTCAGTAACCTATCAATTGCTACCCCAAATAACTTGTTGCCTTGATAGCCGGTTAGCTGTACGACCTGCTTCCTTCTTGGCTTATAGCCCTAGAATATTATTGTTTAGATAACTTGATACAGTGACAGCTGTTACTTTCAGAGTTGCTCCCTAAAAAAGTGTTGCCTCGATAACAACTTGTTCCCTCGATAACAACTTGTTCCCTTGTTGGTGTGGCCTGGTATCACTGCTCCCGTGAGCCGTTCCCTGGGAACTTGTTCCCTCCATGACAGATTGTTCCCTCGTTAACGGCTTGTTTCCTGGTCGGTGTGACCTGTTATCACTGCTCCCGTGAGCCGTTCCCTGGGAACTTGTTCCCTCGATGACAGATTGTTCCCTCGTTAACGGCTTGTTTCCTGGTCGGTGTAACCTGTTATCACTGTTCCCATAAACCGTTCCCTGGGAACTTGTTACCTTGATAGCAACTTGTTCCCTTGTCTGCGTAGCCTGTTGTCACTAGAGCCCCTGCTCCCGTTCCCTAGGAGCTCGATAACAATTCTTCCTAGAACCTGTTGTCCCAATTAGTGTCCAATATTGTGAAATTGAGACGAGTAACGATCAGGGTTGTATCTACAACTCACTTTTGATTACCCAGCATTAATTAGCCACCCTTTCTGCTGCCATTCTCTAGTAATTGACTCTATCCCATATCTGAAATTTTAGTAAAAGAAAAATGTCGGAATCTGAGGAAACCTTGGGGGCAGTAAGGGACGCAATGGAACAGTTGGCAACTCTCCTTCAAAATTTTAATGCCTTGAGTGGGGAAGCGAAGCGTGAGGGGCATAGAGGTGAGCCTGATGTTCCGCGTACTTTGTTCCTGGAGTTGGAGCCATGGGACCCAGACGAGGTAGGAGGAATCTCTGCGACCGCCTTCTTTCAAATATTTGAGGAAATAGCAGCGACACTATCTCCACAAAAAAGAATCCGACTATTGCGAGCTAGAGTAAGAGGAACTGCAAAGCAATTTCTTGTTGACCATGCAAATCTCCTCGGAGGTAATGAACCCTATGAGGACATCAAACAAGCCATGATCACATGGTTCGAGAGGAGAGATCCTGCAAAGGCTGCTGCAGAGATGTGGACCATCAAAAGGCAGCCAGGAGAGGCCCTACGTCAGTTTGCTGAACGGGTGAGAAGACTGGCACAGATAGCGGTGAAGGAGGAAGGGGCCGAGTTAACTACCACCCTCAAACATGATTGGGTCAGGAGGAAAACCCTAAAAGCTTTCATCAAAGGTATAAATCGAGAGCTAAGTTCCCACCTGATCAATAATGAACCGGCTACCATTGAAGATGCCCTAAAGAAAGCTGAAGAATTAGAAGAGACCTTGAACTCAGATGATGATACTGATGCAAAATGGGATGTTGCGGCTGTGGCATCGGAAGACAAACGATGTTACCAGTGTGGAAGCCCACAGCATTTTGCAGCTCGATGCCCGCAGAGAGAATCAAATGGCCAATCGAAAAGTCATGGTCCCCGCCGTCCAGCACCCCGTTACCCTTGCCTATTCTGTGCTAGCCCATCGCATTTTCCTAATGATTGTCCTCACAACCCGCAAAAAGCAATTTTCTGTGATTACTGCGGCGTTCGGGAACACCTGGAGGCTGACTGCCACAAAAAGAAGAGTCTGCTACCAGTATCACGCCCTATATATCAGCCAAAAATAATGGAAAACCGGGATGCCCCCATGCAAAAGTCCGATGTTCCGCCAACAACTGCTCAAAACATCCCCCACATCCCCCTGGTAGGACGTTCAATGTATCGCTCCTTACACATTCCAGTCACTCTCAGTGGAGAGAACCGACAATTGATTATTGATACGGGAGCTGCCATTTCTGTCCTGGCGACACCTGTACAAGGGGTCCCGATCAGACCCACCAGAGTGACCGCTTGGGGAGCAGATGGATATCCACTGCGCTTTAGAGGGGAACAGACCCTCCAGGTGAACCTTCAAGGAAAAAGGTTTGAACACGTCTTCCTGATCTTTGCGAGGGAGGGGGCAGGATTGGACCTCCTCGGATTAGACATACTACGAAGAGTGCCCATGACAATCCGAGTCGATCGACACGAAGCCACAGTTGTTTGTGGTATACAGGACTCAACCCCCCAAAAACCCCTTCGACACTCGGAAGTAAAACCAAACCAGGAAAGGGACCCTCAACCCCAAATACATATTAAATTAAGTCACCAAACAACCAGAAGCGATCAAGTCAACAAAATCTTGGAATGTGGTGATCACAATGAACCCCCACAACCCACCAATGCAGAAGTGGGTGTTGCAACGACAGATAAGGAAGAGGACTCCACTGATCACTCTGACCAGTGGGAACGTGAACTCACCCCCACCGAACGATGGGGCCCCACCATTGTCAACTCAGGAGCAGAGTGGAACAATATAGATATCAATACCGACAACTTACCAGACGATGTGGCTGCCCTTCAGACAGAGATCCCAAAGAGACAATTCCAGACTCCAAAAAGGGTAGGTCGAAAATTCTGGAGCCCGTGGTCCGGGCCCTGGATTGTAGAAAAGAAAATATCTGATGTGACAAACAAGATAACTGACATTCAGAAACAAAGACGTCGGGTTGTTCACCTGAATCGCTTAAAGCCAGCTTTCACAGGAAATATCCCTGATGATTTGTTTGTTAAGGACCTTAGACGACTCGAAATGTTGAGAGAAAATAAGTCACCAGTGTCTCGCCCAACGCCAGTGGGTGAAGAGCGGGACGTCGATGAAGAAGAGGAGGATGAACTGGATGCTGATTGTCAGGTAGATGAATTAGGACCCTGTTCCCCAATGGACCCAACCCCTAGCCCGGAAGTTAGAATGAATAGAGACGAGCAGCACAAAGGGGGGTTAGAATCTGGTGGGGTGAAATCGGAAATAGGTAAAGCTTCCCCCTGCCCCTATCAATTACGGCAGCAACGCCCCAAAAATTATAGAGACCTCCATTTGGGAAAACTTAATGACCAGTAACCAATAGCTTCTTTAAAAAAAAAAAAAAAAATACCTAATAATAATAAAATAAAAATATTATGTGTATGTAACTTTATAATTGTAAAATTCTTGTTGTAAGATCTAGTTGTGTTTTGTGTATAGCAAGAAATGTTAGTGGTATAAGGACATTTTAATTTCACAAATGTATGTATCTGTATAGGTATATATCCATGTATGTAACTTTATAATTGTAAAATTCTTGTTGTAAGATCTAGTTGTGTTTTGTGTATAGTAAGAAATATAGATGGTATAAGGACATTTTAATTTCACAAATGTATGTATCTGTATAGGTATATATCCATGTATGTAACTATATAATTGTAAAATTCTTGTTGTAAGGTCTAGTTATGGTTTGTGTATGGCAAGGAACGTAGGTGGGGCAAAAACAGTGAGTGTACTGTGTTAATGTGTAGCCCAGTCGCCTAGATAAACTATCCGTGCGTGTGATTCGTAGAAGAGCGGAGCAGAAAATAATGGAATGCATTTCCCCTTGTTACAGGGAAATGGCGACCCAAGCCTCAACGGAATCCTGGGATTTGTGGTCGGACCCCAACCCTCCTGTAATCTTCCCGGCCGTGCAGGAGGTGCGCAATGCCTATAAGGCCGCCGTTGATGGACCCACTCGGGCGACTGAGGAGATGCCGGGCGAGGCGTGGCACAAGGAGCGCGAGGCATTGGCCTGGCTGGAGGCCATTGCCACTAACCTGGATACAATCCGCAGTACCCGAAACCCTAAGGTCCAATCTATGGCCGTGGCAAATGGTGTCCGTTGCACGGCAGAACTGGCAGCTATGCTGCCAGCTTGGCGTCAAGGGCAGCTCGAGGCACTGACCCTCAGACAGCAGCTACGGGCAGAGAAGGCGGCACGAAGGGAGGCACAGGAAGAAGTGCGTCGCCTGCAGCAGACCTACAGCGGGAACCATGGTCCCCTATTTCCCCTAGAGGTCACTGAATGTCATCCTGAAGCCACGAGTCAAGACCAAGACCGAGGTCTATCCTCCTCCGACGAGAGTGACCAAGAAACCTGTAAGACCCTCCCCCAGCCCGATGCAGATAGCGTGGCCAAATCCCAGAGCTCCTCCTCCACCGAGTCCGAGGACTCTGAGTCGGACTCTTCATCAACGACCGCAACCGTGGAGACCTGCTCAGTGAAGGCGACACCAGACACCCGGAGTAAGGATACGACCTCGGAGCTGATGGCCGGCGCCCCCGGAGCACTACCCGTGAACCTCATTGCCACTCCACAAATAGTTTCACCACCGAGTCGGCACCACCACCAAACACCCCCGACAACCCAAACTTTGGCTCAGTGCCCTGTTTGCAGGAAGCTGGATCGTCCGCTCCAAACCTTCCGGTGTGGCTCTTGTAAGACCTTTTGGGGACGCCTGAAGAAGAGGTATTTGGAGGGGAAGCCACTCCCCACATGCAACCCAAACCACACCCTGGGAACAAGACCCGACGAGTGTATGAGCTGTCGAAGGTTCGAATACGAGAGGATGTTCCGGCAACTGTACCCCAGACGACCCCTCCAACTGCCGACCATGATGGCAAGTCGCGCCGTCGAGGACGACGGCTTCCAGAGGGAGGAGGGATGTGGGACGCCACCTCAGGCGACGACTTGGGGAAAACGCAAGAGGGTCGCGAGGTCGTCAGAGACGGACCCCCGTGAACGGGCGGGGGAGGCCGAGCATCCTCGGGCATTTCCGCCCGAAGCCACAGAGCCTTCCACCCCTCCCCGAGACCGACCGGAGTTGGCCGAGCGCCCCGGTGAGGTGGGGGGTGAAGCTATTTAATCACGAAGCCACCCCCCCCCCCCCCAGGTCGTCCGCGTCCGAGTCCAGAAGTCCAGATTGGCAGTTGCCCAAGTCGAGCTTGTACTCAAAGTCGTGTGTTGCCTGGCCCAGTGTTTACGCCACCCACCGTGTTCTCTGTAAACTGTTGTCTGTGAACCGTGTTCCCTGTGTTCTCTCGCGAACAACCATTGTTCCCGCCGCCCCTCCACCAATTCCGCGAAAGCAGAAGAGCGGGTGTTTCCCCTACAAAAAGACAGAGACTGACAAGTGTTCCCTCCCCCTGATTCGTGAACAATCACTGTTACCTCCACTCCTCCACCAATTCCGCGAAAGCAGAAGAACGAGTGTTCCCCTAATAAGAGACACAGACTAAGAAGTGTTCCCTCCCCCATCCGTGATCTCAAGCAATTGGAATTCTACGAACTGGTAACAATTATCGATTGCTCTGTGTCTTCTAAATGTTCCTTGCTATAAGACTGAAATTTCATCTCGTTAGAAGTCTGCTAGTAACGTTAATACTTACTTAAACTTAAGGCTACCAATTTTTGTTAACAGCAAACAGTCATTCATTACAAATCTTCTATTGAAATTAAGTACCCTGTAACTTACAAAAGCTTCCCATTTTCATCACGTTAAAGTTCACTGCTGTACAATTACTTTCGTATAATTCATCAATAATATCCTGAACTCGAATTTGGAGTTAAAGTCTTTTAATAAACCTTGTGTTCTATGTCTGTGTATTTTAGTCATATCCCGTGATTCCCTACACTGGTAAAATTCATCTAGGTTTTTCTCATGGTCAATACTTAGCATTATTTAACAATCAAACATTTTCTTTAGTCCAAGTCATATCATCCGTTTCTAATAAACTAGGATCAGTTACTTCAAGAAGGTACCAAAGGAACCTGCTTGAAGTGGAGTTGATCCAAAGACTCCTGAGTGTATTTGTAAGTACTGTCGATCGTAGAGAAGCTTCACTTCTCCAATAATCCGGCCCACCGCTTAGCAACACCCTACCAACGATCGACCCCCCTCAATTAATTGAGGGGAAGCTTACACACTTATATATTTATGATAAATTGTTTTGGATTTTAGCACTTTATGGCCAAAGAAATAGTTGACTATAAATTTTATGGCAAACATTTTTTAAAAAAATATATAAAGGGTGATTCCCTCGCAGATGCAAAAAAAAAAAAAAAAAAAAAATTTTGGGTGAAACTACATCAAAAATGGAGTAAAATGCTGCCAACTGCATATTTTTATCTCAATCCGTTCTCGAGATATGATTTTTTAAAGGTTTTTTCAGGAAAACCGTGTTTTTTTCCTCTTAATCTCAAATTTCTCCACTTTACTTCATTCAATTTTAACTTTTGACCACATTTTCGGAATTAGCATTAAATTTACTATAAGAATAGTGTACTTGAGTTCTTAAAAAGTACCATCCAAAGGCCCTCACATCAGCTCAAACATTGACGATTTTGAAAAAATAATATTTCTGAAAATCTTTAAAACTTTACTACTCTTCCAAAACGATTCCTGGAAACTGGCAAATCTCATGATAACTGCTTCGTCTAATACTCTTTCCAACGATATAATCAAGTTTACTTTTATTTTGTTATTTAGGGGAGAAAATTATGTTTTAATGTTAAAAAATGTGGGTTTTTCAATGAAATTGTTGGTTTTCTCGAAAGATGACCCTCCATGAATCTACGAGTATGGGGTCGGTTTCTATGTATTTTTTCTCGCTGGATCGAATGGAAACTCTTGCAGATCTCTCAACTACGTTATAATCGAGTTTTACACTTTATTATTAACTAGTTTTACCCCATAACACACATACATTTAATCGTAACAAACAAACTAAACATTTGCGATTTTAAGTGTAAAACTCGGTTATAACGGAGTTGGAGAGATCTACAAATGTTACCATTCGATACAGCGTGAAAAAATACATAGAAACCGACCCCATACTCGTAGGTTCATGGAGGGTCATCTTTCGAGAAAACCAACAATTTCATTGAAAAACCCACATTTTAACACAGAATGTGTTTTAGCCATGGACTAACTAGCCGAAAATGGAACGCGGGATGGGAACGAAATGTGTGACGGATGATTTTCACGTACAACCGAGCCGTTGGTAGGGAAATGGAATTTCCGCCATTTTAATCGCACAGAAATCGTTCACCATTCGTTGGAAAGCTCTTGATTTATCACGAATTTATTTCGTATTTTTTTTCGTAGTTTCATATTATAACTATATAAATTGATGTTATAAATGAATAGTAAACAATGACGCTTGTTTGGTTGTCACTTGGTTGCGCGACAACGCAATTTTCGTAGTTTCATACTATAACTATATAAATTGATGTTATAAATGAATAGTAAACAATGACGCTTGTTTGGTTGTCACTTGGTTGCGCGACAACGCAAACACATTCTGTGTTTCAATAATTTCGTCCGAAGTATGTAAATAGAGGTAACCGGGGGTCCAGGGGGCTTGCCCCCTGGCGAGGCGCGGAGCGCCGAGTTTTAACATTAAAACATAATTTTCTCCACTAAATAACAAAATAAAAGTAAACTTGATTATATCGTTGGAAAGAGTATTAGACGAAGCAGTTTTCATGAGATTTGCCAGTTTCCAGGAATCGTTTTGGAAGAGTAGTAAAGTTTTAAAGATTTTCAGAAATATTATTTTTTCAAAATCGTCAATGTTTGAGCTGATGTGAGGGCCTTTGGATGGTACTTTTTAAGAACTCAAGTACACTATTCTTATAGTAAATTTAATGCTAATTCCGAAAATGTGGTCAAAAGTTAAAATTGAATGAAGTAAAGTGGAGAAATTTGAGATTAAGAGGAAAAAAACACGGTTTTCCTGAAACGACCTTTAAAAAATCTCGAGAACGGATTGAGGTAAAAATATGCAGTTGGTAGCATTTTACTCCATTTTTGATGTAGTTTCACCCATTTTTTTTTTTTTTTTTGCATCTGCGAGGGAATCACCCTGTATAATTTGGTGTTCAAACCAATTTTTAACCTTTTTTTCGAACCTACGGGTTTGTGGTCAGTTTTTTTCCTTCATTCCAAGTCGAATGGTTACTCTTGAATATTTCTCAAACTTCGTTATAACCTAGTTCTATACTTAATGAACTAGTTTTTTCCCTAAAAAAAACTTACAATTGATCATACTAAATAAATTTAAAATGTGTTAGTTGAAGTGTTAAACTCGGTTATAACGAAATTGGAGAGGTCTGCAAGTGTCCGACACACAATCCGACTCTGCCTGAGGGGAGGGGAGGGGAGGGGGGGAATAGAAAACTTCCTCCAACTCTTAGGTTTCTGGAGGGTCATTTTTCAGGAAAACCCAGTTTTTATTTTTTTAAATAATTTTTCAACATCAAAATTTATGTAGTTTTCTCGCCTATTTAGCAATGTAAAAGTAAAACCGACTATTCAGTAGTTTGAACGGAACTCTAGGCTTCATTTTGAAAAGCCCCAAAAGGATTTCAATCTAGAAAACTCGAGAAAAAAAATTTAGAATAAAACTTTTGGAGCCATCGCTGTAGCTTTTCGGAAAATCGCTAAAAAATTTAACATAATAAATTAATCTGGACAGTGAATAATATAAAAGAATGTTTAAGGTGAACGGACATTATTATGATCAATCGGCAATTTTACTTATACTAATTATTACTACCATGTTTTACCAATACTAATCATATTACGTTACAAAAATTATGTATAAATAAAAACTAATAACGAACAATTAAATTGAAATTTGGATTTAAATTTCTCATATATGTGGATACAACTATCAAAACAATACAGTTGGCTGTGGTATTTCTTGAAATGTTTATTTTATTTGTAATCTATTTAGGAGACTGGAAATGTGCTCATTGGTTCAGACAACATCATATGCCTTTTTCAACTGGTGACACGCACTCACGACATATCAAAACAGAAATTTCTGGACTTTGAACTATGGCCAGTTACCCTGGAGCTAAGTTTTTCCCCAACTCACCTGGCCATTTCTGAAGACGTCGTAGCTTCAATGAACTCCTCATGCCTTCACGTGTTTAGAATTAATAAAGGATTCGCTCGACCTACCGATTGGAGCAGTGCATCTGCTGCCAATTCTCCTAGAAAGACGTATAAACCCAAAAAACCTTCGCCTACAAGTAAGAAAATTGTTCATTCTGTCACTATGATTAGAAAATTTTATAAATAAAAAGGCCCGTCTCTCCTTAATTTGGTTTTCATATTCTCCTCCAACATTTCTTCCCTGCAATTAGGGCCTCTTCAAGAAGATGCTAAAAAATCAGATCTAAACTAGTAAAATTTGCTCAAGTGGTTTTATAATAATAATAATTTAAACTGTCCTAATAAAGAAACGTTACCAATTGTTACAACTGTTAACTAGCTAGTTCACTGTAAGTAAGCAGATGTCATAGACTAACGTGACATAAGTACATTTGGTGATAATCAGGAAATGTGGCTGTCATGGTGGATTATTCATAACGAGTAATTAATTTTGTGAATTTGTTCTTACTCAAACGGTCATGTCAATGTGCGTGGAAGAATACAAAATTTTGAAATTCCAAAAAAGAGCAGGAATAATAAGTAATCAATTCAGAATGAGCAGTGGAAGTATAACGCAGTGATCGGTTGCAAACGTTTCAGGTAAGAAATCAAGTTGATTAGGTACATTACTTGTCATGATACCTAGGGGCCTGGTTTGTTCTAGCCAAGCTTACGTCTTCACTCGGCCAGGCTTTTAACCATCCATTACTGGGTGTAATTCCATTTACCTTGTGGGTGTAACATAACTTTGTTAACATGGGAGTCATAATCATTTGATTATTTTCGTTTTAGAAGAAGATAAACGAGACATAAAAAGGCCTTCAAGTCCCATACGGCTTGAAGAGCTGCTAAAGGAAGTAAGCGAGGTTGGTGGCAAACTCCACGAGTCCTACAAACTCTCCAATGGTCCTCTGCCGGTGATTGCTCTGCTTCCCTCCCTAACCTCCAGGAATTTAGTCAGCAACCCTGCCAGGAATTTAAGAACTTCGCCTTTCAAGCCACCCAGCGCAGTTACGATGGGTGTTGCCATCAGGGAAATACCTGCCAATGAGGTTAGTAGATTGATAAGGTGCTTACCAGTAATATATGCCTGTATTTATACCCATATCTGACACATCTTGTGTTGTGGCTACGTGTGATGTGAAAAGATTGTTGACACGTTTGAATGTGAGGGGATCATCTGAACTGATTAAGTCCTAACTGGATGAGAACCCTACGTTGCTGGCTAATTCTTCAAATTTAAAAAAAGTGTGCCGAAAAATCACTAAAAATGGTTTAAGAAAACTACTAAAAAATGGTTAAATATATGTTTATTGGTTTAGCAAAATATTAATCATGAAAAGTATATCAACTGTGGAATACTTTATCTTATACTGGAACATTGAAAAATGTATGAAAAAGATATGCTGAAAAATGAACTATAGTTTTATTATAATATGCTAAAAAATTGATACCTAAAAGCTCTGTAAAAATTTTAGAAGAGCAAAAATATGTTTGTACAGCTAATATTATTTAAACAACTTTGTTTACAATAAAATTTATGGTTACCAATTTCTTTACACACAATGTGCTCAAATTTCAAAATAATTTAACATAAAATACAATGTACTCTCCCTTATCCGGCTGCCTTGGAACCAGAGCCTGCCTGGTTGGTGTTTTGGCCAGTCGCAATGTGCAGGCATTTTTGTAAGATAAATTAACTACATAAATGTATTTAAAATGTTGGTACGTGTATATTAATAAAGTACACGGAGTATACAGTTCCTAAATAAGTATTAATTTGTTTATATATTAAATTATTATAAGATTTACTGACGAAGTATGGCATAAACAGAAATTATGGCAACAATTAGGAACTTTTTTAGCGAATTTTTGAAGAAAATTAAGCTATTGCTCTCGCCTCAAAATTTGTAGAATGTGAATTTTTGAAAAATTTTTATGCAGAAATCTGTTTCAGGCTATTCTGAATCATATTCTGAAGTTTAACGCATTTTTTTTAATGTATGTATGTATATATGTATGTGTCATTCCAGACGATAACTGTCCGTAGAATTGTCTTGAAATTCAAAAAAATTTTAAAATGTTAAGGACACAAAACGAAAGTTCAAGTTCGTTGGCCATCATGATCGGATTACATCTTCGGGTTGAAATTTTCAAAAATGTAGTCAAAAATTTCAAAATAGCCTGTTTTTTGCGATTTGTTTAGAAATAATTTTTTCAGCATACTAACATGTGGTATATTCGGAATCAGCGTAAAATTTCCTATAAGAATATGTATCAAGTTTTCAAAACTTTCAAACTTGAAAAATCAGTCAAAAATCGAAATAATGCCGTTCACTAGTTGTAAAAATCGGTACCTAATATTTGCATGAAACATTGTCCAAATTCAGATTGAACTACTCTTATGGAAGTATCCCTGTATAACCAATCCTAGAACCATGCTGTTTAAAACGTAGGTAGTAGGTGCTTGTTAAAAAAAAAAAAAAAAAAAAAAAAAAAAAAAAAAAAAAAAAAATGTAATCACAACAAACTGATGAGTTTACTCTGAAATATTCCGTCCTCCGATTCTCTCGGTCGCTCTCTTTAATGTTTTACGCTTAACTGTTTTAGGACTTGATGTAGCTTTAATACTGACTGTGGCTTCGAAAATATCAGCCATGAAATTATGAAGAAGTTCTATTTATGTACGTACTAGCACGCAGACCCAAAGTCGAAGATTTCTTCAAAATTCGCTCATGGGGTCATGCTGCATGACTGGACTTTTTTTTTCTTTCTTTGCTTCATGTTCCAAGAATGTTTGCCTGCGCATGTAACATGACATAATGTGGGTCAGAAGAGATTTGCAGAAAGTGAACGAATAGTAAATTATTTTAGTTCTTTTATTTTTTATTCGCCAATGTGTGATCAGGAGTGGGAGGTTTTCTTTTTCTTCTCATTACCTTTCGGGAAGGCGTGCAGCACCGAGATAAGCAAACGAGTAAAGAGAAAATGTTGTTTTCCCCTCTTCTGGAAAGGACATGCGAGAGTGAATGCGTGAAGACTGTCAGGAGGACAATGAAGAAAATGGGTGGCTGGTTAATAAGAGGGAGTTTATTACACTAAGTTTGAAAGAAAAAAAAAGGGGGGGGGGGGGGATAAAATCGCTCATACTTGCTTTGTGAAAGTTGTTGTTATACGTTTTATTACATCGTAATACAGTTGTTTTGTGTCTGTATGTCGTTGATTGTTATCTTTATTACTGTACGAAATTGATTCACAGCCGTGGGCCGAACAAATGACTACAATGGTTGAAAGTCTACTGCAGTTGGAACTGGGCGATTGGGGAGATGACGTCATGAAAGAAGAGTTCAAGTGTATGGCGCTTAGGCCATTCTACCGTATCAACACGTACTATCCATCTAAAAATGGTAAGTTTCCATCTTTTAGTGAATTTTCGTGAAAAATGAAGCTATTGCAAGGGCTCCAAAAATTTTAAAATAAAAATTTTCTCAATTGAAATCCAGATATATATTAATTGCTATGCAATTCTTAGGCCGACCCCCAATAATTTTTGACATGGATATGTCTTTGCTCTGGGGGGTCAACCAAAAATTTCCGTGACGCAAAATTTGTGTCACAATTTCAGTGTTTTTCACGTACAACCCAGCCGTTGCTAGGGGAATGGAACTTCCACAGTTTTCATCGCACAGAAATCGTTCGCCACTCGTTGGAAAGCGCTTGATTTATGTGATAAATGTTCACATCTCAAGCTACCAATTTCCCCCTCCTTACGTACGTGGCTACATTCCTAAACTAAGTTGATTGGACTATAAACAATTTTAATAAGCCGGTTACAATATTCTTAACGTAAAGCAATAGCATCATTTACTCCACTCCATAGGAAACATTTTCATCCCCTTGACAACAGTCGACTGTTTACAACAACTCATTGTAGTGGCTTCTCTCCACAATTATTTTCAACATTAATTTCTATAAGTAAATCGTTGTTTTGTTGGAATTAGTCGGGATGCGGCCCAGGGATTTGTTTAAAGTTAAAGGATTTGTTTACAACTCTCGAGGACAACCGTTATGAAATCCCCAATCAAAGACATATCCATGTAACATGGTATCTGCTTGTAAAGCAGATAGTGGAACTCGTTTACGAGTTTGGTTTTTTGTAACGTCCGGGACGAAATTAAAGATGATTTTCACGTACAACCGAGTAGTTGAGTAGTTGCTATAGATTGTGTCACAATTTCAGTGTTTTTCACGTACAACCCAGCCGTTGTTAGGGGTATGAAACTTCCGCAGTTTTCATCGCATAAAAATCGTTCGCCACTCGTTGGAAAGCGCTTGATTTATATGATAAATGTTCACATTTCAAGCTACCAATTTCCCTCTCCTTACGTACCTGGCTACATTCCAAAACTAAGTTGATTCAGGCTAAGAATTGCATAGCAAATTATCCTCGTTTTCTACGCAGTAGAAAAGAGAAAAGATCCGGCGAGGCGCGAAGCGCCGAGTATATATATATATATATATATATATATATATATATATATATATATATATATATATATATATATATATATATATATGTATATATTTATATATGTATGTGCCATTCCAGACGATAACTCTCCTTAGGATTGAAATAAAAAATCCATCCTTACGCCAAAAAATCAAGCTTTCCAAACGAAAGGATGAGTTCGTTGGCTAACAATTTTGAGCGCATTAAATTGGTCAATTTTCTAAAAATGTGCTAACAAAAACACTAAAAATGGCTAAAAACGGTAAAAAATAGTTAAACTTATACTTTTTAGCAGAGTTTGAGTCACAATAAAATTATCGTCGATTAACTAGGACGTTAAAAAGTTTATGCAAAAAATTCTGCTGAAAAACGTACTTATATTTCATTAATATTTGCTGCAAAAGCTAAAAAAACGGCAAAAAACCTAAAGCTCCAAAATCTTTTTTGAATCACCAAATTTTATTTAATATACATTTTTTTGTCATAAAATTGGTTTCTAACAATTTAAGTATTTGTAATGAAATTGTTCAAATTTAAATTCAATTTAACACACCTATAATACGGTAGGTAATTTAAGAAAATTCGCTCATACGGTCATGCAGCATGACTGGAGCTTTAGAGTTATGTGGTAATTGAGAGAAAAGTGAGGATGTTGCATTCCTTAAAAATTAACCAATTTCACATATTTAGTTTGGAATGGATGTATCCTACTCTATCTCGAATTTCGTAAATGTACTTCAATGGGAGACTTGACTAAGGAGGTTTAGGGCCAATTCCACCAAAAAGAGTTAACTTCCGAGTCCTGTAACACAGGATCTAGATAACAACCGCGAGTCAGTATTTTCATTGTTCCATAATTAATTTTTAATCCTTGATTAGCCGATCCACGGATCAATTACCTAGTTAGCATCCGAGTTACTGTCCTCAGGCCAAAAATTAGTGAAAGAAACAGCTGATAAACGTGGAGCTACAGTATTTTTTTCCCACCATACATCGCCATTCCGACATCAAAATGAAAGATACCGAGTACAGTTTGGCGGCAAACAGTACTCTGTGGCGGCAATGTTTATGTTTTGTTCGGTTGTTGTTATAATTTCAGACTGTCCACTTGTCATACTGTCCAAAGTTGTGAATTGCTGTTTTTGTTACTTATTTCGGTGATTTTTTTCGTGTTGTACGAAACTTTTTCCACTATCAAATCTAACACAAAATGAATAGGTAGCCCCCCTTGGTAGATTAAAAACCGATTAAACAAAGTAAAGACATAATGCTTGCATACGAGTCTGCAACACATTGGGACATTTTCATGTGTGTTTTCTTATTGTATTTATTACTAGGCAGATCTCACCCTTGCATTGCATGGCGGGGCGTACAGATCAATTAAAAGGGCCATAAGAGAAACCGCCCACTTGTGGGTACTTAATTGAATTCGCGATCGTGTTGACTCATTATCACCCCTTGTTCCGACACCCGTGGGTACTTTATGAATTCGAGCCAGGCTACATCACCTACCCCCCTGCAGACTCGTATGCAAGCTGTAAGAGCCATTCAGCTGATCCGGACCCTGGGCATCGTCACGTAAATGTGCTAAAGAGACTACATACGAAATTACAGCTTCCTAGAGTGTAAAACATAGAAATTAGCTTCAAGAGCCACTCATCTGATCCGGACCCTGGGCATCGTCGTCAAGTAAATGTCCTAAAGAGGCTACATAAGAAATTACTGCTTCCTAGAGTGTAAAGCATAGAAATTACCTATTAAAATGATTTAACCACCGCTTCACAAATCAAACCGTTCTCGCAATATTTGGATCACCTGATATGAATCAAATCATCGAAACACCAGCTCAATGAAATCATCAGAAATTAACAAGCGGTGGCAATCATGTTCACAATATCAATTATTGAGAATGATCACCTGAGTGTACACAATTATTCAAATAACCTTGCTCATAACTCAGCTTGTTGGCCACGCACGAATTCCTTTCGAACGACTGGTCAACGAATTTTTTGGGATGACAAACGACGAAGTACCATTTCCCTAGCAAAGACTCGGTTGTAAGCGGAAATCATCAAAATATTTTCGTGAGCAATTTTCCGTGACGTTTTTTTAGTTTATGTGCCATAGCAAAGACATAAAGAAAACAGTTGATTGTTCTCTACTCAACACAGTGAGTCTATTTTATTTATTGGTATCGCGTGAGCAAGTTTTCGTGACGATTTTTCAGTTTATGTGCCAAAGCAAAGACATGAAAATGTCAAAACATTCGCCTTTATTTTTCTTTTGGTTAATCAAATATCCAAGTAGTAAGCCAGCTTGTTAGATTACCAAATCAATTAATTAACTAGTATCTCGAGGATTGTTTGTACTGTATAATTTCAATAACTTTGCGTGAAGCTCAGGTGCTTTTATTTTTGGAGCGGTTTAGGCAACGTAAGATTTTTGCATAAGTAAAATGAGTTGTTTCCAACGAGTGGTGAACAATATCCGTTGAATAAGAACTGACGGAGCTACATTTGCCTAGGATCGGCTCTTTTGTAAGTGAAAATCGTTGGAAAGAAATTTTAGTAAGTATAGTTCTCAGGTTTTAGAAGTGCAAAAGGAGCGGGACAGAGTTGCAGCAGGCTGATGCGAGACTGGACCGTTCGCGGCCCCCTCCCCTTTTCTTCCCCCTCTTATAGGGGAATTCGCGTATCATGATTCGCGGTTCCCTCTTCACTGCAGCTCCCGTGAATCATGGTCCGAGAATTCACCTATGGGAGGGGAAAGAGGAGTGGAGGTGGCCGCAGACGGCCTAGTCTCCCATCAGCTAACCACTGCCCTATTCCACTTCTTTTGCACTTATAAAACCTTAAGAGAGGTATACCTACCTAACACAGTAGAAACTTTTGATTTTTCCCGTTGTGTCCTAATGTAAAAACCATGAAAATGTCAAAATCGTTGCCCATCCACTCAAACAAGTGATCCACTCTTTCCCCACATATTCTCATGCGAGGAATTTCCAGGTCTAATAACATTGTCTTCCGAAGACAAATTCATTATTTCATCATTGTCTCGACGGAATAGGAAATGAATAATTACTGAAATGTGGCAGGGTGTTAAGAAGAAACAAACTGAAAACAGGGTTAGGTACACAACTTTTAATGATGGCGGGCTGTGAGAAAGTTGTGGATCAGCGCTGATCCGTGGGTTAACCCACCCCAACAGGTGGATTCCGGAATCCGTGCGTTATCACAAGTAGATCCCGAGTCAAGCGTTGGTGGTTACGGTCATTTTGCCGTTTTGACGAGAAAACCCATAGTCCTGGGTTAATCCAAACAAAACTCCCGTTGGTGGAACTGACCCTTACCATGTCCCTATTTAAACAGTGGCTGTTCCTTTGATTGTCTTTAAGCTTTACCTGAAAGTTGTCATATATATTTTCCAGAATCCAGTTGTCCAAGGATGAGGTCCGCTGCTTATGGGAATTTAGTTGCATTCAACTGTGTTGTTTGTACACAACAAGAAGGCTACATGTACCATTTTCCTGTTTTTGAAGGGGAAGTTGTAAGTAAACTGTTGTATTTTAAACATCTCGAATTTCGTTTGATGAACTATGTAGTGTATTTTCTATAGGTTTTATCCTCGTTGACGTGGTCATTGATAGCGTGTGTCCCTGCTGTAGTGGAAATTTCACGAAACCTCAATTTTTCTAGATCCACAGTGTTGAGATCCTGGTGGGGGAGGGTCGGCAACCACCGAAATCTATAGAACATAATGTGACCTAAAGTGGAGCAAAGACGTTCTCGTGGGGTGAAGACGGATAAAACACCCTTTTCCACTTTCAGCCGTTTTTTGCTCTTTCCAGGTGATAATAAATAGTTCCGGTTAAGAATTTGTATTAGGGATTTTTTCCGAGAAGTTACGGTAGTTTTCAACTTTTTCTGTGGCAACTTCTGGGTGCTGAAAAATATCTGAAGTGATTAGTGATAATTGCAATTTTTTTCAATCAGTTGACAAAAAATTGCATCCTCCATCCCTTCCAATACTTCACTAGTAGGTACATCGCAAGGTTAATAAACTCGATTTCACAATGTTATAATAAATTTAATTGGAACAATATCGCCTGATAATTCAAATATTGGCATTATATCAGCTGATATTTGCAAAGCAATTTTTATGTATTCCAGTATCACTGTCTAGCGATTTTTGATGGAATTTCGAGCTTGATCGTCTAATCATTAGATCTGCTAGCAGCGCATGATTTCTCTATCTTCTCACGCGTAGAAATTCGAAGGTTTTTTTTTCGATGTTCAAGCCCTTAGGGAAAGCGAACTATTCAATGTCCAGTCGATTCTGTGGGATTAAATTTATCAATGACACAAAATATTATTACTCTTATTTAGAATGTTTTTGAGATCTCGATTTTTTTAATGTTTAGCCCTTTAATACAACCCTTTAGCCGAGCTTTGATTGATGCCGAGCTTCTAGGACCATCTGTCCCCAAATGTGATTTTTAACACAAGTTTCATATAGTTTGGTCTAGAATTTTTGGAAAAAAGCCGCAGATGGCGGACGGTAGGATTTTTTTTTTCGATTTTTGGATTCTACTCATCTTGAAATGTAAACCAAAAAATGTTGAGGGGGTGTTAACATTTTTTTTCTTGGTCGATTACGAAGGTTCATTCTTGAAAATAATAAACCAAAAATGAATAAATAAGTAAATTTAAACACAGTAAAAATATAGTTTTAAACATACTGGTAAGTAATACATACATTACTGGGACGTCCCCATCTATGTGTTGCATATGAATTTGGTAAGAATGGCGATGGCGAATAGATCATGTTTTACCGGATGTACCATCCAGTCCATCCTCGCCATTGTAACCTAACATGAATATGCAACAAGCAACCCCCCTTTCTCCTTCAAAATCATAATAAAGTATGAACTGCTTTTAGGGATATATTACGGAATGACAGATTCAAAAAATAAGATTTAAAATGTCACATCAGAATTACGCACTCCATTTCCCACTGATAAAAAATTTTAAACATCCAAGGTGTTTCGCATAACTGGAACGGATTCCTAATTCAACAAAAGCACACACACAGACGGACCTATGATTTTATTCTATGATCTGTATCAAAACTAATTTTGTTTCCCTCAGCTCAGTTTGGGAAAGTGCATTTCGGAGTATAACTTCACTTCTGCAGTGAAACATGTGATTCTTGAACCCTGCCTCCTCCACGCTTTGACATCTACTGGTCTAGAAACCTACACTACCAGATGTATCCATGCTATCGACGAGGACAATGAAGAGGTCAGTTCACATTATTAATGTTGGGAGTTTATGTTAAGAGTTTACACTGTATAACTTGCTACTGTAGGTCCTAACAGAAACTCTTTCTGACTTGAGAGTTGAGGGAGGTATGGGTAGGTACTTGGTAAGAATCAGCCAGGTGAAGTGATCTCACCTAAGTACTTTTAGGGCGGAATTCATAGACGATAATTTGAAGAATTGAAGAACAGCGACACACCGGAGTCGGTAAAATGGTAGGTAGTTACGTGTGACCAACAGAACCCATCCGAACGCAAAATATTTTGCAGACTATTCTGATTCAAAAAATACTTGACCAAGCAATCATTAAAGCTGAAAGTGCTAGTCAGTCTTTGATTTTATGTGTTCTCTACATACCATGTACTTACTATGAGCTGACTGTCTGTCGGAATCGAGTTCAACCTCAGGATGGGATCGTTGTTCTCTAAGGAAAGCACATGATATATAAGAGTTCACTAAACTTAGTATGTAATGTAGAGAAGTAGGGAGCCTAATAATTATGAGTGTACTTTACTTGAAATTGAAAATATTTTTATATATATATGAAGTATATATATATGAAGTATGATGTTTTTTTTCTTTCTTGTGTTTGCATCGGCAATTGAATCCCTATCCGATTTTAGATTGGTGCATTTTTGAATAAATAATTTGTCAAGGTGGGTGGCGGTAGGAGTGGCGAAAACGAGCTTCAATTCCCCAGGGTTGTGCAAAATTAATCATGCCACATGCCACCCAAGCCACATGCCCCTTTCCAAGGATATGGCTCAACAATTTAACTTGGCCTGTGGACAACCACTTTTTTGGATTGGGAGTGAAGCAAGTTTTCAGAACAATATAAGCTATAATTTATATATATATAACTTTCATTTATGGTTTCATATCCTCTTCTATTTATTGATTCATGAGGCCTTGATCCTAGTTTTCTTGTTTTTCTCACTGTGCCGGAAATTTGGATTCTTTTAAAGATGTTTTTAGCGAATTTTTGAAGAAAATTAAGCTATTGCTCTCGCCTCAAAATTTGTAGAATGTGAATTTTTGAAAAATTTGTATGCAGAAATCCGTTTCAGGCTATTCTGAATCATATTCTGAAGTTTAACGCATTTTTTAATGCGTCATGTGTGTATGTGTCATTCCAGACGATAACTGTCCGTAGAATTGTGCTAGAAACTTCAAACAAATTTTAAAATGTTAAGGGCACAAAACGAAAGTTCAAGTTCGTTGGCCAGCATGATCGGATTACACTTCGGGTTGAAATTTTCAAAAATGTAGTCAAAAATTTCAAAATAGCCTGTTTTTTCCGATTTGTTGTGCGAAATAATTTTTTCAGCATACTAACATGTGGTATATTCGGAATCTGCGTAAAATTTCCTATAAGAATATGTATCAAGTTTCCAAACATTTCAAAGTTGAAAAATCAGTCAAAAATCGAAATAATGCCGTTCGCTAGTTGTAAAAATCGGTAATATTTGTATGAAACATTGTCCAATTCAGATTGAACTACTCTTATGGAAGTATCCCTGTATAACCAATCCTAGAACCATGCTGTTTAAAACGTAGGGTGCTTGTTAAAAAAAAAAAAAAGTAATCACAACTGATGAGTTTACTCTTTGAAATATTCCGTCCTCCGATTCTCTCGGTCGCTCTCTTTAATGTTTTACGCTCAACTGTTTTAGGACTTGATGTAGCTTTAATACTGACTGTGGCTTAGAAAATATCAGCCATGAAATTATGAAGAAGTTCTATTTATGTACGTACTAGCACGCAGACCCAAGGCCTCGCTCCGCTCGGCTGTCAGTAACCTTAATCTCAAGGCATCCCTCCACTCGGCCGTCAGTAACAAACCAAAAATTCGCTCATGGGGTCATGCTGCATGACTGGACTTTTTAAAATTTATTTTACCTATGTAGTATATTCACTTCAAAATAGTCCTTGCTCTTGTCCCACCACCCCGCTTTGGGTCCTCGTTTAAGAATCTTGAATAAACCTTGCTATCTAGATCTAGAACATAGAATTACGTTCTCACACACATTGTTCTGAAATTATCATTGTAACTATATTGAATCACAATCACTGAAAGCGAATTTTCATAAATATACGAGTATGTTTTTCATTTCATACAGTTGGCGTGCCCCCCACTCGAAGAACCTGTCTGTCTTGTAGGTCTGAGGCCTTTCATCGGAGTAGTTGACGTTCTGCTCTCCAAGTCCTTCATTGTCATCATGTCATCATCTTCAGATCCTCATGCTAAGTATGTTCCATCCAATCGCTTTAATGATGATAATATTTTTAAAATAGATATTTCTCGGATGTTTCTACAACACTATGTACCTTTTCTATTTTCTATCCGAATTGAAACGGAAAGTAAATGATTTGTAGAGCAAGTCATGCAGTATGAAATTCAAATTCTTTATTTTCGAGTTTTACACAAATAGGGTTCAAGACCCCTAATAAATATCTGTACGTTGCATTTACATAATTAAAAAACGGATGGCCAGTATGTTAAAAAAAAATTGCCACAGAGTAATTTTAGAAGTTAAAATCTAGTAATAAAATAATAACAATAATAACAAAATAAAAATATTTAAAAAAGATGAGGCAAAAAAATAAAAAATAAAAATAAATAAATAAAAATAAATAAAAGAAAAATCACGAATGCGAATGAAAAACGCTGCAAATTATTTCACAAAGGTTTATTATTTTTTTCAATTGAGTATGATCGTAGTTTTAGTTGGCTTGCGTACGTCACAAGGCCCATCCATACTCCTCGGCGTGTCCTATTTCGAGTTGCCACAACCTATACTTCTATAATTATATACGCATGTTTATATTTCTCGATTTGAGCTCCTATCTATTCAAATAGTTATTGCCTTAATAATATCATTATCTAAGTACGTACGAAAAGTCGAGAGGATATGTTATTAAATATGCGTAGGAAAAGCATTGGTATTAACACACAAATATGACCTAGAAAAAAACATATATTCATGCCTCGAAAAAGACACTTTTTCACCTAGTTTTGGCTCATAGCACCCATGGGTGTGGAGCGATCGAGCTGGCGAGAAGTTAGGACCAACTAGACCCCAAGTGGAGTCTATGTGAGAAAGAGCGGATTTTTTATGTCAATTCTAAGGCCTTTTATGGCCTGGACGGCGGACGGACATTGCAAATTTGGATTCTACACACTTAGAGGGGGGGGGGGGGCTATAAAGATTTTTTGCTATACGATCACATAGGCTTATTATTGAAAATAATGAACCTAAACGGGCATGGTGAAATGAAAAGATTAGATTAACTGAAGAGTTGAGAACTACTAATTTCTGAGATGTCTCAGGCTTGCTGCACCTTGTTTTATTTGAGCAATTTAAGGGATGGAAAATCATAGCTGTGGGAGTTCTGGAAAACCGATTTCTCGACCCGCCTTCTCAAAAATATTCTTTAAATATTCAGGGATATCGAAGTCTGCACTACGAACAATTTTAAATATATCGGGAAATTAACTCTCAAGTAAACAATGATACAAAATCCAAGTATTTATCCGTTGAGAGACATTCCTACGAGGTTGCAAGTGAAAAGCATACAGTACACAAGTGATCTGTTACTGAAATCATAAACCTTTGGGTGATAATTTGCAATTTTTTGTGTGTTTGCATTGGCAATTGAATCCCTGTCCGATTTTAGATTGGTGCGTTTTTGAGTAAACAATTTGTCAAGGTGGGTGGCGGTAGGGAGTGGCGAAAACGAGCTTCAATTCCCCAGGGTTGTGCAAAATTAATCGACATGCCCCTTCCCAAGGATATGGCTCAACAATTTAACTCGGCCTGTGGACAACCACTTTTTTGGATTGGGAGTGAAGCAAGTTCTCAGAACAATATAAGCTATAACCAAATTTATTTAAATTGCGGTTTTGTTATCTGAAAGTGGTTGTTGATGTACCAAAAGAAGCATAGTAAACTGTGGATATTGTAACAGCTGCATTTCATTATTTGTTGAATCGTTTATTGACTCGTGCAATCGTAATAATCCATAATATCAGCTCCTTAACACTTGAGGTCTCCTAATACTTGAAACATTAGGTACATAATTTAATAGTAGGTACCACGTACCTCATGCCACTGACATTTACTATTTTCTTGTAGATACGAAAGTCATGAAGAAACATTGTACTGCCTGCGGCTCCCTTCAGCTGGAACTTTGTACACTGATATGATGGCACTGGGTACCTCTCACAGGTTCTCTAGCCCACAGACCTACTGGCAGCTTCTGACTGAGGCCCACAGTGTTCTCAGGACCATCACCTCAGTATCTTCTGACCCTGACTACGTCCCTCTTCAGATGGAAATTGAATTGTACAGGGAGTCCTGCGCTCTCCTTTCCGAATATTATCTCTGGTAAATTTATAGGTATTCTCCATTTGTAGTGGGGTAAACATTGATGCTCTTGATACTTGGATATATCTACGAATTGTAAGAAATGATCGGAAATAATACAGCCTAACGAAAATAGGCCTTTCTGTCCTCAATTTTGAATTTATTACTCTTATTGGTAAAAATATGGCAAATCCTATAGTTTTAACGCTTATTGTTAGGTATAAAGTTTGTTTCACGTTTTGAAGAAGCTACAGTTCCCGGGGTGAAACGTTGGAGTAATAACAGTACGTAATAAATCCAAAATTAAGGAAAGAATAGTATATTTTTGTTATCTAAACTTTAAAATGTCCGAGTAAAACAATATTGATAAGAATATATGCACCAATCAACTGTTTACTATTATGTAGTGCTTTAGAAAACTTTAATAATAAGGCCTGTCCTTAATTTGGTTTTTCATTTTCCACTAACGTTTTCCCCCAGAAACTTGGGCTTTTTCAGGGAGAAGCTGAAAAATCATACTTAAAAATAACAAATTTAAAATTGTTGAATCTCTAACAATGTTTTCTTCATGTGGTTGATGAAAATCAAATTTAAAATTATCTTTTTACAAAATTCAAATTTTAAGAGGTAATTTTTGAATGAAATATTTTAATGTTTAAGAACTTGGATTTTTCGATGAAATCAAAGGTTATCTTGAAAAATAACCCTCTACTACACTAAGAGTTTAGGGTCGGTTTTTTTCCCTCACTGAATCTGATGTAGCACTTGCAGATCTTCCCAACTTCGTATAACTGAGTTTTACTCTTTTAAACTTTTACTTTTTAGAGTTTTACTTTTTAGTTTATTTCTTATGCTCAACTTGTTTATGTTTTTAGGGGTTTAACTAGTTACTTTTCTAGGGATATCAGCAAGTATTACCATTAAATTCAGCGTGAAAAATACTTGGTAACTGACCCCAAACTCGTAGGTGTTATGATCTTAACTATTGAAGACTACTCTAGCAAAGCGATTCTGTCGTTCTAAACCTCGTTCGTCGTCTTACTTGATGCCCTTCTAGCTCACTTTGGTATTTTTTGTTTCAACTAATTATTTTTATAATCAAATGTTGGAATTTCCTACCGACTGCGCCATATTATTATCTTGACTAGTACCCACTCTAGTACGCACTCTAGTACTAGTACGCACTCAGGGGTGCGTGAAAGATAACTAAAATATATTTCTATTGTTTTCATTATAAACTCTTACTACAAATACCTTGACAACTGTTAATTGAGTTTCCACTGTAGGTTCATTGAAGGTCATTATTCAATAAAACCTTCGATTTAACCGAAAAACCCTGTTTTTAAAAATTGAAATATGTTTTTGTTACCTAATTAGCAAAGGTGACATAAAATTAACTAACTACATCGTTAGATAGCTGAGATTTCGAGGTCATTTTTCCGCGAGTGTCTCGAAAATAGTATGTATTAAGAGGATAAAAGAATAATAATACTACGTAATAAAACGAAATAATAAAAAAAAACCTAATAATAT
Organism: Adelphocoris suturalis; assembly: GCA_030762985.1. NCBI lineage: Eukaryota > Metazoa > Arthropoda > Insecta > Hemiptera > Miridae > Adelphocoris > Adelphocoris suturalis. Next base: position 91,660,765 of record CM061046.1, read on the forward strand.
TCTGGTAAATTGTGGAAATTTGCTCTTTACCCTACTGTTTTACGTGTTAAGTCAGTTCAAAAAAGATTGGTTTGACATCCAACAGATAGAGAATTTAACGCTCTTTCCAATGGTGTCCTTATTTAGTAAAATGGTTGTAGCAATGCAAAACAGAAATAAAACAATAACCTGAGAAAATCCTATTACTGCAAGAATCTAATTTTTGTAAGCTCTAATATTGTTTTCCTCAACTTACAGTAGTTATGATGACGAAGATGACTGGAATACTGGTTACAAGTACAGTGTCATGGCAAAACTCACACCAATGCAAGTTATGGACCGCTTGAAAAAGTTGGAGCAAGAAGCGAAACGGGTGAGCAGTTTTGTGCCAAGTTTTATTCCCTAATAACTTTTGCTTCTTCCGTGTCTTGTGTACTGAAAAGCATATCTACGATTCATAAATACCAACTAAATATTAATCGTAAATACAAAATAAATACTGAATCAATAGTATAAAATACATCTTCTTACAAAATATATATCCTAGAATAAAATGCTTACCTATGCAAGAGGAGTAAAGATGTTTTCTTTTTCTAGTAATGATAATTTTGAAGTAGAACACGTTTTCACGGAGACCTTTCCAAAAATTGTCATCTAATAACAACATGTAACAACGACACAAAACAATGACACGTAACTATGACACATAAACAAGAAGTTAGTGTTAGAGACGTCTTGTGATCTCCAGAGCTAGAGTCTGATATTCAGCCTATAAGCTAAAATATGAAATGAAGATGAAAAACGTATTCTATACTCATCACTCTTTAGCCTTTAGGTGCAAGGTGTTTTTAACGTGGAATACTTTTTAACCTTCTTGACGAAAATTGCTAAAAATGACACAAAATAAAGACATTTTACAATGACATGTATCAACGACACAAAACGATTACAAGTTACAACAACTTACAAGAAGGCTAGTCTTCCAGTTGCCTTGTGATCTCCGGAGCTAATTCCTTTGCTATTCAACCTAAGAAGCTAAAATTTTAAATGGAGGTAAATAACGTTTTCTGCGCTCATCATTCTTTAGGCGCAAGGTTGTGTTTTTAAAATAATGAAATAATGATTTATTACAACTAATCAATTGTACGCAGGTACCTCTAAACTATAACATAACATATTTAATGACTAATAAGATATGCAACTTTCCTTAGAGCACATGCCACTTACTTAATTAAGGTCCCTTTTTATAGCATGTCCTTTGTTTAGGAATTTTGAACAACTAATGTTTGGTTTGTTAGGCTGGCTGCAACGTGAAGTATAGTGGTGGCTTGCTACATTACTTAAAGTTGTGTTTGATTGACTGTGAGGATGATGCCAAGATGCCCGTCAGCGCTCTGAATGCTCTCCTGGACATGCTTGAAGTGGAAAAACAATCGGGCAAACCATTCCTTCTGTCATCTCTGATTTTGGAGTCTTCGCTTCTTCGCCAATTTTCTACTGAGAGAACCATACGAATGATTTCAAACCACATAAAAGAGGGGTTAGTAAACTAATATGGTTTATCGTCTTGTTATTGAAATAAATGCCAACAGTATTGTTTATTGTACCTAGTGTGAGGGGCTTGCCAATGTAGTGTGCTATGCTGGAGAGTCAACAGCATAGACCAAAACTTCAGAGTTGGAAACCGGGTTCATAAAAGACAAACTACAAGTTTCACTGGTAAAAATCGGGATCTGCATTTAACACTTCTCCAATCGGAATTGGAATGCCCCCACGTATTTCCTCCATCCATATTTCATTTACCCACTTGAATGTTCCAAAATCATCATAATTAGAGCCGTCAAATGGTCAGTGAACCACTATCAGTGACGTCACCCACCAAGGAGTGATACCTTATTTAGTGTTAGGCTGACCCAGACAATTTATTATTATTCTTACTTTGCTGAGCGACCAGCTATTGTATGTTTATGTCTGTTTTGGAATACACAGAGGCGGGGTGTTTCATAGAAAATACCAATTACCTCAGGCAACAAAACTTTTTATTCTGGTGATCGTATTAGGCATATTATTTGTACCTATTTGAAAATGCTAGCCTTCAGATATAAATCGAATTTACAAATAAGGAGCTCCTTCTAGTGGTAGAAACATATAATCCCAAAAGGGAATAGTTAAAATTATTTTGAATGCCCTGATTATAAAGTAAAATGAAATAAAAGTCTGACCGTTTCGACGGTATGGGTGATGGCCTCACTCGTGTACCGCAAATCGCGAGATGGTCGTACCACCAGGAGGTCGAATCCGTGGCAAAGGCAGACTGCTGAATTGATTTGAAGAACGGCACAATCGGTAACGGTGGTGCTGAAAACGCCCAGAAACCTGTAATGGAGGAAATGTGTTCCATGAGGATGGGTTTTCAGACATGATGATGGCTGGGGTATTTCTCAAACCAGGTACTTACGTCGAAATGGATGTATTTGAAGAGAGGTTATCCAGAATAGATGTATATCTCCTGACTTGAGGATGCTGAGGACCCGGGATCAGAGATTAAGTTCACTTGGAGGGATGCTGATGACCCAGACAAGCAAATTTTAAGTTGTAAGAGGAACGTAAGTACGTAGCGACGTGGCAGTCGAGAGGAGAATGGACGTGGCATCCCTTGAAGGACCAGAGTGACGTCACGAGGTATTTAAGTACAAAAGGCGCATCAGCAAGTCGACCGGCAGCGTCAGGTTACGGCTTCCTTGATGTCCAATTAATAGGCGACTACGTAATCGGCGGCACATCACAACACAACACAATCACAACTCGGTGGCGAATCATTATTAAGTAAACAAAATAAATGTAAACTTGGGCGCTAACATTCCGCCCGCCAAAATTGTAAAATTTTCTGACCTTGAGGTGAAAGGAAACTTAAGGGTTAGGTTAAGAGGTTAGAATGGAAGAAAGTAGTGAGGCCATACAGCCCAGATATTATGCCTAATTCTTCTGGTCTTGTGGCCAACCATTCCAAGAATGATCTGTAGATGACTTATTGGCAAAGTTCTCAGGAAACAATGGTACCAGTTTGGCAACTGGACGACAAAACGTTGACGTGGGAGTCTTAACAGTAGCCACTCTAACAACACCATCTCGCCCCGGGTGAACCTTGGTGACTCGACCTCGAGGCCATTGAAGAACACGTACATTGTCGTCTTTCAAGAACACCAAATCACCAACTTGCAAGTTTGGGGTTGAGTTATTCCACTTCACTCTGGACTGGAGTGTTGAAAGGTACTCCCGATGCCATCGATCCCAAAAGAATTGCGTCATACGCTTAACAAGTTGCCAGTGACCCAAACGATTTAATGAAACATCCAAAAGAGTTGGTTCTGGGATGGCGATTAGGGGCCCTCCAATGAGAAAATGTCCCGGTGAAAGGTAGTCACATTCTGCTGGATCATTGGATAAAGGGCATATGGGTCGAGAATTAAGTGCAGCACCAATCTTTGCAAATAGCGTTGAAAACTCTTCAAAGGTGAGAACAGCATCGCCAACTGCACGCTGCATGTGGTACTTGGCGGATTTGACACCCGCTTCCCAGATTCCGCCAAAGTGTGGAGCATGAGGGGGGTTGAAATGCCAATTAATTTGAAGTGGCGTTAACCTGTCCATTAACTCAGTCTGGGTATTCTCCCTAAGGTACCACCTGTACCACTCTTTGAGTGTTCCTGCAGCAGACACAAAGTTAGAACCACAGTCGGAATAGAGATCTGATGGAAGCCCTCTAATAGACACAAACCTGTCCAAAGCAGCTAGAAATGCGTCAGCAGTGAGATTCGTCACCGCTTCCAATTGAACTGCCTTTGTAGTCAAACATACGAATATGCAAACATACACCTTCAACACAGGAGCTTTACGGCGTCCAGACTCCTTCATAGAAAATGGACCAGCAAAATCCAAGCCAGTCCTAGTGAATGCTCGCGCAGCCTTCACGCGGTAAGAGGGCAAGTCTCCCATTTTTGGGATGAACAATTTGGCTTTGAGACGATAGCATCTCTGGCATTTGTAGACACGTTGACGGATAAGGCGCCTTGCTGATGGGATCCAATACTCTAACTGTATGAGTGCTTGTAGCAGATGTGGTCCAGGATGTAGATACATCCTATGGAAATGATCTATTACCAAAACTGAGAAGTGACTATCAGGGGGGAGGAGCACTGGATGCTTGTGATTATACGGCAAATTGGCATTATACAATCTGCCGCCCGCCCTCAGAATCCCAGATGAATCAAAGAATGGATTCAACTTGAAAAATTTCTTCATAATTTTTGATTGACTCTTCTCAGATAAATCATTATTGAAGAAAAAATGAGTTTGAACCGCCTTCACACAAAGTGTCTGTGCTGAGTTTATCTCATGAAGTTGAAGTGGTCCAGATAATCGACCTTTCTTGCATCGAGTGTTCTTTACAAAACGTAAAATATGTGCTAAAGAACGGAATAGGCGATTGAGCGATGAGAATCGTGAGACTATATCGACGATGAATTTAGAATTGAATGTTGCTGGTGGATTCACGGAAAGAAGAGCTACCTTTTCGCTTTTGATCTCAGACATATCAGGCTGAATTGTAGGAGTCGTCAGACTCCAGGTATCTTGAGGTAGGGTAAGCCAGGATGGCCCATTCCACCATATTTTGCTAGAGAGGAGTTGATCTGGAAAAAATCCTCTAGATCCAGCATCTGCGGGGTTGTCTTCTGATGAGACATGAAACCATTCATTTATCGAAGTCGTTTGCAGAATTTCAGTCACTCTATTACTCACAAATGTCTTTAGTTTATAGGTAGGAGTGTGCAACCAACCGAGAGCAATTGTTGAGTCAGTGAAGAAACGTGGAGCTACTAGGTTGAGAGGCTGTAACACGCTCAAATATTCAGCTATTGACTGATATAACCTAGCCAAAAGGAAGCAGCCACATAACTCCAGACGAGGAATCGTGAGTTTCTTGAGAGGTGCCAACTTTGTCTTTGCTATGAGAAGGGAAACCTTGATTTGCTCCTGTGTAATGACTCTTAAGTAGATTGCAGCACAATAAGCTGCTTCAGATGCGTCAGAAAAGCCAACAATTTGATACATAGAAGACGTTTCAGTTCGCACAAAACGTGGGATACTGATATGGGATATTATTGGGAGCTGTTTCAGTGCTAATTCCCAACGTGTTGCAAGATCTGCCGGAACATTATCGTCCCAGTCTACGCCTAATTTCCAGAGTTCTTGAAGAAATTGCTTCATCATAATAACTAGCGGTGAGATGAATCCTAAAGGATCATAAATTTTTGATACGGTAGATAGAATAGATCGCTTCGTTGGTTTGACAGGAGGTAGTGCCAAGTTGTAACAGAAACAATCAGTTTTAGGGTTCCACTGCAAACTTAAAACTTTCACAGAGGAATCTTCTTTTGAAATTATTGTGACAGGTTGATCGATTGTATCTGTCACATTTTGCAACAGTTCAGTGCAATTGCTCGCCCATTTACTCAGCTTAAACTGCGCTTTGCCGAGTAACTCAATTAATTGGTTTTGCAACTTTGCTGCTCCAACAATACTGTCAGATCCGCTTACAATGTCATCTACATATATGTCCCGTTGAAGCACTGTACTCGCTTCGGAGTATGAGGCGCCATGGTCTTCCACTATAGCCTTTATCACACGGTTCGCGAGAAATGGGCTCGAAGTGAGACCTGTAACGGCCCAAAAATATTTGATACCTCGACAGGAGTTCGAACTCGCGTCTCACAACTACGAGAAATTATTATTAATTTCCCGGAGTTGCAACGCTCTAACGACCAGAGCTAAGAGGCCAGGGTGACCAAACCTCTTCGACTGTGAGAGTTATTTTCCTGGAGCGTAACATTTCCCCGGAGTCAAATACCAGCCGTCTCGGCTGGATTGGGGTCAGACGAATGACGAAGTGTAACTGCAGGCCGCTGGCTCAGCAGATGCTCGCTGGAACAAGTCAGCAGTCGAGCGAGGTCATTGTCACGGTGTGTTTTGACTCAAGTGAGTGAGGAAATGAAAGGCATAACAACAGGAAATGTGATGTTTACAGTCTTTTGGCTCGAGAGGGATTTAATTAATTATTGTTTCGTATGATTTTCGGGTCCTATTTCGACTGTGCCACTGTAACGGGCTAAAAATAATTGATACCTCGACAGGAGTCCGAACTCGCGTCGTCAAACTACGAGAAATTATTATTAATTTCCCGGAGTGGCAACGCTCTAACGACCAGAGCTATGAGGCCAGGGTGACCAAACCTCTTCGACTGTGAGAGTTATTTTCCTGGAGCGTAACAGACCGTACACCACGGTATTCAACTCATATGTACGAAGTGAATCATAGGGGTTGTATCTCCAGAAAATAGCCTGATATTTTCTATCATCAGGGTGCACCCATATTCCTCGAAAGCATTTTACAATATCTGCTACTAACGCACATTTGTGGTTCCTGAAATTCAGGAGGACATCTCGAATGTCAGTCTGCAACTTTGGTCCTACCATAAGATAATCATTCAAGGATCCGTTGACTGATTGTGCAGAACCATCAAACACAACACGAATTTTAGTTTGATTTCTATCAACTTTAGAAATAGCGTGATGAGGGATTATGAAGGCAGGTGGATTTTTAGAGATAACCATGTGCCCTAATTGCTCATACTCCCTCATAAATTCGTGATAACTTTCACGTATACCATCATTTTTTAACAAACGGTTTTCTTGGTTGCGGAACCGTCGACTAGCAATAGCAGAAATATTTATGAACTCCGGAGGGGTTTTCCGGAATGGTAAGCGCACACCATAGCTACCATCTTCGAGTCTATAATGTGTAGCCTTGAAATGGTCTTCACAATATTCGTCTTCTGGGTTGATTGCCTTAATTGGTTTTGGTTCCTCAGTTTCCCAGAAACGACATAAATTTATATTTATATCGTCACTTGATAATGGATTAATGGTTATCAGTGAAGTACCTTGAGACCGTTCATGTTCAGAAGGTCCAGAAGAGAATTTTCCGATCACAATATGACCAAAGACAGTCGGAAACAATTTAGGAGAATATGAGTCTAATTCAATTGGGCCCCCAAGCCAAATTTCGGAGAACAAATCGGCACCCAACAAAACATCAATGGGTCTACTCTCAAAGAAAGTTGGATCAGCAAGAGGAAATTTACAATATTTCAACCAATACTGACTTTGAAGTGAAACTGTTGGGAGATGCGATGTTATGGACTTCAGTAACAACGCTTTCATGGGTAATATAGGATCTGTTTTGTTCATCGGCTTGAGGTTACATGATACAGAATGTTTCACACCTCCTGAACTCTGACCGATACCAGATATACCTACGTTACACCTGTTAGTAGATAAGCCTAAGCGTTTTGCGCATTTATACGTCATAAAGGAATAGTGGCTGGCAGGGTCTACCACAATTCGAATCGCTTGGTAAGTACCCTGATCATCAAGTACTTCAGCAAGAGCCGTACCTAATAAGACGTGGGATCCTCGGTCGATAGTGGTATAAGCACCTGGAGCGGCACAATATGAGCCTGAAGTATTTGAAGTCGATGGTAATTGATGATTGGATACGGAATTTTGAAGAACGTTGTCACATAACATTGAATTATGTTTCTGCTTGCACCAACGACATACCCATTTTGACTTACAATTATCGAGTTTATGTTTTGCTGATAGACAATTGAAACAACCCTTCCAGTTGGCTAGCCAAGTTTTACGCTGCTTCACATCTGCGCTGCAAAATTGTCTACATGACAATAAGCCATGCGAATCTATACGACATATAAAACATGGCACTAAATTGCTAGATTTTTGCAATTGATCATGCGATTTCGACTTTGATTCCTGCGCTACTAAACTTGATTTAGATTTCGAATATTTCATTTCATTTTTTCCTTTGTTGTAAATATTAGAATTAGGCTTTGTTTGAATAGAATCAAAATTTATGTCGGATGATAACTGCATCGATAAACATCGATCTTTGATGAATTTAAAAAGTTGTTGAAAAGTTGGAAATTCGGTATCCTTGTGCGCATTTTGAAATTGTTCGCGAGACGTCCTATCGAGAAGCCTGTATGCCAAATGAAAAAGAATAAATTTTGATTCTTGCTCAATTCCCAAAAGCTCAAATGCTGATACGCTATCACAAACAGAAGTTACGAATAATTTTAATGAATCCAACGATGGCTTGCCTTGAATGGGATGAAAATTGAGAATTCGATTTAAGTACGCAGTGGCAAGAAGTCTTTTTTTATCATAAGCTTCGAGTACTGCTTGCCAAGCTAAAGGGTAATTTTGATCAGATATTTGAAATTGATTTATAATACTTCGTGCTGGGCCACTTAAAGATGTTACTAAATAATGAAATTTCTGCGTTAAAGATAATGTCTTGTCCTCGTGAACAATAGATAAGTATGTGTCACGAAATTTGGGCCAATTTAAAATGTCTCCATTAAAAGGAGTCAATTTAATTTCTGGCAAACGAACTGAAGTTTCGTGGACCACTGTAGTACCAAGCGTGGTCTCCAACAACTGATTCGAAGTCGATGGAGGGGGTGGAGGAGAAGTGATTGCAATGTACATAGTTTTGATTTCATAGTAGTACTTTCGTAAAGTAGCTTTGTTGTTGGTATCTTCGGTCGAAGGAAAAGTGAGCGCAGGGGTTTCACCACCCCCTCGTCCAATATCTTCTTCGGAAAGCACCGCTAAGTCATCAAAACAATCCTCGAATATTGAATAATATTTTTCTAGAGAGGTGTACATAGACTTAAAAGTATTTCCGTACTTGTCATTTTCCTTCATAGCGGCCTTACCAGTGTTATAAATGGATGTTACTTCAGTAATCGCAGTATTGAGCCTACGTTTTAATTTGGCGGTAGTTCTAGATATACTTTCCATTTTGTTTACTTGCGGTTGGAGAGAAGGATAAGGAACAACAGATGGAAACTAGGTCACTAATGTCAAGGTCAGACCATTAATCGCATCGGAATGCAAGTAGATAAACAGCTTCTAATAATAAAGAAAGATCGCACGTCACTAGTCGGACGTAACTTTTCAGATAAGTAGATGCTTATCTATACTTCAGAAAACAAGAAGATAAATAAATGACAGCTAATGTCACTAAAACGAAAATAAACAAATCTGAATATTTCGGCAAGAATAAAGGGAGAACAAAAAACCTTTCTAAGAAATATGTTTGATACCTAGGTAGGTACTACCTATCAACCTGGTATTATGAACAGAAGGATATCGTTCGAGCAATTATACAAAGAAAAAATAGGTAAATACGAGTAGTTTTGATAATTGATGAGTAAATATAAATGAGAATATAATGTAAAGAGAATGAAAATGCTTATTCGTTTAGGTATAACGTTGAAAAGAACGCAAAATTGTGAAGCATAAGAAATATAGCTATATATAGCCTATTATAGTAGGTACAGATATTATCTGAGCCCAATCTGTCTTATGGACTTATTGTGTGGGCTTGATAATAGTACGCAGGTACTTGTAACAGCCTAAAAAACCACGCTCTGCTACCAATGTTTTGGAATACACAGAGGCGGGGTGTTTCATAGAAAATACCAATTACCTCAGGCAACAAAACTTTTTATTCTGGTGATCGTATGAGGCATATTATTTGTACCTATTTGAAAATGCTAGCCTTCAGATATAAATCGAATTTACAAATAAGGAGCTCCTTCTAGTGGTAGAAACATATAATCCCAAAAGGGAATAGTTAAAATTATTTTGAATGCCCTGATTATAAAGTAAAATGAAATAAAAGTCTGACCGTTTCGACGGTATGGGTGATGGCCTCACTCGTGTACCGCAAATCGCGAGATGGTCGTACCACCAGGAGGTCGAATCCGTGGCAAAGGCAGACTGCTGAATTGATTTGAAGAACGGCACAATCGGTAACGGTGGTGCTGAAAACGCCCAGAAACCTGTAATGGAGGAAATGTGTTCCATGAGGATGGGTTTTCAGACATGATGATGGCTGGGGTATTTCTCAAACCAGGTACTTACGTCGAAATGGATGTATTTGAAGAGAGGTTATCCAGAATAGATGTATATCTCCTGACTTGAGGATGCTGAGGACCCGGGATCAGAGATTAAGTTCACTTGGAGGGATGCTGATGACCCAGACAAGCAAATTTTAAGTTGTAAGAGGAACGTAAGTACGTAGCGACGTGGCAGTCGAGAGGAGAATGGACGTGGCATCCCTTGAAGGACCAGAGTGACGTCACGAGGTATTTAAGTACAAAAGGCGCATCAGCAAGTCGACCGGCAGCGTCAGGTTACGGCTTCCTTGATGTCCAATTAATAGGCGACTACGTAATCGGCGGCACATCACAACACAACACAATCACAACTCGGTGGCGAATCATTATTAAGTAAACAAAATAAATGTAAACTTGGGCGCTAACAATGTCAGATATAGGAAATACAAAATTACTTGATGTTTGAATCTCACTAGTGCAGTTCTGTGTCTAGAGTTTAGTTTAGTATTTAGACTTGACGTTCAGGAGCTAGCTTGTCCCCCCACCATAGGCGCCTGGTTACAGTGGTTTCCGAACAGCGCCCATAGGTTTCAGTTCCCTGACCGGAACGGCTCCGAACTAGTTCTTCGGGAGCTGTTTGAACAAGAACTGAGTGTTTATCACTCTTGCCAGGTTACCATTTTTGCTTTTACACAATCACAAAGCAACCCGACCGGTTTTTCGTCAGTTTAGCTTTAGTGTAGTTGAGATTTATATTTATTACCTAAGTACGGATGGAGGTTCCTTTAATTGTGTGTGACAAGAGTTTTTCTAACCGACCGAATTTCCTTCACTCGGTGCATGGCATCAACCGGTTGGTTCCTCCACCAAAACAGATGATGTGTGGCACCTGTACTCGCGAGGTTTGTTCGATAAACATTCAATGGGGTTGACGAAGAAGAATCGTACCTACTTTTCAGTCCGAGACCCTGTTTGAAGAGTGGAAACGTCCGGTTGAAGTTGTTACCGATCAAGTTCGTGTTGAAATCCAGGAGGAATAAATTGGATGGGCATGAGATAAATTATTACCGCTGTAATCGCGATGGACATTACATACCCCAAATACCCGAATGTGACAGGAAGCGGGAACTGAAGATGCAAGGTACTAGAAAAATAAACTCGCACTGTCCTTCTAGAATGACCGGGAATCAGTACCTACATGTTCGGAAATCTTCTGCAAGGCCTTCTAACGAGAAATGAATCGTTGAATTGAATTAATTTTATTACCTTTTTTGTAAAATAAGACATTAGGTAGGTTGGTATATGATTATCATCATCTCGGGTGCATGAAAATCGAGCTGGGACCTAGTATCTTATCCAAATCCAAAGCGAAACATTGAAAAAAGGAGAAAGAACGGTTTCCTCGGGTTCTATAATCGGTTGTCAAGAAGCGGGTAGAGTGGGGGGACAAACTGAAATGAGGTGACCGTTCTTCGGAACCGTTCCAGTCAGGGAACTGAACCTATGAAAGCTGTTCGGAAAAAACAGCGTCCAGGCGCCAATGGTGGGGGGACAAGCTAGCTCCTGAACGTCAAGTGTATTTAGTGCCAGTGCACCTTATCTTTTCATCGTCTTCTTCAGGTTCTAACTCCTTCCTTCCAACATGACTAGTGGCCTGCATGGAGGAAACACACAAAAAAAACCCCTATTTTATGAAAAATACGAAATCGAAGGAAAGGTGAAAAAAGTATATTTGGAATCAGCTACTCACTGGCTTTTAGTGAATTTTCGCACAAAATATAGCTGTTGCAATGGTTCCAAAAATTTTAAAATAAACAAATTTTAAGAATTGTCTTCATTGAAAGAGTTTAACTATTCACAAAGGAGCTCAGGTCTTTGTGGGGTCGTTAATGTTCTGACACCAGTGTAACGTTTTCAAGTAATGGATACGAAAACATAGGTACATAGGGGTTTTGTTACTGCCACTAATAAGAGAGACATGAGGGAGCCGCGAGAGTAAACGTTTGTGTTGGGAACTTCAGCATGACAGACTTATCGCTCGTAAATTAATATTTTTTTAAATGGACGTGGACCAGAAAATCAGGTTGTGCTGTGTCATCACATCACAATGCTCTTGGTCAACGCCCATAATACTGCTTGTTTAATCCGGGAAGAAAATAAATACACAAATTTACAAAATCCTGGTTCACTTTAATGACGGTAAGGCAGGATCACAAACAAGCGGGAGAGCCATCTGGCTCGGACGGGAGACGGGAATTAGACTAATATTCATTTGCCCTCATCGTCCGCAAGACGGGGAGGGCGCCAGTAATCAAATGCAGTGCTTACAAAATATAAGTTCTCGTACAATTTACATTAATACTTCTCAATTTCACTGCACCTTCGGGAGCTCAAATCGTATTATTATTACGGAGTGATCGGGAAATACTACATACTATCAGAGTTCCATCATTAAATATATGAAAACCGGGGTAAAAACTCGGCGCTCCGCGCCTCGCCAGGGGGCAAGCCCCCTGGACCCCCGGTTACCTCTATTTACATACGAAATTATTGAAACACAGAATGTGTTTGCGTTGTCGCGCAACCAAGTGACAACCAAACAAGCGTCATTGTTTACTATTCATTTATAACATCAATTTATATAGTTATAGTATGAAACTAAGAAAAAAAATACGAAATAAATTCGTGATAAATCAAGAGCTTTCCAACGAATGGTGAACGATTTCTGTGCGATTAAAATGGCGGAAATTCCATTTCCCTACCAACGGCTCGGTTGTACGTGAAAATCATCCGTCACACATTTCGTTCCCATCCCGCGTTCCATTTTCGGCTAGTTAGTCCATGGCTAAAACACATTCTGTGTTAACATTGAACTACTTATACGCTCTTTCGGAAGTTTGGGAAGACAACATGTCGACTACATTTCAGTACTGGCGGGAAAATTCGAATTTTGGTCAGGGCTGAACACTGCTAACACACCAAAAATAATGCATTGAAGGTATTACCTATACCTATTTTGATATTTTACTTTCCCATATTTTTTATTTATAGGAAGAATATGATCGACGCTCTAGACTGCTTAGCCCTCGCTGTTCTCTACATTTCCAAGGGGAAAATCAAAGAAGCTGGTGAAGCCCTAGGGCTTTGTGAAGAGTCCAAACATTACATCGAATTTCTAGAAGAGTTCTGGCCCTTGCTATTTGATAATTCTCGAAAGGTATGGTCCCATCACTCTCTAATCTGTTGATGTTTTTGCTTCTTATAATGTAGCGGCCCGTTTGAAGTATTTTGCATTATGATGAATTCCAGCAAGCGAAAGTGACTGCAGACGACTGGGAAGGAGTGACACTTTCAGAACTCTCTGTTTTACTTATTGATAAAAAACCCATTGAAATGTCAATTGTTCTGTCTGGGCTCGTGATTGAGAGTAAAACTTTGAGGCTGCAAGATATCTTGGAGGTTAGTAGGAACTTTTGTTCATAATTATACCTTTAATTTCCACAAAAGTCCTTTAGATGTATATTATATTCTATCTCCGAAGGAAACCGCTTTCTCAAAAACTAAATTGCTAGTGTATTAATCAAAATGTGAACTGAACAGTCCAAAATGTCAAGAATTTCACGTGAAGCTTGTCATGATCTTCCAAATCACTTTACAACAAGGAAGAAAACCCCTATAGCAAATGTACGACTTGTGTGTTGCTAATTTTGTAAAATAAGTAAACTTCACATATTTGCGTCTTCACTACCAAAGGTAGGGAAGCTTTGTGATCGTATGAGAAGTCGAAATAATTTGTATCTTCCAAAATCCAAAGTTTCACTTGCTTTTTATGTTTCAGAGCGTGCTGAGCAATTTTGGTTTTTCAGTGGTAAATCAATGTCACGCCCAAAACTATCCCAAGTTTTATTCAGATTATAGCAAAATTTTCAGGGATTTTGCGGGTTAGCTCTTCCCCTATTAGTCCCCTAGCAGTCCCCTATAACTTTCATCCTGCCCGTGACTTTCCTTTCTTTTGCTTGTGCGCACCTGCAATCGTGAATTTCTTATAACATTGATTTCTCATCTATCTATTGGTCTGATTACGTTTAAAGTTAGGTGGGTATATATTCCATGAAGATTCCCAATGAATCACAGTGTTTTGAAAGAAATACGTTCTTATATAATATCTGTTTGCAGGTTTTCTTGGTGTATTTGCCATCCCGAATGGGTCAGCAAGGGACCAAAGTTGGTTACGTTCTGCAGTTGTTTCTAGAAGGTGTTTTTGACGGTTGGTACCACAGTGATCCGTCCTGGAGTCCAAGTTCGACTGACAGCCATTGCATGGAAGCGTTGAAAGTAAACATCTTCACTATTTTTACTGCTAGTGAACTTTAAATGGAAGAGTTATGTGAGTTGTACTACGTTCCAATTTTACAACCACTTACACTTTCTATTAGTTGTTAATGAAATGTGGCGATTGACTCTGTAATTTTAAGATGTCGCTATTCACGTTTGCAGCCCCAGACATTTGACATGATATTTTAATATTATTAATATTAAGCTATAGCGTGAACTGTACCTGTGTCATACAATGCTCTTGGGGGTCTCCACCGATTAATTGAGAGTTCTATCTATGTCGTACAAAAAAACCACCCATATTTGTTTCGTAAGTTCTCAAGCTTCGGGTGGACCAAACTTGATGACATTACTGGCACATACTCGGCGAATGTATGATATTGGAGCCAAATTTCATAAAGTTTTGTTCAGTAGTTTGGAGTAAAGCTTTGAACGGCATACTGTGGACGGATTTTATATTTAACAATCATTCACAGGGGGAAACTCTTTAATTGGTAGACAAGTTTACCGAGCAGCCACAAGATCACATAGACGTCCTCTTTCCGGCTTGCCCAAAAATCTTGATGAAAATGTTCAGAAAATAATTCGCGTAACCAGTTCAGCTCACCAGATCTTGGAAGAAGCACTCCCGAAAATAAACTACACTTCGAAATAATAACTATTTCAAAAACTTTAAATGAAGAAAATGAAGATTTTTATTTGAAAGTGCCAACATATCACATGAGACAGGTCGCGATAATTTCCATCGCGAATTTAAGCTAACCTTGTACTCCACCTTAGCAGAGAAGGGGATTCATAAGTTAGCGAGCAAGCCAGAAATAGAGCATCTATGGGATCGAGCGGCTGCTCGGTGAACTTGTCTAGCAATTAAAGAGTTTTCCCCATGTGAAGTTTGTTGAGGTGATAAACTATTAAGAATTTTCCTTGTGTAAAAGGAGTCTATCTACCAAGTTTCATGTCTATAGGCCATGAGCACATCGATTGCTGTGCTTGCAAATGACACCTTGGCGAAACAGAGAGGTTACCATTTGCTGTTCTATGTATGTGATCCCAAGTTTTGGTGGTGCCAAAGATTCTGATTTCTCATAGGCCTACCGAAATTCTATTCATCCACATGAATGTTATTTTAATACAAAAACAACAACTGTGCATAGATCTAGAAACTTTGGCAAAAATGACACAAATAAATTTGATGTACAAGGGTCGTCCAGAAAATAAGTTGTTTTTTTTTTTTTTTTTTTTTAAATCAAGTTTTTATTGAAAAAATTTGAAACTTACAGGTATTGTAGTTGAACATATGTACTATTTTTCCACGTAATCCCCGGCGACGTCAATACATTTGGTATATCGCGAAATGAGCTTCGAAATTCCTTTCTCATAAAAGCTTGCCGCTACCTCCTTGGTCCACTTCGTGACAGCTTCTTTCACTTCCTCGTCACTTGTGAAACGTTCTCCCGCCAATTCCGCCTTCATTTTGGTAAACAGGTGATAGTCTGAAGGGGCCAAGTCGGGACTGTAAGGTGGATGGGTCAGAACATCCCAACCAAACTCATCCAAAAGTTGCGCTGTGGAATGAGCAGCGTGAGGCGTCAGCTCTCTAGGGACCCACCGAGCGCAAACTTTCCGAAAGTCAAGTTTTTCCGAGACGATCTCATGGATGAGGGATCGTGAGATGTCTGGGAAACTCAGGTGGAGTTCATCCAGGGTTGAACGACGATCTTTGAGAACTGCATTGTCGATTTCTGCGACAATTTCGTCCGTCACAACTGAGGGTCTGCCTCTCCCACTTTCATCCTCAAGTGAATATCTTCCCGCCTCAAATTCACATACCCATCTCCTCACCATTGACTCACCCATTACACCTTCTCCATAAACAGAAATGAGCTGTTCGTGAATTTGAACTGATTTGAAACCCTGTGCATAAAGAAATTGAATCACTCCGCGCACAACAACTCGAGAGGGAACGGGGATCGAGGTGGCGGGACGCGACGTGGAGGGCTCCATTTCAACTACCTGCCCTGACGTTGGTAACTGACCGACTGAGGTCACCCACCTCTCATTCTATTCCCCCACCTCTCCTCTTTCAAGCGGTGTTACCAGATTTGGCAAAAGCCACTCCTACCACCCTACAGATCAAAACGGAACTTATTTTCTGGACAACCCTCGTCCGTATCTACTTTTACTATCTAACCAGATACACTTTTATTTTGCTTCTTTCCTTTTGGCTGGCAGTTTTGTATTTTTAGTTACCAAATTAATTGTTACCTAGTTTGTTAACTAAAAAACAGAAACATTTAATCAATTAACTAGAAAAATGACAAATAGTTGTTGTGTCGTCGTGTCGATTGTAACGGGCTGTCAAAAATGATCCAACAAAATGTAGTGACAGTTGGTCCAAACAGTCCTATGAAACGGACCAAAGACAGAAATGTGTAGTTGCTGTTGATAGAAAAAAGTAAGGGGCCCTCTAAACTAATGAGGAAGCAGATGGCCCGGACAGTGCTGTCAACATGGCTGGGTGAAATACCGGTTGCTACGACCTCCCTGCAGGCGCCCTTCCCGCTATTTTTTGAATTCCTTTGAAACCAGCTCTGTCCGAACGCGTGGCTGGGGGCCACTACATTGTTAAAACCCACTCTAGTGCTCCTGACATAATTATGAATGAACTTCACTAGGAACTTCGTTTATTCATCCATTACTTCTACTATTATAATCTTTTTACCTTGTGTTTAGATCCTGATGAGATCTCTTCTGAGTGGCTTAGTTGTGAAAAGTGATTCAAAACCTGTAAAACATAATGTCGGCGACCCAAGAACTCTCTTTGGAGGGAAACGGCACAAGTTCCTCGACCTTCTACCTCCTTGTGTTGACCCAGAGTTTGTGCCTGAGTGTCACGACTCTCTACTGAAACTTCAGGTTGAAAAATATATTTCTCATATTTAAAATCAATTGAATCTACTTTAGGCCAACCAGATAAAATTTATGCTTTGAGGGTGAATTCTGTCAAAGAAGATAGAACTCCTTATCAGTTATCGCTTGCATTTTACCTTTACATTGCATTTTATTCTGCTCGTTCGTGCGGTAATTTGTCGCCAACCTACCCCCCTCCCCCCCTTCATTCACCATATGCATGATTGAGTGTAAAGAGCTGTGTTTCTTGTTTTGAGTAGGTACAGGTCATACCTTAAACTATTTTTTCAAAATTTCAGTGCCTTATGTGTACGAAATGGCTAGACGAGTCTGCCAACTCGGAGCTCGTTCAGTTTGTTGGGGAATTCGTCGACCATAATTACGGTTTCAGTCTACTGGTCTTGGCACAACCGCAGAAAGCTGTTGATCTTCTATTGAGTGAACATCCTGCTGCACTTCTTCAATATGTCCAGGTAAAATAATTTTTCCTGTTCCTCAACTGGTTACAAGTGGCTACTAAAGAAACTGATCAGCAGCAATGTTGATAATCTCAGGGCTCTTACAGAAAGCCTTCTTTTTCGTGTAAGTCCAATAAAAACTGCACCTCTTGGTCACTTCACCAACGACATAAGGTCAACTGCCATGAACTAATAAATTTTCAACTCCTTCTTTGGGGTTGGTATAACTTCAAATAATCGGATACCAACCCAAAAAAGAAATCTTTCAGTATGATTTTGGCTTAATCCATTTCTATTTAGCATTATTTTCTGGGTCCCTAGCATTTTGTTTTTATCCACTATTTACCTATCATTTTAGCAGTAGTTCATAAGATTACAACAGGTTTAGTATAAGGACAACCCTTTTGTAGCTCGGTACTTACTATCTAGGTTAAAAAAGAAATGATTCTACTCCAGCCAAAACTTGTATTGAACGTATTAGCCTTCCCTCATTCAATTGCACAATGCAAGAGGATTTTCAGCAAAGCCAATCCTCTAAAAACAAAACGAGATTTAAAGTAAGCCACACGCTACTCATTGCTGGCGTCATTTGAAGATTACTTTGACCAGTGACATGGGAACAATGATGATGATTGTAGTGGTTTCCACTACTGTCAATTGATCATTTTAACAGTTATTACTGTTAATTAATTTGGTTTCATGGTTATATAATTGTTTAATTTTTCCAATAAAATTATTCCTTCGTATTGTGACCTGTGAATGTGTTTTCATTTCAACGTAGTGATAAGTTTTTTATATACAGTAGGTACACGACGATGATATCTGTGTATACTTCCAATTTCACCGATTTACAATCAAAGCCTGGACAGCCAGTAACACCCTAGCTTGAGAAATCAAGTGAAGATGAATTTATTTTTCTAGTAACTTTTCAAGTTTAGATTGAAGTTTTATTGAAGTAATTTCGGTTTTGCCAGTTGATTAAAAAATTTGTAGAAATTTGTGTACGGTGAAGGTCCAATAAGTTTAAGGATTGATGTACGAGAATGTACGGTAATTTGGAAGGGACTGGTGCAGTAATGAGATGATTGTGAGATGGCAACCCTTGACCAGAAGAGAATCAGTTTGGCTAATGGAATACACCAAAAGTTCTCTAGCGGAAACCACTCATGACGTAAATTTCATTCTTCGGTCTTTAGAAAAGTGGAAACACTGTCTTGGGGCAAGGCCCCAAATATCAGAAACATCCCTTTATGACCTTTCTTTCCCGTTCCTTGCACTTTATTTTCCGTTCCTTGTCCTTTATTTCCCTGTACTTACCCCTTCAAAGTCCAACCTGAATCCACGAAATTTCTCTCTCGATAGATTGATATTGCAATTGTATTTAGTCGTTGGTAGATGGATCCTTGGCATAAACCTATTCCTTCTAGCATCCACCTTGGAGCCACAGCATGGCGCTAAATGCTGCCCTTTTCGTTCTAATTTGAAACGATGAGTTGCTGGTAAAGGCTTCATTCTAGTTTTTTACTTTTTTCCCGAAAGTATTGGGGCAATGTCCTGGTGCCCCCCCTCACCAGCCCCTGCTGGTGGAAAAATTCAATTGAGCAAAAATGGGAATTTTATTAATCATCATTCATTTCGTACAGTAAATTATTTATAGAATCCATGTATGGCAGTCACTGGTTTTTCAAATCGGAAAATTTTTGTCCAAAGTTTAAATTTACTTAATTGAAATCGATAAAAGTATAGGTAGGTAGATTTGACAAGTTTGTTACATTCACTGAGTACTATAAATTGCTTAAATTTAAAAAGTGCATAAAAAATCACTAAAAATGGAAAACAAATGGCTAAATGTTAGTGGACTATTACTCAGAAAACATTTTATCAGCTATAAAGTAGAACATTCAAACATTTGTGCATGAAATAATGCTGGTACCTTGGTGTAACGTGTTTTCCTCTTCTTGCAGGATTTACTCACTACGGAAGCTGAGTTGAAACATGTAATAACGGCTGTACAATCTAAGGCTGATGAGGAGGCGGACCAACCTGAAGTGGGGTCGAAGACATTCACTGAGCTTTTGGATAGTGAGTGTTCGATGAATCAATTCTTGGCAGAGCCTTAGTTGCAGTACCTTTTGCAGTTTTTGACTATGTTCATTAGTTGTCACAATCTACATTGGAATCGGTGCCCTTCAGTTATCAAAAACTGTTTTTGCTGCTGTAAACATAAATGATAAAAGAATTTAAATAATTCTGCCATCTATGTCAATTTACCGCTTATTGATATTGTGTGGGGAACATTTGGTGATTAGCCGGTTCTTTCTGAATTTAGAGCGGACGAGTGAGCACCCTATTATTTCCTCTCCAGCTTGCCAAAGGCAAACAATTTTGGAAAAGATCTTTTGAACTCAACGTCTGTGACAGTTCCCGTCAGAATCCAAGCAAATGCCCGTCCGTCGCTCCGGCGCTGGGCGTGATTCTCAAGTTCTTGAAATGCTGCGTTTGGCGATGGATGAGGATCCGAACATAGCACATAAATGCTATTAGTACGAGTCGTATCTCTCGGGGTGCTGTCACACTCCCCTCTCTCGAGGATTTAGGCCCCATTCATTGCACCTCTGGGGGGCGACCTGTCCTTGATACATTAAACGAAAACTGAATAGGAAATTGCTTCCTTACCAGATTAATTTAAAATTACGTTAGGTTCATAGCAAACGTAACCAACCAGGGGAACTTCCTACTTACTGGGAAAAGCTTTAGAACTTGGATATGTTGATTAAAACAAGATAAAACAAACTAAACCTGCTCCAAGTTCAATTCCAAGAAAATGAGAAAATTAAAAAATAAAATAAAATAAAATAAAAAAGGTAATGTTCAAAAACACGTTAGAAAATATAGCTTTTTGGTTTATTATTTCCAATAATAAGCCTATGTGATCGTGTAGCAAAAAATTTTTATAACCCCCCCTCAAACTTTGTCACTTTACGTTTCAAGGTACGTAGAATCCAAATTTGAAATGTCCGTCCGCCGTCCGCCGTCCGGGCCATAAAAGGCCTAAGAATTGACTTAAAAAACCCGTTCTTTCGCACATAGACTCCATTTGGGGTCTAGTTGGTCCTAACGTTTAACCATCCCGATCGCTTTACTCGCATAGATGCTATGGGCCAAAAACGGGCAAAAAAGTGTCTTGGCACGCAAGTGGCCTGGCACGCTTGGCAGGGGGTCACGGTGGGTGGCGAAGGGGGGGGGGGAGCGGGGGAGTGGAGTGAGAGGAGGCGCCGGCGCCGCTGCTTGTGGTGGGTACGGCGTCGGCGTTCGTTCGAGGCATGAATATGTTTTTTTCAAGGTCGTATTTGTGTGTTAATACCAAAGCTTTTCCTACGCATATTTAATAACATATCCTCTCGACTTTTCGTACGTACTTAGATAATGATATTATTATGGCAATAACTATTTGAATAGATAGGAGCTCAAATCGAGAAATATAAACATGCGTATATAATTATAGAAGTATAGGTTGTGGCAACTCGAAGTAGGACACGCCGAGGAGTCTGGACGGGCCTTATGACGTACGCTAGCCAACTCAAAATTACGATCATACTCAATTGAAAAAATAATAAACCTTTGTGAAATAATTTGCAGCGTTTTTCTTTCTTGGTTATACAAGTAGTGAGACTGGTTACCACCAAAATCATGGTATTATAGCTCGAGAATTGTTTATAGTTCATTAATAACTATTAACTACTATTCATGAACAATATTGCAGTATATACATGTAAATAAAATAGGAATACATTGGCTGAGACAAAAGGTTTCCAGTGCTTACTTCTTTTATCATTGAAGACGTTTTTACGGATACCTTCTTGCCGAAAATTGTCATCCTACATCAATTACATACACAAGCAGGCTAGTGTTCCCGTTGCCTTGTGATCTCCAGAGCTAATTTCTTTGCTATTCAACCTATGACGCTAAAATTTGAAATAGAGTTGGAAAACGTGTTTTCCGCTCATCAATCTTTACCCTTTAGGTGCAAGGTTTTTTTTTTCCATTCATCGAAGATTGTTTCTCTTTTTCAGTGATCTTGGACCATTTGGCACGAACCCTTAACTGTGAGCTCTTTAACCTCATTGTCCCTCAGGGCAAAGAGTTTGACTGCTACAAAGTGAGGTGCCGGCAGGCTGAACACGCTAACCACATAAAAGAAATGATTATGGTCTCCGGTCACCGTCTGATGGCATCGATGAACCTCAAGTCGTTCACCTAGCCCTACCTGGCCCAGGGAGGGCCACCCATTCGGGTCCCTTTCCATGGTAACATAGTTTCCGTTCAGTTTCTCCCTGATCAAACTTTCCTGTAGGATTGCTGTAGCGCCAGTCAGGTTCCTGTAGGCACAGCTGACTGGTCATGACTAAACTGTAAACCAGATGTTTACTGAACCTGTAAATTAAGTCCCCCTTGAGCTAAGCCGCTTTGCTTCTATTGCTCTTATGTTGTAACCTGTCGAATAGTTGTCTGATTTGCAAAATCCAGCCTAAACGGTTGAAGTTAAGTAGACCTTGGGTTTAGTTTGGTTTGTTTCCTAACAACTAGCCTGAGGTTTATGAAATCCAATTCCTATTTAATTAAGTGTATAACTAATATATCTGAAAACTGAATAAATATATAGACTTGGCGTTTCTGACACAATTCTGAAAATTTTATCAGAATAATATGGTGCTTATCCATTATTCATTATCTTGTTCCACTGAGTAGTAGAAAGCACCTAAAAATGAATGCAGGCTCATTTGACCCGATGGAAATCATCCTACTTTATGAGCTGCATAATTGAGTGCCTACTAAACTAGATATCAATATGGGGTTATTCATAATGAAAATGTTCTTTTTGTTCTGTGTCATGACAATTTAAAAGTTATCTTGGGGAAAAACATTCCACCGTCACACAGTGTTTTAGATATTGGAAAAAAACAAAAAACAAATCTATTATTGATTTCCGATGAAAAAAAGCATAAACCCATTGCTATGTTGTCCCTGGGGCTATTGGAAAGGTTTGCAGTTTGCACTTTCCCTTCATTGACGATTACATCTGTGGGAAGCTCGTCTTGACGCCCCCCCCCCCCCCCCTTATCGCAGAGTGCAAATCTTATGTCATCTTCTTCGACTTCAACCTCCTTCCTTCCTCCATGCCTAGTGGCCTGCATGGAGGTAAACTATTTAGTTTGAGTGTGGACACCTCCCGAGAAGGATTTAGAATAATCCTCTCCATAATGCCTCCATTCAGCAAATGTGAGTGAGTTACGGTAGTTAGTGAAGCTCCCCCTAAAAGCCAATCCAATTACAGCATAGAAAGCTAGCAAAATTTTCTGCAGCTAGCCACATTTTTTTCTTCTTATTAGGATTTAAAGTTGTTCCCTTCTTAAATTGCCACGAATCGAGAGTTTTTTGAAAAAATGGGCATTAGTGGGAAGCGCCGACCATAAAGAGGGACATATTGAGCTCAGCAGCCAAGACAAAAATGTATGACGTAATTTTGGATTATTCTTATTTTCTTCGAATTTGTACCTACATGGTAGGTGTCAAGTTTCTGAATTATCTAATATTGACGTCATTATTCAAAGTTATGTCTGTTTTTCAAACACCATGCATTGAAATACTGATTTTTACCCCAAATTTGATTTTGCGTGGACAAATGTATGGAGATTGCGTTTCTGGCGTCGTCACTCAATAATATGACTTTTTTTTCCTTGTTTTCCTTACAATCAAAGCACTGTGCATCGACTCGACTCGATGGAAATTTTCAGGAATATTAATTTACTCCCACTTAAAAAAAAGAGGAGTTTAGAACCTATTAGGCATTCTACTAGGAAATTCTTCGAAGTGTATAGTATTAGATTTCATGATTTCTTTCCCATTCGGAACATGGAAGGCGCAATTAATTTTTAATACCAGAGCATTGTACAATTTCTAGATGAACCTGGTCAAAGCACGTACCTAGCGCTTGTTTTTTCTATAGTTTCCTAGATGGGATACTACTGTAGTAGGTTAATTTAATTTTGTAACTTGTGTGAACATATAAGAGTGTACCACGCCATTCTGACATTAGTGTGGCAATGTTGAGAGTTTCTCTAAAGGTTGTACCTATGTGTTCAGCTCTATGTTACGAAAAGTATTTATGTCTTGTTGTAGGGTTTTAATTATTAACGAATGGTTTGTTCAAGTGCCCTTTCTTGTTAAATACGTTGTTTTATTCAATTAGTCATTATAGGTATGAAGCACAAATTGTAGACTTATGAATATTAGATATTTCACAGTATTTATAGTTATAAAATGTTAGAAATCTGTTATAACCAAGTCCAAGATGATTGATAGTAGAGTACTACAACGAGCAAATGACACGAGAATGTTGGATCGTTTGATCTGCGCGTGTCTCACTTACATTCTGAATAAGTCAACAATGCTATAAACGTCAGCCAACCCCTGTAAACGGGCAAACAGCATTCCTTTTTATGTTGTAAACTACATAATGCTATAATTGCATACTCCAATTGCTCGGACATTTTTCTGATTTTGGGTGTCTTGGTCTTCAGTGCTTGATTTGATATGATGCATCCCTACACTTTCTCATCACACGGGGCAGTGCGTATCATTTCACTATCGACAGTATCCGTTAATTATTTTTTGTTAAGATTACGGAAAACAGAACAATGAAATACACTTGTTGGTAAATTTGAAGCTCAAAATGTTAAACACAGAAATAGTTTCAGAATCTTTTTGTATGAGAATAGTTAGTATGAAGTGTGCAATAAGTACGGTGTTATCATGATTAAAACCTTGTAGAATGAGACACTACAAAAAAACCAGCAATCGATGTACAGGCAAAGTATGCTTTAAAGAGCTTATATCCCATCAACTGAATATCGATAAACTATTTAATCACTCGCTAAAGTGTACAGTTGCACGTGCAGTATCTCTCAAATACTTTAAGAAGAAAACCCAGTAAAGTTATTGCCTATTAATGAATGTTGAAACCATTTTTTACTAATTTGACAGCACGGAGTACTGCTTAGCATATTGTGGGATAAGGTTGGGATCCGGATGTTTTCGCCTACCTAGTCAAAAGTCGTGTCTAGTTGACATCCTAGTCTGTGTTAACCCCTTGTATGACGAAAACTCTCTATTGTAAGTTAATACGATCTCATATGATCTACAACAATATTGGCCGATTAAAAAGGTTCATTATTGAAAAAATATACCAGAAGATCCATGAATTCATAGCCATAAGTAGCACAGTTAAATGTATCTGGATTAACTGGGCCTTTCCACAGGGCTTGATACAGTTTTCTATGGAAGCCCCATGTAGTCAGTCAATTCTCATACATGAACACTGATACGCAGACAGAGACACGCCAACTTTCACTGGATACATGAGTGTCTCTCGACAGTGGCCGTATGAGCAAACCCTCATATGACCCTAGTGATGACCTAGAAAATCATATACCATTAGTTGCAACAATAATTGTAAACATTCATGTGTTACCTTCTCTAATTTGTGTATATTTGGCTTCAGCTGTCTCAACTGACATAGTTCTGCCGCCTCTATCCTCCCCCCCCCCCACCCATGCATAATCTCCAATCACCGTTTTATATTAAAGTCCCCAAATCAAAAATTCAGTCAAGTTATTTATGAGACCAATTTATTCACTTGGTTACTTATAGCTATATCGCTATATACAAGTCTTGGAGAATTACAATTCTTTCGCATAGGAATTTCTTGATAAAGATCGTTACTGTCTTGTATTTTATTAATCTTAATTGCACTGAGTAATTTCAAATTTATATTTGATGTTCTAAGTATTACTGTGTGTTAGTGTTATAGGAGCTAATTGGAAACACTGCTGGTTAATTGCCTATCGCATGATTTTGGGTGTTTAAGGCGCGTTGTCATTAACTTCTGTGTGATAAGAAGAATCTATCTTCGACAATTCTTTGTGATCTCTATTTGTTGCAGCGACTTTAGTTAGTACTTGGTGGTTTAAACTCAGTTTGCCTCGTCAATACCTGTTTTTACTTGTTTGAAAATACGTTATAGTGTGTTATTTTTCATGATGTTAGGTGAGAAAAAATATGGTAGGTACAATGAAATCTAGTCGCTCAGACGAATCTTCTTTTCTTCTAATCCCACCTCCTCCATCCTTCTCTCTGCCCCATCATTAAACTGTGAAGGGGTTTTCATGGTTTTAACAACTGAACGAACTATTGCTTTTGAAATATGACAAATAATTCCAGATGGGCTAAATGAATCAGTGATTTATCCAAATATCGTCATGCACATCACCTTATCACAACCTGTCTCTGTAGTCTTATCAGTTGTAAACTTCGCAATATGGCGATTCGTGCCCACCAGCTTTTGATGACCATCAGATTAGTCTTCATAGCCAATTATTTATTTGGTTATATCAATAATTTCAATAATTAATACAATAATAATTTAGTCTGGAGGAGGGTCACTGTTGAGCCAATCATCAGAGAGTCGACAGATGATGCTTCACGACTGGTTGAGGATATTGCAGCCTTGAGTATCTGGGCCTGGGGGAAGGTGGCATTTTTCGGATCATTAACGCTGTCGCCCCTTCTTGCATACCTTGAGTCAATTGAAGTTAGAATAATGAGAGTGCGCTTCCTTTTTATTCACTGCAGAGGTTGGTAATGAAATTTGGGAGGCGGCTGGTATCGTCAACTAAGGGTGTTCACTAGGGGTCATGGTCCAGTAGTTTCAACGTCAAATCGTCAAAACTTGAGTTTCGACAGGTACCAGTGCGCATGCGCGCATTAATTTACGATGATTCGACTTACAACGGACCTTTAAAAGTCGAGTTTCAATGTTGAATCACCTAAAAGAAGCCAATCCTACCGGCTGCTAAGCGTAACATCGTTATTAATAAAACGCGATTGTCACTCTCGTTATTCAGATCTACTGACGCGTCAATAAAGTTGTTAAAATTCTCGAGTTTTAAGTTTTTGATAGTTAACTTTTATGTTTATTGTTTTAAAATAATGTCATAATTTATTATTTGTAGCCTGGTTGGGAGGTAACCTGCTCTGATTAGGTTTTAGGAGCTAGGTACTTAGTATTTCGATTTTCGACGATTCAATCCACAAAATGAACCATGAATACGCCTTCTGCGTCACTCTGCCCGTCCAAAACTACTAGGTGACGTGTCGCACTCGCTAAGTGTGCTAGCGACATGGTTTCCTTCTGACAGAAGTGACCCCCCCCTCCCCCGTACTTCTCTCACTGGAATTTCGATGATTCCAATCACTTTACTTCTTTCAGCTTGTAAGTTTACTTCACATAATTCCAGTACACTTCCAATTCATAAACCTACACTAAAGATTTGAGAATTAGCCAAATAACTCCACTCGGCTTAAGCATTAAATTGTTGATTATTTAATTTTAAAACTTCTGATTGAAGATTTTTCTGAACGACTTGTTACAGTTATCATTGTACCTACTGATTGTTAACAATGACGGAAGGTGCATAATCGCATGATTATTTCTGATACGAAACTGCAAAATGATGCTACTTTCCTCCGTTTTAGTCAATTATTGTTGTCTCTGTTTCCTTATACATAAGTCAATCGTTGTTTATCAAAGTAATTTATATTGATATATACCTAAATTAATCAATTTTTAATACAGCATTTAAAATATATTTTTTAAGGTGCCCTTTAAAACAAGAGCCCTTTATAATGGATATATATATATTATAATTATTATATGTGTGCCATTAAAATTTAGGTAGCGAATTCGTTTATAATTGTTGGTTTGTAGATGTCTATTTAAATATGTTGACCTGATTTATTGGACCATTTTAACACATACAATTAAAGTACCTACGTATCATTGATGTTGTATCGTGCTAGAATCGCGGTTCTTAATTTATAAAAGCTAATTGGTTTAATGATGTTTTAGCTTCTACGAAATATACGTTAAATTCACCATTCAAATCAGATTCGATTATGAATGAAACAGCAAGGTTCTCCTCTACTTACCATGGTTCTTCATCAAAAATGAGGAGAAATTCGTTGAGATTATGTTATAGTTCGTGTTACATTCAAGCACATCATTTGCAATATGATGTTATTTGGTTGGGATTGTTGTTTAATGAAAAGTGATCAACTTTTTGTTTTGCAGATTAGTATATGTCCTTCATAAGGTAAAATAATGCACTTGTAGGAATTCTGATTATGTTCGTGGCATTAGTGGAGAAAAATAGAATCGAGAAGATGAATTTCAGCGATTTTTTGTTGTGAAAAACGAGTTGCAAATAGGTCCTTTTATAATCTCCGATGTGATTGATTAGAAATTGTTTCCAAAGAAGTTACGCTCATGTTCCCTGATGACCTCATTGAAACAAGATTAAAATTGACAAGTTTCGTTCAAAAGTGAATTACCATGTAAGAAAAATGAGTACCTACCTAGATGCCAATGATAGGACTTTGCAACAATTGCAAAAAAAATAATCAAATCACAAAAATGCGCTTAAGCTATTACTAAAAAGTTTTATTGTCTTAAGTTTGCAAGTTAAAAAAATTTCGTAAAAAACAGCGCTCAATATATCATAGAATACCACTCCGAAAAATTACAAGAGAATCTTAATACACAATCACTGGCTCGATATTAATTGAAAAAAAAAAAAAAAATTGATTACTGATTCAAAAGTTGAAAATTAATAGGAACCCAACTAAATGTTCAATTCGCACATCCAAATTTGAAAATCAGTCCACTACTTATCAATAATATAATGATTTTATCGTACACGAATTCGCTTATTACGTCATTCTGCCCGACTGGGACCTTATATTGTGGATGTTAACTTCTTCAAAGAGCTTTTCCCAAGACGTCTGTAGTTGTTAGAGGTTTTGAACTTCCAACTTTAAAAAAATCAAATTTGCGTCTAGATGTTACCTTGTTTCTAGTTTATTCGTGATTTCGTGATTACTAAAATTTAATATCTCAAAAAACCAAATTTATCCAAGTGTTTCTAAAATGTGACTCTTTTGATCAATCACCAACTGTACCATCCTACAATGTTTCAATAGCACGATTTTCCATTTGGTTTCCTACTTTCTATCAATCAAGTACTGAATTGGAAACTAAAATCCAGAATTTTTTATGTAGATACCATTTTGACTTAGAATTGCGCATAGATACCTAACTTCATTTCACGTAATTTCATAGGAACTCGCAATATGAACCTCGTTGATCCACAACTAAACCTAAAACTGACTAAATTAAATTATGTAGGTAGTAATACGGGATTCTGCGAGGAAAAAACCAACTGCTTGGGAGGTTTGTGGTTATATTTTGAAAATCTTGTCCATTCTGAGTGAGATGCCTTCCCAAAGCAGGTGGCTCACAAATATTGCTAATTATAACTTTCGCATGTTTTTTCTCTAATAATATTCAAACTGCGCCTCGTACAGAAATTTTCATGCGCACCAAAAGTTGTACACCCACTATCTATACATTACCTTCTATACTAAGGAGGTTATCCAAAAAAACAAAATCTGGGTAATTTTGGGTGACTTTTTTCCTTCTCCCGTTCAAACTTTTGTCCATCAAAATCACCTAACGACCTTAATATTGTTCCGATGAAAGGCTGCTTAAGCTCATTAGACTGAAGGTCAAAGTTGGTTTGTTTCGACTTGCAGCATGACTCGTAAGATTTGCAACTTTTTACATAATAGGATCCGCAAATACGGAGTTTTATGCTGTAAGTTACTGGGATTTAACCCTGAGTCGAATGGGCTTTGGCAGACTTCAATCGGACCAATATTAAGCTTGCCAGGTGATTTTGAAGGGCAGGTTGGAGGAGAGGACTCACTCAAAATTAGCCCGCTTTTCAATTGTCTGTAACTCCCTTGTTTTAGGAGATATCACCGTGGTTTGACCGGAAGTGAAAAATTCCAACTGGAAATGCGTGCAATTTGTAGATAGGTACTTCATAACTCCTATCTGTATTGCCCTAATTTTGAGAGGAATTGTGAATGGAAGGACAAGGTTCAAGTTTGAAATGTCCGGAGCTGAGAGCTTTGTAATACGACTGGAACTATCGCGGTCCAGTTTTCACAGCTCAGCAGGCGTGATATGGGAGGAAGTATTACGGTCCTGAACTCACTGCTCGTTAGGCGAAATACTGATGGAACTAAAAATGTCCAGAACATCCAGGCTCTGTAGAGGTAATAGTGAAGGAAGAATTCAAGGTTCAGAGTTCTACTGTCCGGAACTGAGAGCTCTGTAGGAGTAGTACGAGAGAAACTGCTATCGGCCGGAACTCACAGCTCCGTTGTGATAGCAAGCGCGGGAAAAAGAGGAGATAGGTACTTCATAACTCCTATCTGTATTGCCCTAATTTTGAGAGGAATTGTGAATGGAAGGACAAGGTTCAAGTTTGAAATGTCCGGAGCTGAGAGCTTTGTAATACGACTGGAATTATCGCGGTCCAGTTTTCACAGCTCAGCAAGCGTGATATGGGAGGAAGTGTTACGGTCCTGAACTCACTGTTCTTTAGGCGAAACACTGATGGAACTAAAACTGTCCAGAACGCCCAGGCTCCGTAGGGGTAATAGTGAAGGAAGAATTCAAGGTTCAGAGTACTAGGCTTCCAGAACTGAGAGCTCTGTAGGAGTAGTACGAGAGAAACTGCCATCGTCCGTTCACAGCTCCGTTGAGATAGCAAGCACGGGAAAAAGAGGGGTTGGAGGTTAGAGGATGATCAACCAGGAAGTATTAGCATAGAATCATAACCAACTCGGGTTGGCTGCAGTATTTATAGTTTCTAGAGACATGGAGTGAGATAGCGTGAGCCATTGAGTGGTAGGAGAAGATGTCGGATCATACTGCATCTAGCCTTCGGACTTTAGAAGGCCGCGCGGTGGACAAACCGAGTGGGGCTGCGTATTAATTCGAAAATCTACATTATTATATACTTGTTGCTTGTTGGCGCAGAACAGATGTTTTAGTTTTCTATGCCCTACAACTTTGGTGCCCAGGAAAATTTCTGTAGGGCAAAAGATTTAGGAATAGTTCGGGGAAAACTTGAAAATTTGAAATGTTACTTATCTTTGAATTCCACCCGTTTTGAGATGGCAGAAAAAGATCTTCTCCTCAAGCCTTCTGTACCAGTCAGTCAATTTTTTCCTCGCAGGCTTCCAGAAAATTGATGAACTTTTTAACTAACTTAATTTCGGAACATTGTGCATATTTCTATGATCTCTGAAACATTCGACGCACAAACCCAACTCAATTCGCACAATGACTGTGGAACCCAAATCTTTGTCACTAGAGTCTAAAATTGTCTCATAAAATGGAATTTCCTCCAGGCTAACTTTGCATTCGGGATCTATGTATTCAAACCGCTTCTAGTGAGATCCTACCCTACTATTGTATGTTTCTTGAAAAACTGCGAAATAAAAATTGTGTTTTAATTTCTTAAAATTGTGTTTGATTTATTGTGTGGCCTTTTGTTCATATATTAGGCAGATATATGTCTGACTTTTTAGTGTCTGACAGGATGAATAAAAACGCGGGGAATTTTGGGCTTTTGATGTTTCTAAAAGTATATTGTTAAAACCGCTTCTTCTGTTTAGAGTGATACCTGAAGTATTTTTTGATGTTTATACATGTGATAATCTACACCTAGGATGCTTGAAGCTCTCTATTTTGTACTACCATAGAAGGGAAGTTAGGGTTGGAGTTCTATTCTCACCTCACACTCCTCCAGGGGGTACAACCGCAATGATCGCCAAAGTTAACTTGATGAACGCAGGAACCTAATTCAGAACAAACGCCATTTGGTGTGAGCACGCAAAAATCACAACAGAGTGGAAATGTGAGGTTCAAACTTGAATTGATAGAACTCCTACATAAATTGATAGAAATTGAACTACATTGATAGAACTCCTCCTCCCAGTCTCGCAGCATTGGTAGGTAGCTCCTTTCTTCGGGCTCACTTTTTTCCCCTTCATAGCTATAAAATTCCATGAAATTTTTGTTATTTCGTTTGACAAGAATCCAGATATAGCTCAACAGGTTAGCTTTTTTGGACTTTCTGGGCATAATGGAAACCGCAATGTCAACCATCCGTCAAATGCACTTTTCTCAAGTGCCCCTTTTCAGTCCAGTTAGGCTATACTCTCCTCTCCCCAACTCACTCAAATTTACCTCTTCACATTTCATAACCCCACATATTTTGTGATCATTGCTTTGAATGGCTTTTAAAAGTCACCCTTCTTCTCTGTTCTTATCTACACAGAGAATGATGTTGAAAGATAAATCTTTATCAACTACCTACTATCACATTATCTCTTTCAGGAGTATTGTACTAAAGGAAGTAGGTACTAATGGCTCGTTTATCAAAGTCTATCGATCTAAAGCTCAAGACTTTTTGGCAGATGAATATTAGGTAGGTACCTATATTTTAACAATAGGTACACAATACGGTATCGATGTCAAATCCGAATAAGCTTATTCGTTATCATGGTGACTCATGCCCTAAACCGCGTAGAACTGTCTTGAGTGAGTTCACTTTATTATTCGCAGATAGTGACAAATCTTCAAAAATTCTTCACGTTTTCCTAGTAATCCTCTGCTTGACTATGGACCTATGAATCCTATCTATTTCGTTCTAGGACAGCAAACCCTCAAGTCAAACGTTCCTCTCTCATGTATTTAATATTTTCTACATCATCCCTTTCAACTTTTCTCAGATCGATCTGCATAACTAACATTACTATCTATGGACAATCCTGTCTTAATCAACTCCATTCTTGGGCGAAAATCCCGTTCAAACTTATCTCTTATCTGTAATTTCCTAATTTATCACTTTGCATTTTTCAGGCCATCTGCATAACTAACATTAAGTAGGTAGGTGGTACCTTCTTTCCATGGACCGACGAATCCTGTCTTAATTCCATTCTTGGGCAACAAACCCGTAAGTCAACCGTATCTCATGTCTTTAATAACTTTCTATATCATCTTTAGAAATTCAGATCGACCTGCATGGCTAACATTACATTCTGCGTTAATTATTACTGTTATACATTCTCGAGGAATGAACAGAAACCGTTTTGGGCTTGACTCGGCCATCCGTAGTAATCGTGGGCGATGACCGACCCGATCCGATCAAGTGAAAGGTGAGGTTTGCATTTGGACAACCCAGTCCCGCCACTTAATCCTAGATAAGGCGAAATTACGACCTCGTTCCGCCGAAACATAAACAGAAACTGCCGATATTGCTGTCTTATTGTTTTGCTCTCCATTGCTTCCTCACTACCGTAGGTAGGAAAGCTTTGTGTTCGTGCGAGAATTAGAAAAAATGTATGTCATCCAAAATCAAAATTTCCACTCGCTTTTTGCGCTTTAGAGCTTGCTCATCAGTTACAGTTCCGTACCTGTCTGTCTGTGCCAATTCCTTGACACGCACAAAACTATACCAATTTGTGGTCCGATTTTGACGAAATTTTCAGGAATGGTGCGGGTTATACTAGACGGTCTCCTATAACTTTAATTTTCGTGCTCATTTGTAAACGTGAATTCTGTACCTTGAAGGTAAACCATCATATATGCGAAACCCCAAATTTTCAGCAGAGCCAAAAGAAGTTTCCGAAATTCATTTTATTTTGCCATGAAAAAACTATATTATATCAAATATCAAAACGATGGTCATGAGCCTCCATGCCACAATTTTTGTTTCATACAATGTTCCTCCTATGTTATGAACATTGTTTTCATAATTTTCATCATTTATCAAGGAGAGGGGAGCACTTATGATGGTTTACCTCTACGTACAGATTAAGGTACTTATAACATCGATTTTTCATCATCTATTGGTCCGATTTTGTTTGACTTCGGGAAGCAGTTCTTTATATGTTCCAGGAAAATTTCCTGTGAATTATATCGCAATTGGTGGGGTAATTGCTATTGTGCTTGCGCAAAACTAAAATTGATTGACACAGGCTAAACTTCGAAATGTAGAACCGATTATTATGAAATTTTCAGGGATTGTTCTGGTTAGCTCCTTGAGGGTCCCTTGTAAATTTCATTGCCGTCGGAATAATAGTCGCCCGTGCGCATAAATAAAGTTTGGAAAGCTTGCTTTTTCGGCGCAAGAACGGAATTTGTATCTCAATCCTAAGGAGAGTTATCGCTGGAAATGATATTCACACAATGAAAAAGTGTAAACTCTTTGACTCGTTTCAGAATTCAATTCAGTTTTAGATTACAATAAAGTAAATATTCGAAAATGTTGACTTAAAATTGTTGAAGCCAATGCAAAAGCTTTATTTTCTACGTAAATTCGTTAAAAAACAGCTAAAAATCATTTTTGCCTCGCAAAATATTTAGAACTAGTTTTTTGCCATAAAACTGGTTGGTAGTTAACAATTTCTTCGTGTTCAAAGTGCAGAAATTTCATAACAATGTAACGTAATATAATACGATAATTTAAGAAAATTCGCTCATTACGATCATGCTGCTTGAATGGAAATTTTTCTTATAAAATTTCGCTCATATGGTCATGCTTGATAACTAAAAAATTTAAAAAAATATTTTTCCTTCCTCAGGAATTGAATAAAGCCGTTCCCAAGTCAATGTGACAATCCGTTTTCAAGATACCTACGGAATTTCTCCCGATTTTGTGGCCAGTGCGGCCGCACATTTAGACCCGGTGCATAAATATGTCTTAATTGGATCGGATATTTGCACCCTTAGTGAGCGTATGCTGCGAGCATAATTGTAAATATTTACTCAGTCTCATACAGGATGAACTCCTTCGTGACTCCAAACCGACTGGCAGCTGACGTAATCTCAGTTTCGATAAACGATGAATGGGGTTGAGATTGTGATTCTACGCCGGACATCCCAACACATTCGAGTTTCTAAACGCTATACCTATCTATGTACCTACCTACTGTAGATTCAGTATGAAGTTTAGGTAGGTACACACAAATCATTTCTGGATTTTTACCATGTGATTTTTGCAGTTCAAACATAATAATAATAAATTAATTAATTAACAAATACACAAATAAAAATAATCGCATAAAATTAAAAAAAAAGAAAAGTTTCAGTCATGAATCATGGTTTATATGAGCTGTCGTAAATTAGTTACCCTATTATGGTATTTTAATTTGTTAATAGTTAACTACCAATTTTATGGTAAAATAAATAAATAAAAAATAATCAAAGTAATATTTTGCGGCTCAAGAGGTTTTGGATTTTTAGCTTTTTGGCAGTTTTTATGGATTTTCAGCAAATATTAATGAAATTCAAGTATATTTTTCAGCGTAATATTTTGCATACATTTTTAATGTTTAATTTCATTGTTGTAGGTACTTCTTTTGGCTAATGTTCTACTGAAAAATAACATTTTAACAATTTTTAGCCAATTATAGTGATTTTTTAGCACATTTTTGTTTTTTGTTTTAAATTTGAGCAATTGCACCTACTCAAAAAGTTCTGGCCAACGAACTGATCCTTTCATTTGGAAAGCTTGAGGTTTTGGTGCAAGAACGGGATTTTTATCTCAATCCTAAGGAGTGTTATATCCTAGCATATATAGTATACAGCGTGTCCCAAAACTACCCCCCCCCCCCCCTCCAACTTTTTAAATAATTTTTGAGGTATTGAAGTAGAAGTCGGAGAGCGTTTATGGGGTTCCTGATACAAAGTTTGACAAATCAAAATCAGAAAAAAAAATCCAAAAGTTTTTGGACTACCCAAAGGGGGTGGTATTGGGTACTTCGAAAATTTGTTGTCCATTTTTTGCTGAGTAATATCTCATTTAAAGATCTTTTAGTGCGGATCGGAGCTGATGAACCACGAAGAAGCACGTTTTTTCCAAAAACAAATACCTGCCTTTAGAAAAAATTGTGCTCATTTCACATTTTTTTGGATCCATTACAATAGCTTTATTTTCTACGAAAAATCAATTAACTAATTTTTGATAGTTTTCTAGATTAATTATAATTAACAGAGGATTTTTACTGTTTTCTCCATTCCTACATGCCAGGTGCATATGTAGAATTTGGGTGATAATAAACAAGCTGGGTGCGTATATAACTGCAAATCCAACAGCTGGGTGTATGCAAATAAAACAGCAGGTGCAAATATTAATTTTTTAAGAGGATGGGTGCAGGTAAACATTACGGTGATCAACCTTCCACGCTCGACTGCTAGCCCTGATGCCCAGGCCGAAAATGGGTTCATTTCAGGAGAGGTTTTGTAATTAGATTTTGAGAACGTAATTAATCCTAAGTGAGTAATTAATTCGAATCTTTGGAAACTACTCGGACATCGTCAGCAAAGACATAGACAATATTAACTCGGTTAATGATACAAATAACCCAGCTATGAAAATAATGTGTGTGTTTTCACTTCTTGTATAATTTCAAGTGACCACGAAGCTTGCACGGTACATTCATCAAGTTTCCCCTATCCAGAAACCCCTGAAACGACAACTTGTGAAAATAACCCGCGTGCAGGGAAGTGTCCGCTGGTCAGGTTGGTATGACTGACGCCTCCCATAATTCACCCTCCTTCAGTTCAAAAAATCTTCAGTTCACACTTCACAACACGATCTGTCATCGGCTCCTGACACTGTGAGCACGCCTCCTTCAGCTTACCTGACGTGCGTTTTCCCCCCAGTCAAAACGTGAAAATTCCACCAACCCCCTAGTAGGGTCCTATTTTTAACCGCCCTTAGCTCACAGGACCCTCTCATTACCTGAATTCCTTAGGAAAGTTTCCATTCAGAAACCTTTCTCCCGCCGTTGAGTGCTGTCATTTCGCGTGCGTTCCTCTTTTAATTCTCTTTGTACCTTTCACTTTTCCTAGGTAATTATTGGATTCTCCGAATCGTATTCTTGCCTCTACTCCCCTCCCATTTTCCTACTGTCTATCGCATATACCTTAGTATTTTTGACGCGTTACGCAACATGTCCGTAAGAAGAAACATCTACAGGTAAAAATTTATTTATCTTGAATAGGCACCTACCAACTTATCGTTTTAATAAGTTGGAAAGCTTCATGATTGTTTAATCTTAAAATTATTATAACAATATATTATCGGTGTTATGCTGTAATTTAGATCTATTATTATTTTGTGATATATTATTTGGGGGTGAGTTCACCACAGGTGTCCATGTCTCTTACCTGTTTGGGTATAAATTGAGAGGAAGAATAAATTAAAAATCCATTATATCATTGAAAAAGTATGTCTGTATGTATGTGCTAATATCAATGCTGAACCAATTTTGGTGCGATTTTTTGCTAAATGATCAGCGTTTTTCAGTAACCACTATAGGCTATATTAAAATCGCGTAACTCTACTCCTTCATCGTGAACGGGGCCTTCCCTAGCAACTTCCCACCCCCTGTAGCATCCAGAATTGCCCAGTTACTATGTTTACTTTGCAATCGACCAGAGAAAATTACGTTTTTGCCAACTTTGATATTTTTCATTTGATTGGAACGAAATTGCCACTGTCCAATGTAAATTTGCAAGACAATTGAAACGAGTACAAAGCGGTTTTGTACGTTGGTGTAACGTAATAATATTATTTTGTACCTTCCC
This sequence comes from Adelphocoris suturalis, assembly GCA_030762985.1. Lineage (NCBI taxonomy): Eukaryota > Metazoa > Arthropoda > Insecta > Hemiptera > Miridae > Adelphocoris > Adelphocoris suturalis. The sequence continues at coordinate 91,698,122 of CM061046.1, forward strand.
GATCAAGCGATTTCGCCAATTTTGTTTACAATCATATGGGAATAGGGGGTGGTGAGTGGGGGTGTCAACTGTTTTTGTTGACACTGTCAGTGATCACCTGGTATAGTCGAGTCGTCAGTTGCCACGGGACCTGGGATTTTGACATTTTCATGTCTTTACTTTGGCATAGGAACTGAAAAATTTTCTCTGATAAGAGCTATAAATCGTCTGCCAAGTTGGGTGGGCAGTATGGCTTCCTCACATATTGTAACATGAACGTATAAAATTAGTTAAAAAACAAAGTATGTGTCTAAATAATTGATAACGTTGGCGCATGTGCACAGACTACAATTAATCCAACGGCAATGGTCCTTTTGGTTTCGGGGTTTTATCTGTGAGCTTTTTCAATTAGCGAATTTTCGTGGAAAATAAAGCTATTGCAATAGCTCGGAAAATTTTAAAAACAAAATTTTTGAGAATTTTCTTCATTGAAATCCGTTTTGAGGCATTCTGAAACGATTCCTGAGGTGTGCGCTTTTTCACCTGTGTATACACACACACACATTTGTGTGTGTGTGTGTGTGTGTGTCATTCCAGACGATAACTCTCCTTAGGATTGAGATAAAAATCCCGTTCTTGCTCCAAAAAATCAAGCTTTCCAAAAGAAAGGATGAGTTCGTTGGCCAACAATTTTTGAGCACATTAAATTGGTCAAATTTCAAAAAATGTACTAAAAAAATCACTAAAAATGGCTAAAAACGGCCAAAAATCGTTAAATTTAAAAATTTTAGCAGAATTTTCGTCAAAACAAAATTATCAACGATTAACTAGGACATTAAAAAATGTTTGCACAAAATTATGCCGAAAAACGTACTTAAATTCCATTAATATTTGCTGGAAAATCTGTAAAAACTGCAAAAAAACCTAAAACTCCATTATAATACGATACCTAGATAATTTAAGAAAATTCGCTCATGCGATCATGCTGCATGAATGGAACTTTTTTAGTTCCGCACCTGAGTTATTACTCCGCCAATTGCCATATAATTCTTTGGGCATTTTTCTGGAACATACACCCATCTATTCTCCGAGTTTGAACGAAATCGGATCAATAGGTGATAAGAAGTCGACGTTATAATAAAACGTTTGCGCATGCGCACACACTACTCTTTGTGTGACGGCAATGAAAGTTATAGGGGATCGTCTAGAAGCTATTCCGCACAATCCTTGAAAATTTAATCAAAATCACTTCATTAGACTTGGAGTTTTGCCTGTGTCAACTGAATTAGTTTCGCGCATGCGCATTTGTTATTACTGTACCAATCGCGGTATAATTTATAGGGCATTTTTCTAGAACATATACCAACCAATTACCTACCGAGTTTGAACGAAATCGGATCTACAGATAGTGAGAAATCGACGTTATGAGAAATTCACGTTTACGTACGCGCTCAGGCTACTGTTGATTCGAGGGCATTGAAAATTGTAAGGACCGTCTAGGAGCTAACCCGCACAATCACTGAAAATTTCATCGGAATCGGACTGAAACATGGTATAGTTTGATTTACCACAAACAGAACACACGGAGTCAAAATTGAGGAAGCAAAGAAGCGTTACAGTTCTTCTGATGATTCTCGCTTATAACCAAATCGTTGCTACAGAATAGTATCTTTGTCATTTTTCATCAAACAAAAATTGTTCGCCAGTCATTGGAAAGATATCAATTTATGCTAAAATCTTTCGCTGTCTAAACCTCTTCGAAAATAAAAGCAACTGAGCTACACGCCAAGTTATGATTTAAAAATTATCCATTATTTTATTATTATAACTAGCCGCTCCGGCTCGCTCCGCTCGCCTCCACGTCCAGCCGGGGGGCAAGCCCCCTGGACCCCCCATTAAATTGCTCGCTTCGCTCGCAAAGTGTGGCATATAGGATGTTGCTCGCTTCGCTCGCAAAGTGTGGTATGTAGGGAATGTTGCTCGCTTCGCTCGCAAAGTGTGGCTGTATACATGGAATGTATTACAATTGAAACATGTAGGGGATGTTGCTCGCTTCGCTCGCTTGAGGAAGTTATACTGCCCACCCAACTTAGCAGACGTTAATTAAAATAGAAATTAAAAATTTTGTCTAAAAAATAAATAAAAAATTTAGGGGTGGACTACCTCTAACATTTAGGGGGATGAAAAATACATGTTGGCCGATTCTCATAGATACCGGATAAGCACAAAAAATTTCATCAAAATCGGTCAAGCCGTTTCGGAGGAATATGGCAACGAAAACTATGACACGAGAATTTTATATATTAGATTATGTATAATTATCCATAATTATTTATTATTTTATCCATGAATCATAAATAGTCCATTAATGAACTATAAATAATCCAAGATTTAAGTATAATAACATGGATTGGTAGTAACCTGGCTGGCTTACGACGAAGGTGAACATGGTAACCGAAATGTGAAAATGTCTACCGGGGTTACGAACTCTTATGCATTTAGAAGCGTATCAAGTACCTCCTTTGTATAAATTATTTCTCTAGGTATCGTCTTCATCAATAATGCATTTATAAATTAGCTACCTACACTTGTATGAAAAACACTAGCTACAACCGTATGCAATACATTTGCATAGAGTTTGTATAATATTTATTCTTGTGGATAGTTGGATACCTAAGTAATTGGTATATGAATTGTACTAAATCCAGTACAAATATCATCTCAAAGTGACTAGGTACCTAATAAGATATTCCTCAACATCTTCAACACTTATCATAATGCCAAAAAGATTGAATGTATTCGCTCAATTTCATCTAAATTGAATGAAAATTGAAGAAGAAGGTCAACGAGAGTTTCCCCGAAACAAAAGTTGAAGTAAATTTGAAGGTCTACCATTTTACTCTTTCTCCACGCCATTTCGTATCAATCTGATTATGGTGATATAAAAACAGCTTTTTTCCACAAACCAAACTAGTTTCGAAATTTTAGACCATCATTAATTACATACAAACGATCAATCTGTTATCTATACAAGATGTTCGGGTTAGGACGAACAAAACTTCAGGGATCGATTCTAGAGCTCATTTCTGATCAAAAGTTCTTCCTCGAGATTTTTTTTTAAACGATAAGTTTTCGAGTAATTCAATGTTAAGATTATTTTCGTGTTTAGTACCTTATATTAACACGGCCATAACTCCTAATTCTCTTATAAGGGACTTAATCTCGTTACGACGGGACAGTATCTTTGCCATTTTTCATAGTACAAAAATCGTTCGCCAGTCGTTAAAAAGGATCTTGATTCATCTGAAACATCAACAAATCTCACGCTGCCAATTTTCTCCTTCATAAGTCCCTGAGAAGCACTTATTAACTACTCGGCGTTTTGTGAAAACTTGTTTGATGTTTTGTTCGGGCTTATTCACCTATTTAGGCATCCGATATGGAGGGGCACTGATAGCATCGACAATTCATTCCTGAACGACATTTTCATGGAGGCGAAAATGTCTTACTGGGAAAATGACTTAGTAAATACGAAACCGGGTTCATTATTGTTGATTGTAGGTACTTTAACGATCGAATAGGGAAGCGAGTTTACTTTAGTTCTTGGACGTCATTACTTGCTACATTATCTCTCAATACGTGCGTTAATGTGTGTCATGAGTAATAGAGGTCAGTAAATATCACACCGTATCAATGTCGTTTAGTTAGTAAATACTTGGATAGTTAACTCTCGTATTACGAGTAAATCACAGAGTAAATTTTCTAATTTTACTCCAATACTATCTCGTTGGTACTCTACGTCAACATTATTTGTGGGAGAAATTATTTGGTGGGTTGATAACTACTACTTTACAAGCCTTTTTAAAACCATTAAAATTTGAAGCGATTTGATTCGGAAATTATATACTGGGAAAGAAGAGTATGATAAATTGAATATATCTATTCTACACTTCATCTTAATCCAATACCCCCCGTGTTTGTTGTAAGGCAATGGTCAAAAGCCTATGGTCCTTACGGATCTCCTCTAGATGGTCCCCGAAGTGTCTTATGCAGAGTTCCTTATCGAAGGTTCAATATGATTGGTGTGCCTTTATCAGAGTTATCGAAAGAAAGGTTGGGATGAAAAGAAGGTAGGGAGTTTTCGTTCACCCATTGTTAAAGCACCACCCCTATACTATTCTCCCAGGCGATGATCCGACGAGACTTGTGAGCATCTTCTAGGGACGGGCACGGTTTTAGGGGTTGAATGGATTAGGGGGATGATTCTCCACGGCTTGAAATAAAATTACGAAAAAAAACTTCTTTGTTGTCTGGGAGGCCAGAATTCAATAGGAACTGGTTAGCGAATGGGTCTCAACAGGTGGGTGTGTTGCGCCCGAATGGGCACTCTAGCTCTTCATCCCTTTTAGCTCATTAAAGATGATTCTACTCAACTGCGGATCTAAACAAAATCTCAATTGTTAATCTAGTTAAATCTGGAGGTTTCATGCTGAATTTACAACATCTTTCTCTGCAATCTCAAAACAGGTGGAATACGAAATGGCGCCCTCACACAGATGACTAAAATATCTTGTTTCCAAGATTTTCTCTAATAAAATTCGTAACCCGTGCACCCTACAGAAATTTTCATAGGCGCCAAAGTTGTAGAGCATAAAAAATAACATAGCGAGTCCACCCAAAAACAATAAACTTACCTAAATGGGGAACTTTCATATGTTGGAATTTCACATTTTTGACCTCTGATTAGGATTTAGCCTCTGAAAACTCCCAAGCACCAATTTTCTGGTCAATAGACCGTTTAGTTTGGGGAATAAACGGGTAGGAAGATCATCCGTGACGTAGTAGGGTGGTTGGGAGCTGTGCCGTCATAGGGTAAATGAATTTCAGGAGCATTTTTACTAGTCAGATTCCCATCATATAGCACATTTTTGGAAAGTTCTCGCTCAAATATTTCTACTGAGCCAATATAAAATAACCTTGAAAATTCCCCATTTAAGAGTTACGAATAAATGAAAATCATTCTAATTTTGGGTGAGTCCTTTACTTCCTCTAATCAGACTTTTGTCCTTCATAACCACCTAGCAGCCTTAATATAGGTCCGATTAGAGCCTGTCAACGCCAATTTGACTTAGGGTTAAAGTTTCCAAGCAAACGCATGTTTTAGCACGGACCTTTTCCGTAAGTTTTGTAACATTTTACGTAATAAAATCACGTAAAATTTGGACCAAAATATGATCGATACGAATCATGGTAAGTATTAAAACCTGAGTCAAATGATCTTTGGTAGTTTGGCAATTCTGAAGGGGAGAAATCTGGACGGGGGAGGAGGGGACTCACGATTTAATAATCTAGCCCGGTGTTTAATTTGTAATTCTCTTATTCTTGGAGATACTTGCATAATTTATATTTTTTAGGCTTTAGTTGCTAATTTTAACTAGCTACATGTCATGCACAGAATACGAAGGAACTTGGTGCCACATTAAACTTTTCTCTTTTATTTTTTTGTTTTCTGATTTGTGAGGATGTATTTTCTGGTTAGGTTCAGGCTCAAATATTGAGGTAGGTAGTTCAATTTTGGTTTATTATTTACAATAATAAGCCTATGTGATCGTGTAGCAAAACATTTTTATAACCCCTCCTCAAACTTTGTCACTTTACAATCCAAATTTGAAATGTCCGTTCGCCGTCCGCCGTTCGGGCCATAAAAGGCCTAAGAATTTACTTAAAAAACCCGTTCTTTCGCACATAGACTCCATTTGGGGTCTAGTTGGTCCTAACATTTAACCATCCCGATCGCTTTACTCGCATAGATGCTATGGGCCAAAAACGGGCGAAAAAGTGTCTTTTTCGAGAATTTGAGTGTTAGGGTCACGGTGGGTGGTGAAGGGGGTGAGGGGGGGGTGGAGTGAGAGGAGGCGCCGCGGCACCTAGTGGTGGTGCACCATGAGGTGGGTACAGCGTTCCTTCGAGGCATGAATATATGTTTTTTTCTTGGTCATATTTGTGTGTTAATACCAATGCTTTTCCTACGCATATTTAATAACATATCCTCTCGACTTTTCGTACGTACTTAGATAATGATATTATTAAGGCAATAACTATTTGAATAGATAGGAGCTCAAATCGAGAAATATAAACTTGCGTATATAATTATAGAAGTATGGGTTGTGGCAACTCGAAGTAGGACACGCCGAGGAGTCTGGACGGGCCTTATGACGTACGCTAGCCAACTAAAACTACGATCATACTCAATTGAGAAAATAATAAACCTTTGTGATTTTGAGAATTTCTGAAATTGTCTTGGTTCCTTGTTGTCCGATGGTTTCCATCAAATGAAAGGCTCACAGTAGACCGGTCGCGTATACTACGCAGAGCTAGGTCAGTGATGTCCCAGTTGGTGTGTGTGAGATGCGTGTTCAGACGACATATTAGGTTCATTCGCGCGTGTGTGAGTGTTTCGACTCAAGTCAAGTGATTGATGAAGACCGAGGAAAGAAGATATCATTCAATTGTCGCCGGAGGGCTTCCTCACTCGGCTGGCTCGTAGGAATCCCTATCACGCGACTCTGACCAAATAACAAGTCGTCATCGCCTCCAAGACGCACAACACACTCTTGCGACGCAGTCTTTATACTTGAGCTTCTTGCTAGTATTAAGGGGAGAGGGGTAACACCGCCCCCATCAGAAATCTTCTTGTGGTCGGGCCACCACAGAAGATCACGAATTAATCCAGAGTTAATCCAGTCTTCTTACTGCTGTTTGTACGTATAACTCCCGACTCTGGCTCAACTCTCTTTTAGCCCCCTTTGATGGAAGGGCTCTTCGTGGGAAGTATTGTAACTAATAATGTATAGTAATCTTTGCAATAATTTTTACATTGGTTCGTTTGGTTTAGCTACATTCTGAAACAAGAGCATTAATTATTGCTATCATTATTTGTTTTTGGTAAATTAGTTTCAATAATGAAACTTTGTAATCTACCAGGACATTAACCCCCCCCCCCCCCTCCCCCTCAAAATTTGTTGGTTTACGTTTCAAGATGCATAGAATCCTAATTATTAACACAAAGGTTTATCATTTCTGTATTATGTATCCCTTCTATTCAGATCATTGTTCTATAATTAATATTAAGCCCCATATAAAAGCAGTAAATGATCAAAACTTCAGAGATTCAAACCCTTACAGCTCCAAGACCCCACAATTTTACGGTTTATAGTAAATGTCTTGAACGATGTATGAAAAGGGTCAAAACAAGAAAAACATGACAAGTCGAAAAGGAAAGAAATTGGAAACCTTCAAGCCCGCACAAAATACACAGATAGGTACCTACCTACCTAACAAATTGAAGTAGGTACCTAGGCAATAAATTAATCTATTCTTTTCATTGTGATGTTTGTTGCTTTCCTTTCAAGTGACGTACGTAATCTAGATAGTTGACCTATTTACTCTTACGTCGGTAACTATTTTCTTCTGCAGTAATATCTCCATTTTTTGTGCATATTCCCTCACGTTCGACATTATATAAACCGTGACATCAGAGCAATAGAAATTTCTGACGATTCAAACGGAAGATTTTTATCCTTTATAATGTTACTCAATAGGTTTTTGCCTCTGGGATTGCGTCAGATATTGCACCCACAACCTCATCTATTGTTTTTCTGACTTATATCAATTTTTTTTTCATTGGCAGAATTTGTCTTCCATTCTCTCGAATTACAGGAAGGTAATTGAATATTACGATAAGGAGGTTTTTTTTTCTTTATTATTCTTAATTGTTTGAATTTCTGCATTTCTAACAGTTTTACCTCTGATTTAAATTTAAAAGCTAGGTATTCTTCTACATAGATGTATAAAATATAGAGAGGAAACGCTATTGTTTGGTCTTCGGCAACCAACGAATATGAACGTGAACTGGTCAACTTGTCTTTTAAGCTTTACGTTATCCTTATGGTAAAAACTGACCAGTCACCACTAATCCCTTAAAAGGTGTGCCATGACTCATCATGGGTTGGCGGGACCAACGGAATGCGGTTCCTGAGGATTATAGCTTCAGTTTGACACATATTTGGAGTTGTTCTGTTCAGCAGCAGTTAAATGCCCGAGAACAATGACAAGTTGATTGTGATAAACATAATCGTGGTTTCAGGTTACACGGACATATCGCAAACGACCTTTGAGCGGTTTATTTGTTTGTCGTTAACAAAGAAGTAGGGTTTAACACCTACCAATGTAGACATAACGATAAACCTAGCGATTGGTCCATTATTACTCAGGTTTTGAGGTCAGAATCAATTATTTACGGCCAATCTTCGGATGTTGTTTACACGCGTGCTATACAAAATGACTAGGAGGTTAACGAATGACTTACATCTTAAAGGTCTCTTCAGGATAGGTAGATTTAAAAAAGGTTAATTGAGGGGGGGGGAATTGTTTAAGTGGATAAGAGGTTTTGGTTTGCCACCATACTTGACCTCTCTTAAACTCCTCTCGATGAAGATAGCAACTTTTGTGTCGCATGTGGTATTTACACTTTATTCAGCTAGTTTTTCCCCATAAAAACACATTCAGTTGAGGTTAACAAACAAACAACAAAATTTGTAGTTGAGCTTTACAAACAAACAACAAATCTTTGTGTTACCACTACTAAAAACCGCAAGTGTTACCATTCTATTCAGCTTGAAACCGACCCCAAACTCGTAGGTTCATAGAGGGTCATTAAAGAGAAAAAATGCATTTAATTTTATCATAATTTCATTGAAAAAACCGCATGTTTTAACATTAAAACAAAATTTTCTCCCCTAAATAGCAAAGTAAAAGTAAAATTGACTATACGGTTGGAAAGAGTCGCGAGAGAGAAATGGAGCAGTTTTCATGAGATTTGCTAGTTTCTTGGATTTTTTCTTTGTAAAAGTTGTAACGTTTTAAAGATTTTCAGAAATTTGATTTCTTTCAATTTGTTCATGTTTGAGCTGCTCTTATGGTCTCTATATGTAAATTTTTAAGAATAAAAATGCACCAGGCTGATAGATAAATTAACGCCGATTCCGAAAATGTGGTCAAGAGTTGAATTAACTAAAGTGGAGAAATTGAAGTTAAAGAGAAAAAAGAACACGGTTTTCCTGGGGAAAAAACTTTTAAAAATCATATCTTGAGAACGGATTGAGCTAAAAACATTTACGGGTTGAAGGCATTCTGCTCGACTTCATAATATGCAGTTTTACCAAAAACAAATTTAGTGCTAAGCACTAAATCTTGACAGAACATGGAATATGTTCCTTGGGAGAACAGGAGAGAATTTACGTCACTCAGCTGATTAGGAAAGATCCCATGATTTCAATCGTCTCTCAATGCCCCAGAGTCTCCCTCTCAAATTGTAAATTCCAAGTTTCTTTCCAGTCTAATAGTGGTTGCAATCACTTACAAAATTAACTGAGAAGGATCGCCTGTATGTAAACAATTATTCAGACAACCACGGTCATACCTCAGATTGTTGGCCACGCACTTTTCATGATTTTATTTGCTATTGTTATTACTATTGCTCCGTCAATATTTAAAATTCGTAAAAATCAATACATCACCATGTAGTTGAGCTTGAAAAAATATCCCAAAATCAATTATCTGAAATTTGAAACTCCTGATATAACTTCCTAAACTAGACCGAATTCATACTTGAACAAAAAAAGAATCACGAAAATCGGACGAGATTGGTAAAAACATGATTTATTACTATTAACCCGTCCGTTCACCCCCTTCCTTATGAAATTTGAAACTCCTGATAAACGATTCAAAACTAGACCGAATTCATAGTTGAACAAAAAAAGAATCACAAAAATCGAACGAGAATAAGTATAATAATAATAATAATAATAATAATAATAATTATTATTATTATTATTATAAGTATTATTACTCGATATATAGCATTTCCAGACCAAATATAACCTTTTCCAAACCAAATTAAAATTTTTTTTTTATCAATCACTAAGAACTCTCAAAATGACCAGCATGAATATAAACTGACTAAAATGTTGTGTATGGTAACTTGAAATGGTTTATAGACGTACGTAGACTTGAAAAAAAGAAAAAAAAAACCCCCCGAGTGACAAGTTTGCATAATAACTTTTTCCAACAGTGAATTAAGGGTATCCGGAAGGTTTTGTCGAATTACCTCGGTTCGTGATAGGGAAATCAATGTTAAACTATCCCGAAAACGGTACCTTTTTTTTTTTTTTATTTTTTTTTTTTTAGATGTTTTTTTATTTTTTTTTTTTTTTTTATTTGGCATTGTAAAATGTTACATTTTGCCATACAATATTTATTACAGCAACATTAAAATTAACTTTTCAACTTACATATCTTATGGTCTAAGCTACTAAATTAATTATCAACAAAAGGCACAAAATTAATATAAACTGCTGCAATTTAGACATAAATGCTTAAATTATTGAAAAATTCATAAATATATTGATAAACTACAATGTTTTGTAACATTAATTGATAATTGAACGGATGTACAATGTAGGGTTCAATATTTTTGAATAAAATATCTCTTTCCTCTCTGAAAGTAGCACAACTCATCACCATATGCTCAAGTGTACCCTCTTCCTCCTCGCAGGCTTGGCATAACGGAGTGTCAAGTATACCTATCCTGTATTTGAACACTGAACAGACTCCATGATTAGGCCGGAGTCTATTCAGTAATACTATAATCCGTCTACTTGTAAATTGCTTAAACCAAGGTATTAACGGTGGAATAGGGTTATTATGTTTATAAAAGGATCCCTTTTCTGACGATGCGTATTCGTTTCTCCATACCGTTCGGTAGTTTTTATTAATAAAGAAGAAAAAGTCTTCTTTAGGAAATCTCAAGTCTACCGTCGTGCCGTTAGTTGCTCCACGTTTTGCTAGACTATCCACGACCTCATTATGCCCTATACCAGCATGACCCTTAATCCAGAAAAAATTAACTTCTATACCCTCTTCACTGAGTTCCACTAATTTTTCTAAAATGCAACCGATCAATGGATTACGGGCTCTTCGAAGTCCACCATACAATAGCTTTATAGCACTTAGGGAGTCCGAAAAAATTACAGCATTCTGCCTTACTGAATTGTCATGTTCTTGCACGATATATTTTAGTGCCAGCAGGATAGCAACAACTTCAGCCGAGAAACTTGAACATTGCGGCGCTAATTTAAACTTCTCCTGATGCGAGTTAGTTACGTCCACGAACTCGCAACCAACCGAATTTTTATCCTTGGAACCATCAGTGAAAATAATCCAATGTCCTCCCCAGCGATGATCTAAATATTCTAAGAATTCTATATTTATCATAAAAGGTGTTGTATTGGATGATTTAAATTTACATAACTTATTGACTGGAAAAACTAAAACTTTGAAATCGAATTCGTATTGAGGGGGGCGTGGGGATGTCCACATTACGTTCAAGTCGCAATAGTCTTGAGTAAAACTATGTACAATAGGTGGAAGCACTTTACGCGTCCATTCACGTTGAGTTAACACGTTAATACTTAAATTTGAGATGTCATGAAGAATACTAGAGTTTTGAGCTTTCAGTCGCAATAAATACCTATCTGAAAGGATTAATCTCCTTAAATGGAGAGGAAGCTCTCCAGCTTCAGCTAACAACACGTCGATTGATGTTGAAGTGAGCATACCCAGGCAAGCTCTTAAGCATGATGAGGTGGGATTGACATGCTTGCCCATAGAAAATAGAACCGAAATCAATTATTGCTCGTATGGTAGCTTTATAAAACATTAATGCCGTAGAAGGATGTGATCCCCATTTGCTATAAGTCACCATTCTTAGAATATTCAGATATTTTTCACTTCTGGTGAGGACATGGTCGATATGATTCTTCCATGTCAAGGTTTTGTTTAGACATAGACCTAAGAATTTTACCTCATTGTGAACTGGAAATCGAAAATTTGACAAAATCACATATTCGTCTAAATTGAGTTTCCGTTTTCTCGTAAATGGGACCATTACAGATTTTCCTTCAGACAAAGATAAACCTTTCTTCAAAGCCCAAGTTTGTAGGGCTCAACAAATTGACCGAGTTGATCTAAACCATCTTGCAATACATCACAGTCGACATATACCCATACATCGTATGCATATTGCAGGACTTGGACGTCATCAGGTAATATATCTTCCAAATCAGAAACGTATGAAGCGTACAGCAGTGGACTCAATATCCCACCTTTCGGGAGACCCTGGTAAACCCTTCTCGGCCCATAAACAGTATTGTTGAGTCGGAGCAGTACATCTCTTTGAGATATCAAACTCATTACGTTATGTACCTACAAATCGTCCAGGTAAATTTGCATTTCTCATACATTGGGGGCTTTCTGGAAGGACACCCTTAGCTTCAACCCACCAATCTAGACGGTTCTTCACTAATCATTCAAAAGATTTAAGACAGCATGAAGACTGGGAAATCAATCGAAAGGAGGTCCAATTGTTTGGTTGTTTGCTAGGTTTCAATAGTGGAATAAGTTTTAACTTGGACCATTCAATGGGATAAATCCTTTCCAACCAAAATTGATTGAGCAATGCTAGCAGTGAAGTAAAGTATACTGCTGATAGTTGACTGAGTATGGGGTAAGTTATTTTATCTAAACCTGGTGAGGTATTATTGTGTTTGCTCAGGGCAACTTTTAATTCTTGATCAGTAAATCGATCTAGCAGAAAATGTTGAGTAATTTCAATATTACAATCTGGTGCAAAAAAAAAAAAAAATAATACCTATAGCATTTGGTACAAAAGGTGGAGCGTAATTATCTAACAAGTCAGTGATCCATTCTCCTGGCTCAAATGACACTTTATTTGCCAATTTTCTATTTTTTAAAGCTTTGAACTTCCTCCATATTTCTTTAATCGGGGTAGACTTATTAAAAGATCCACAGTATCCCTGCCATGAGTCGCGTTTTGCCCTGATGACTGCTCCACGGAAAGCTTGATGTTTAGTTTCGTAATTAATATAATTAACACGGTTAGGCAATGCGTTATACTGAATCGCAGCTTGTTCGCGATCATCAAGGTATACCTGGCACTCAGGAGTCCACCATAGCGCTCCGGTACACGTTGATGTATAAGATTTCAATTTAGGGATTGATTGTTCGCAAGCCGTATTGATTTCAGTCATCAAGGCGATATACGATTCAGGGGGAGTCACAAGTAGAGACCCATTCAAGCATTCGCGAAATTTTTCCCAATCAGCTTTATTAGTATTCCACTTCCTGGTTGGGTAACAAATCCGATTAGGAACAGTTAATGAATCTAAACCAAAAACAACGGGGTAGTGATCCGAACCCATAGGATCCGGAAGGACCCTCCAATCAAAATTTGTAGCAATACTAGGAGAAGCTAGAGTTAAGTCTATTGCCGATTGCATTCTAGAATCACATCTGTTAACTAACGTTGGCGATCCATCATTTAGGTAAATTAGGTCAGATGATGATAGCGCATCTACAAAATGTACACCTTTGATCGACGTGTGACTTGACCCAAAACAGATGTGGTGTATATTGAAATCCCCTCCAATTATTCTTGGCGACGGAATGGACGCGAAAAAAAGTTCCCACTCTCGAACTGATCGAGAGGATCCTGTTGTGATTGTAAATACTAACTACATGAACGAATTTATTGTCACCAAGTGAAATTTTAGCACCCACACTTTCCATATCGTCCAATTCATACAAATTTGGAGTGATGTCCTCGTAATGTAAGTGGTCGCTGATTAGAAGGGCAGCCCCTCCCCAGCCATCCGCTCTATCATGCCTCAATATATTAAATTGATAAAAATGTACAGAAGTAGATGAACTTAACCATGTTTCACTTATGAATGCTATAGTAATACGATTTGAATACAAAATTTGCGATAGTTCAGATTTTTTCGAGCTCAATGATCTTGAATTCCATTGTATACAATTCATGACTGAATTAGATTGATGAACAGTACTCATGACAATTGTGTTTAAAAGTCAGGTTTACTATAACAACAACTTTGTACAAGATTTTTATAATTTTCCGGATTCAACTTTCTCGCGGATTAGATCTCTTATATTTGCGTCGCTCAATTCACTATCATTCGAGAATCTCAATGCCTTCACCACTGCTGTAGCTATATTACAAACGTCTTCAAACTTGAAGTGACTCCGTGTAGTCGTCGAGGTATTCGATAATGCGGGTCGTCGAAAGATGCCAGATGGGGGACGATGAGGATTGTTAGAAATCAATCCGCCAGCTTGTGTTTTCCCGGTTGTCGACGATAAATACAGTTCTGAGGGTATGTTACACGACATTGGTTGAGGGGGTGTTATGGGTTTTCGTTTTTTGGCCCCCAATGGTGCCGGAGTTGCAAATTGCCTATCTCGTAGGAAACTGGTGTTAGGAAGAGGTGGAAAATTATCCAAGTTATTAGTGGGTGGTAGATTTTTTGGAGGTAATGTATTTGCCCAAGTTGCTCCTGTTACAGCTTCTTTGGCTTCAAAATACGATGAATTTCGATCAGACATTTTTTCTTTTATTGACCTTTCAATGAAATATTGGGGACAGTTCTGTCTGTCGGTTGCATAATGAGGTCCCTGACAGTGTAGGCACTTCAAAACATCAACAGAGCAAGTGTCGGATGTATGAGTCTCATCACACTTGTTACCGCATTTTCTACAGGTCGTTGAACCGTTGCACTGGTCTTTGAAATGGCCAAAACGTAAACAATTAGCACATTGGACTACACTGTGTACGAAGGGGTTAACTTCACATAATACGTGCCAAAGTTTGACATAAGAAGGTAGCGATTGTCCACGAAGAGAAAATGCAACAGAGGACGTGGGAGCGCGGGTGATAGTGTTGTCTGGATTGTTAACACGTCGAGTCATGCGTCGTACAGACAGTATCTCCAACTTTTCACCGTTGACCCCTTGAATGTTATTTATTATCTCATCTTCTGGTATAGTGAGATCAATACCTCGAATAACTCCCTTCCGAGACAATAAGTATGATGGGATGTAGGCTCGAAATTTAACAGCCTCCAACCCTTTATGTTCAAGTAATATGTTAGCTGATGGCGCATTTCTGAAACCAATCCGTAATTTGTTTCTGCCACTTTTCTTTATCTCAGTAATCCCTTCGTTAACTGAGGGTGTTAGTGAATGGAGCATTCGCCCGACCCCCATTGGATGGATACGTCCAACGCCGCTTTTGTTAGTATTTACACTTTCTATTATCACATAATAAGGACCAATGTCGGATAACCTGTATGTTTGTATTGGTTTTTGATTCGAAGTCTCAGGTGGATCATTACTGTTATCTGTAAGACTAACCGATTTCATATTAACATCATTATTAACCGGGGTACTATCCGAATTCATGACTTAATTTGACTATCGCTAGCCAAAACGTGTTAAAGAAACACTTGTAAAATTATATAAGTTAGGAAATATAGAGCTTATCTGGAACTGGATAGAAGACGGTGACTAGCTGAGGTCCGCTCAGTTCAAAGGTTCGCACTAGAATGACTTGTACTTCGTACTGGATGAACTGGTACTTCGTACTGAATGAATGGTACCTTTCCGGGTACCCTTAATTCACTGTTAGAAAAAAGTTACCTTATTATGCAAACTTGTCATTCGAGGGTTTTTTCTTTTTTTTTTTAAACACAGAATGTGTTTTAGCCATGGACTAACTAGGCAAAAAAGCTAACGAAATCTGGGACGAAATCTGTGACGACAACATTCTGATGATTTCCGCATACAACAGAGTCGTTGCTAGGGAAATGGTACTTCGTCGTTTTTCATCCCCCGAAATTCGATGACCATTCGTTCGAAAGCTCTCGATTTATCCAACCATATTATGTTAACTACTGCGAAGTGCGTGGCCAACAAGCTGAGTTATGAGCATGGTTATTTGAATAATTGTGTACACTCAGGTGATCATTCTCAATAATTGATATTGTGAACATGATTGCAACCGCTTGTTAATTTCTGATGATTTCATTGAGCTAGTGTTTCGATGATTTGATTCATAGCAGGTGATCCGAATATTGCGAGAACGGTTTGATTTGTGAAGCGGTGGTTAAATAAATAAGCTAAGGATCGTGTAAGCTGGTGTAACCTATGTAACCGAAGCTGAAATTTGGGAGGGAGGCTCAAGGGAGAATGGTGAAGACGGCTGGGTGATCACTGATCAGCTGAGTGAGCTCCAAAGCCATTTTCTTTCCTATTCAACGCAGGAAGCTGAAATTTGAGAGGAAGGGTTAAGGGAGAATGCTGAAGACGCAATGGTGATCACTGATCAGCTGAGTGAGCTCCAAAGACATTTTGTTTCCTATTCAACGCAGGAAGCTGAAATTTGAGAGGGAGGGTCAAGGGAGAATGCTGGACGCCTGGGTGATCACTGATCAGCTGAGTGAATTCCAAAGCCATGGAATGTGTTTTAGCCATGGACTAACTAGCCAAAAAAGCTAACGAAATTTCGTAACAAAATCTGGGACGACAACATGGATACCGATGATACGGAACTAAGGATCGTGTAACCTGGTGTAACCTATGCGATATTTTGTTATGACGCGGTTTATGAGTTATAAATATTTTTTTATTATCTCACTATTGGAAGTTAACCAATCTTCAACCTAAGATTGAAGACGGGTTCATGTGAAACGCGTGAGCTAAAACACATTGTGTGTTTCAATAATTTCGTCCGAAGTATGTAAATAGAGGTAGCCGGGGGTCCAGGGGGCTTGCCCCCTGTCGAGGCGCGGAGCGCCGAGTTTCGAATCTATATGCGTCCATAAAACAACATTTCAAGTCACCATACACACCATTTTCCATATAAGAACATTTTAAGTCAGTTTATATTCATGCTGGTTATTTTGAGAGTTTTTAGTGATTGACAAATAAAGGTTTGATTTGGTTTGGAAAAGGTTTAATTCGATTTGGGAAAAGTTTAATTTGGTTTGGAAAAGGTTTAATTTTGTGTGGATAAAGTTTAATTAGGTCTGGAAATGCTGTAACACAATCGGCGCGCATTCTGCGAGTAATTGCGCCCGCACTCAAATGTTCGAGCCGGGTCATTTATTTATGAACTTTTATGTAGATTTCGAATTTACACTAAAAAACGGGTTCCCATTTGATAAACGTGAGTTAGAAATCGTAGCGACATTGGCGCGTGATAATCAAACTACGATTTCACCATTGAATAGGATATACAAAATTAAGGGGAGTTACCGTTTGAATTACAACCGGTACCGGTTTTCAGTACGGTACCAGTTTCCGTACTCCTCGAAATAACGGAAATAAAAAGGGCTGAATTAGCGAACACCCAGCATTGAGGTGAATGGATTTAAGCAGCGATGCATTTTACATAAAAGACCAGTGATCAGCGCTGAACGGCTCTCAAATACTGAAATAATAAAACTTTGGCTTGTATCTAGGTTTGTAGTTGAAGGGGAGATGATGGGCTCCCACAATGCCAACATAGAGCTCATCCAAACATCCAGCGATAGTTCGATCTGCAGTCATTCGAAGCGTTCGCTTTCATTGATTAGTCGGTGTCACCCTCAAATTCAGAGCCAATTTGAATGTATTTTTATAACCCGAACAGATGTGTCGCGATCTGGCCACACCACAGACTGGATGACCCGTGAGGACTTGGTACCTACATCAGACATAGCACGGATAATTTCAATGCAGAACCGAAGTTTTTGTGGTCGACAGACCACGAGATAAGCGGGGTACAAAGTAAGAAAAGTGACACAAAAAATTGCGTTACGAAAATCCGTCACGAATTGAGTGTGGTGAAAATCCGTCACAAATTGAGTGTGGTGAAAATCCGTCACATATTGTTATAAATTTCTCATAAGGTCAAAATTCGACAGACTACCAGAACCCTAAAATCTGGTGCATAGCCTCTTGGGGACATATAGAAGTGATTGCGTGGAAATCAGATTAGCTATGTGAGGGATAAAGATAACTTCCCCCTGAACATCCTACATCCGTCAAATTTGGTATACAGCCAGTGTTGCCAGATAGCGGGATTTATCCCACGTCGGAGGGATTCTTAGGGTCGGATTTTGAGGTGGGATTTATTCACTGAAGTTCCTCAAAATGTAGGAATTTTTCGGACCACCTCTTGATCAATCAAATTACCCAAATAGGTAGAATAGTAAATAATGAAAATACGTGTTTCCGTGGTTACATTCAAATTTAGGACCACCCGGAACAGCCTGGTAGACAAGGGAAGGTGTGGATATTCCATTGCTCGGTGGAGTGGATGCAATGCCTAAGCACGATGTCCGCTCTGCAATATGGCGGGGAAACAATGAACTATGATTCTAGAGATCACCACCAAGCACAAAGTTATAATGCCACTACTTGTTTGAACTGTTTTTCCACGGTGATTTGGAAAAAGGTACCAACAATAACTGATTCAGGGTTTACTGTATAGGTACTTTATATACATCCGAGTTATTTTATTAGGTTTTATTTTTAAATTACAGCTCAGCACCTTCTCTCTATCCCTAGTTTACCTATTTTCTGTGCAGTATGGAACAAGAGAGGAAGTAAACTTGTACGCACACTATAATATTAACATATATCGAAAGTATTTTGTTACGGGGTAAGTACCTATCCACTTTATACAGACTTTTGAAGAATATTATAACAAATCCATTATTGAAATTGTAGGTTATTTATCACATAAAATTTACTCACATTTTTTCTTCTGCTCCATACATTTATTTGAAGAAAACAATGATGTAGGTACACTTTGTTTTATGAATAGGTTAATAATATAAAATTGTAACATAATTAATATATAAAATTGTAAGTTTAATTTGAAAATCGGTTCATTACATGATTGAGATAGGAACCCCTATTAACCCTGTAAAGCTATAAAGTTCGAAGCAATATCGCAATCCAAATTTACTGGGTCTTTCAGAGCTTGTGTAGCTGTGTTCATTAATAATTGCCGATTAATTAGTCATGTCGCTGTAGGTACCTATAACTTGTAGCTCAGGGCGTCAGTGCATTGCTTGCGGGTTGTTATTATTACACACATCAACAAAAGTTTTGCATCACACTTATTCAGTCAAAAATATGCACGGGAAAAATTTGGGTTTTGGATTTTTGAAAAGTGTCTCTTATTACAAAATAGAAACAACAGAAAAAAAACTTTATTTCGATAAATTTCTCCATTTGAAAAATTGTTTTCTTAGAAAACGGCAAAAATTGAAAAATTCACTGTTATAAAAATCGTTAAAAAAACGTAAAAAATCTCGCACACGAACAGGCATGCGCAATATGAGATGATTAATTGCGTCTTGGTTCAAGTTGCGCCATTCTTAACAGCAGCTTCCCTGAGTTCCTGGACGGTCATAGGAACATTTGGTCGACTTTGAACTGCTTTGTGGAGTATATCCCAAGCATGTTCAATGTAATGGGATTCATGTACTGAGAGAACGGTGGCCAGTCCATTCTGTTCATATTCACGGTCTGTAGGTAGTCTTGGCCGATTCTAGCCCTGTGAGAGCGAGCGTTATTGTCGACTAAAACAAAATTTTTATCAGGGTGTCCCAAACGTAATCCTCATCCCCACGATGATGAACACGATGGTAAAGTCAGAATTGCGATATCTTATTCCTCTCTCGAATTGGAGCAGCATGAAAGATAGGTAGGTACTTCTAGAAAAAATCACGCTTCTTCGTGGTTCATAAACTCCAATCCGAGAACAGAATAATATGTTAAGATTTTGGTTTCACCATCGTGTTCAGCACTAAAAAATCTTTAAAATGAAGTGACACTCGGCAAGAAATGCGCACGCACTTTTCATTACTTTTTGATTGATTTTACGAATAATTTTCGAAGCCAGATCTTTCCCGATACTGGTAAAATATATATTCAACAAATTGTAAGCTTTCTTTCCCACTTCTCTCATAGGTCGATTTTCTTTCTGTGCAATTGCAGTCCAAAATTCTTGTTTCCTACCAGTATCTTCTTTTCGACCTAGCGGCTCTTTCAAAACATTCCACGTTTTCCTCATATCATTCCCTGCTAATTCCAGTCGTTCAGAATGATACTTCTCCTTCGCATTTCTAATTAAAGATTTAGGAAGATTCCGATCTTCCTGAAACGTTTCCTTAAACGTGTGTTGTAAGGTTGTTTCGTAATGAATTCCATAATGCCATCAACTTGAATATTTCCAAGAATGAGTCAACAGGATGACCTTTGGTTCATTTTCCTCTGAGACTCCGTCCCAAATTAAATGGATTTAAAATAGGAGGATTACTAGATCACTTGTTGACCTCTTTGGGATTTGTCCATCGTCCGAACGTTGTTGATTTGATTTTCAGAGGGAAAGAAACCATTAATCGTTTTATAATTAGTAAACATGCAATAAAAGCAATTCTCGTTCTCAAAGGATGGTGTGAATTCAAAACAGATATAAACGGAATCGAGAGAAACAAGCTCATAATATTATCGCCTCCCGTCAACACGGTAATTACATAGAAAACGTTCGGGGCGTTCATTTGAAAACGCGTGTTTTCAAGGAAAATTCCTCATCAATCATCATAGAATGAGGGTGAAAGTGTGCATTCAGGGAAATACCAATTGTCTACGGGGTGGCATTGAATGAGGAAACCGTCCGCTGGAAAAGACAAGACAAGCGCTTGGAAAGGCTCGTGGAAAAAGCAATCGGCGTTCGGATCAAACCGTAGGGCAGTGGCCCTTGCTCTGTCTTCTGTATACGCGTGATATACCTTGCAATGATGTCACGACTATAGCAACCTTTGCTGATGATATTGCCATATTATCGGTTGGTGGTACAGTAGAGGGAGCAACCAATATGTTACAAATACACTGTTAATCATGTACATGGACCAAAAAATTGTGCCTCAAGGTAAATGAGCAGAAATCTGCCAGTATCAACTTTACAAACCAAAAAAAGTTGGGTGTGGCACATAGCTTCCTCGTTTACCTATCATGAGTGCATAGATCTTTGTAAAGTTTTAAATGATCTTGAAAAATTCCATAGCTGAAAAGAGTAAATCAAGAAGTAGCGTGAAATCTCATAATTGGTCAATTAGGAAACGAAAAAATGATACTCAATGCAATTTACGATTGTGCAAGCGCAGAATGAACTGATGAGTTGAAAACAACGAAATAGGTACAGGGCCATCTACAACCTAAACCGCGCATTCGCTGACAACTTCATCAAAATCGGATGAAAACTGTGGAAATTAAGGTCATTACAAGTATTTCACATTGGCGCAGTAGCTATTAATGATACAATTGTGTTGAAATTGATATGAGATAATCAAGTCATCTTCTTCCAACTATCATCCAAATTTAAGCGAATTCGAACGACTAGAGTGTGAAAAATGGGCATAATGGAATTTACGTTTGCGTCCCCCCACCTCCGCGCCCCTACGGGCGACCGGATGTTTTTGGACCCGTGATTCACGGAATTTGGAAAAAATTTGAAAAAAAAATGTTCTCAAAAATTCGTTGGAGCGTTCGAATATCTATGAAACGGATAAAAATGCAGAAATAACTTGGAAATTCACTTAGCAATTCATTATGTAGGCCAATTTTCAACAATTTCCATTTTTGGAGATATAATCATTTTTCCCCCCTCTCCTACGGGTCTCACGTCTTCGGATAGTCAACCCTGCAACCACGACCCGAATTTGAAGGTGGCACCGCGCCACTTTCTATCATTTTAATCAAAAATAAAATCTAGCAATAGAAAAATCGGTACCCCCACCACCGCGCTCCTACGGGCGCCCGGGTGTTTTTGGACCCGTGAATCTCTTCGTATTGCATCTGTACACAATCCTTCCAAAATTCAAGGTGGCACCTTCCTTCAAAAGTGCACTTGGTTTCGGAAATATGGCCATTTGTAGTTGCCCCCGGTAAACAGTTCGGCCGGTGGGGACTTATAAAATTTTGAAAAAAAAAATTTCCTCAAAAATTCGTTGGAGCGTTCGAATATCTATGAAACGGATAAAAATGCAGAAATAACTTGGAAATTCACTTAGCAACTCATTTGTAGGCCAATTTTCAACAATTTCAATTTTTGGAGATTTCATCATTTTTTCAACTTTCTGAACCTCTGAACCTTTCCGTACTGCTATCATAACACTTAACTTTGACGAAAATCGAAAAAAAAAAATTGTATTGCTAAAAAGTATTGCTAACGTCTCTTGGCAATATTTTCCGTTGCTGGAATCTATTGCTAACTTCACTCCGGCAGACACGGAACCGAAGTTGTTCTGAATGGTCTAAAACGTAAAATGCGAGTGGAAATTTTGATTTTGGAGATCAAAAAATTTTTTTTTCTTCCGAAAGTGAAAACAATGCTTCC
This sequence comes from Adelphocoris suturalis, assembly GCA_030762985.1. Lineage (NCBI taxonomy): Eukaryota > Metazoa > Arthropoda > Insecta > Hemiptera > Miridae > Adelphocoris > Adelphocoris suturalis. The sequence continues at coordinate 91,720,488 of CM061046.1, forward strand.
GCTTCTTTTAGGTAGACTCGGAAGCAATATTGAAATTTCTCCCTTACTGGGAGAATAAAAAGGTCATGGATGTCTTTCCTTAATAGGTATCCCATTTTTCCAATTACTAACGGAGGAAATTGAGAATGAAATGAGTAAATTGAATACCTGATCTATGGAAAGATAAATACGCCTTAATACCGTAAAGGGAGGATTAATATGACAGCGAGATGTTTTGAGGTAAATGAGAGCGTTCTTGGGATGGAAATCAACAGAGCTACAAGACCTACACTAACAACAGAGCGGTCATACATGAAGATACGGTGTGTTTTGTTTGTTTATACTTTATAAGTGAATGAGGATTTTTCTCATGTAAATTCATTGATTTTGTCAAAAAATTGGAAAGTAAATAGAGAACAAAAAAGTCCAGTCATGCAGCATGACCCCATGAGCGAATTTTTGAAGAAATCTTCGACATTTCAGTCGCTATTGATCGTGTAGAGAAATTTTAGTTTATGATTTTGATAGACAAACATGGAATCAAATTATTGAAAATAATTAGGAGGTACTCATACTTTATTATTATTAAACTAATCTTGTAGATTTAAAGACAAATGTAGGTAAATATTCATAGATTTCGATGTCCAATGAGGTCAGTATTGAAGGCAGTTTGCTATAAAGGGATACTTCCATAAGAGTAGTTCAATCTGAATTCGGACAATGTTTCATGCAAATATTACCGATTTTTACAACTAGCAAACGGGATTATTTCGATATTTGACTGATTTTTCAACTTTGAAATTTTTGAAAACTTGATACATATTCTTATAGGAAATTTTACGCTGATTCCGAATATACCACATGTTAGTATGCGGAAAAAATTATTTCGCACAACAAATCGCAAAAAACAGGCTATTTTGAAATTTTTGACTACATTTTTGAAAATTTCAACCCGAAGATGTAATCCGATCATGCTGGCCAACGAACTTGAACTTTTGTTTTGTGTCCTTAACATTTTAAAATTTGTTTGAAGTTTCTAGCACAATTCTACGGACAGTTATCATCTGGAATGACACATACATACATATATACATACATACATACATAAAAAAATGCGTTAAACTTCAGAATATGATTCAGAATAGCCTGAAACGGATTTCTGCATAAAAATTTTTCAAAAATTCACATTCTACAAATTTTGAGGCGAGAGCAATAGGTTAATTTTCTTCAAAAATTCGCTAAAATAAGCTTTTAGTAAGCCATAAACGCAGGAAACTACGGTACATTTCGATAAATACGTGTAGGAACTCACGAAGATTTTGTTTCTCCACATTTTCAGCCATGAAAAATTAAAATAATAACGAAGAATAATGGAAAACTGAGTGATATCGTACCGAGAAATATATTTCCACCTGTGTACATGTTCCAATAAGTCTTAACCATTCGCAAAAATTGGTGCCGGCCGGGCCAAACCTTCCAACCCAACTCCTACTCCAAGTTATCGCTACGATCGATGTCCTGATTACATGTGTAGGTATAAATCTATACAACTCGATCGTTCCGATAAATCGCTACGAAGTATCGTAGCGTATAAACCGGGCTTTATGCGTGTAAATTTAAGCCTCTAGACCTATCTTCACTTCACCATGATACTAATGAATCGATTTTTTTTTTAATGTGGGAGGAGGGGATACGCCGGATTCGGTAGTTTACTCAAGTGCACGGCCATGTGTCCTTCCCAAATTCGGAAAATCGAAAACGATGTTAGCTCAACAGCCTCAACCCTAGGTATTCTCTTGATATGAACTTCAAAGGCCTTCATAATTAGAGAGCTTCTAAGTAATGTGAAGAGTTTTTCAATTTTCGATCCATAAAAAAGTTATAGAGGATGAAATTCTGCGTCGATTGACCACCTGAAATTCCTAAATTAATTGATTCATGAGAGAGTAATTGCATTTCAATGGTTGCAGTACTCTGAAAACACGCGTTTAGATAAAGGAACAAGGGACATATTCAGAATTAGAGCGACATTTTTTTAGGAATAGCTTAAAATAATTGTTTGTCCACCAGAAATGCATTTCGACTAACTGTGAGTTGGTTCTTTCAATTTTATTCCTCTAATAGAACTCTAGTAGAACGCATACATACAGAGAGAACAAAACCTGCAATTACTTGCGATTTTAGTAATTCTACTTTAAAGCTTATTGAAACGACGTCAGGAACATTAAACAAATAAATAAATAAACCTGACCAAATGTCGATTTTATAGGATGTTTTCCACTTACCTTGGGTGGAACTCTCCATCGTCAAAATAATTCCGGAGAACGAATGGACACCACAGCAGAAAAACACATAGGTATATGAAATAAGAAAAGAGATAAATCGAGTATTCTGACGTTTCAAGCCTCATCACCCGTCTCTGTGTAAACAATGGAGCTCTCCCTTCCAGGGCAGAGTTCCCCAACAAAACCTCTATGAAACCCATTAGAATCGCATCCCGGCAACTTTCAAAAATGGGGTTTTTTCCACCTAATTATACCATCTACCCCACGTGCGTCGCGTCGGTCGCCCCACGGTTCCTAAATTGCATGGCTATTATACGAATTCTTAGTATACCCACAGTTTACATAGTTGTCCCACAACTAATCAGCCAAATTATGCATAATTGTTTGGGGTACTTGATGCTGAGGTTGTGATGAACGGATTGTTTTTGAACATTTCCCTCATAACCCATTGACCCACGACCGGGTCTGAGAGACCCGCCCGCCCCTTTGCAGGGGTGGGAAGGTGCCTTCCCTTGGTCTGTCGGTTTTGCTTGCTTCAGTAGCCTCCTGACTAGAAAGAAAGTAGTCAATTTGAGTGATGACTTTGTTGTTGTTCCAAGCCCCCTCTTCCTTATACCCTATTTTCTTTTTCATAATATGGGTATGTTGGACCCAGTCCTCTTTCCCATTAGTAGTAAGTTTGGGTCTGTCAGACCATGTCCTCCCTCAACTTTCTTATTTCTCATTCAGTTTTTCTTTGTTCTGTGACCACTTTTTTTACCTCTCTTATAATTTTTGTTGCTAAATCAACATCGTAATTGATTTGCTTAGCCATTTCTGTTTTTTTTTTTACCAATGAGCGCCAACGAAAGAAAAAGAAATCATTTGAAGTGACAAGCCTGATTTCGAAGATCAGGTGAAAACTGTTTGAAGATGAAGACTTAATTGAAGGAGACGCTTTCTATCTAGAAAAATAAAATGTAGATGACTCTTCTGACGAAAGCTGTGACAGTGTACACGCGTACAAGATTCAGTGATTGATAATTCAGGATTTCAAATCCTGGTTGAATGTTTTTAGGTTTTTCTTAGTCGCATTGTTTTTTAGTTTATTAATATTGTTTACTACCTGAATAAGTATGTACCTATTTATTTTCATTCAGTGATGTCGGTAAAGATACTATACAGACAGAGGGTGTTTGTTATACGTTGTTAAGCTTTTTTAAAGCATGAAACTCATTAGGAAAACTGTAATTTCTGCCGACAATGGGTCAAGTGACCCATGGGGGGTGGTGGGTGGGTCTGACCCAGTTCCCTGTCTGGACATAAAACTATAGTCGTGGGTCAGAGGGTTATAAACACTCCTTGAATTTGGACAGCGGCTTGGTCCAGTTTTCAGACCGTGTACTTACCAAGCGCTTCAGAAACGCATTGTACTCTAGATGCATTGTGCTTACGTGAAATCACCAGAGGAGTGAACTGTTAGCTGGATACAAGTCCCACCGGATTATCGTCTAATCCGTCATATGGGACTTAATCTACACCAGTGAATTGCGGGAGTAAACAGATCAGTTAGTGTTTATTCTACAGGTGCCTCTAAAAACGTAAACAATTTTGACTCATTCCATCATCGATCTTTTAGCGAATTTTTGAAGAAAATTAGCGAATTTTTGAAGAAAATTAGCGAATTTTTGAAGAAAATTAAGCTATTGCTCTCGCCTCAAAATTTGTAGAATGTGAATTTTTGAAAAAATTTTATGCAGAAATCCGTTTCAGGCTATTCTGAATCATATTCTGAAGTTTAACGCATTTTTTTATGTATGTATATATATGTATGTATGTTATGTATGTATGTATGTGTCATTCCAGACGATAACTGTCCGTAGAATTGTGCTAGAAACTTCAAACAAATTTTAAAATGTTAAGGACACAAAACGAAAGTTCAAGTTCGTTGGCCAGCATGATCGGATTACATCTTCGGGTTGAAATTTTCAAAAATGTAGTCAAAAATTTCAAAATAGCCTGTTTTTTGCGATTTGTTGTGCGAAATAATTTTTTCAGCATACTAACATGTGGTATATTCGGAATCAGCGTAAAATTTCCTATAAGAATATGTATCAAGTTTTCAAAAATTTCAAAGTTGAAAAATCAGTCAAAAATCGAAATAATGCCGGTCGCTAGTTGTAAAAATCGGTAATATTTGCATGAAACATTGTCCAAATTCAGATTGAACTACTCTTATGGAAGTATCCCTGTATAACCAATCCTAGAACCATGCTGTTTAAAACGTAGGTGTAGGTGCTTTAAAAAAAAAAATAAAAAATAAATGTAATCACAACTGATGAGTTTACTCTGTGCATGTGTTAATAATTTGATTCCATGTTTGTCTATCAAAATCATAAACTAAAATTTCTCAACACGATCAATAGCGACTGAAATGTCTAAGATTTCTTCAAAAATTCGCTCATGGGGTCATGCTGCATGACTGGACTTTTTTCTATCTCCTGAATCAGTTTTGCAAGGAAGAGGCACGAATTTTCACAAGAACAAGTTTTGATGTTCAAAACCGGTTAAATCACTCCTCTTGTTTATGTCCCACGAGTTTCATGGCACTACCGATGTAAAGATACTGAATACCTAGTGAATTTTCTTTTCGATAAGCTCTTCGTAAAAACATGATGTCAGAGCGGGTACTTGTAACTATGGTTCAGTTTTTGCATATTTTCTACTGTAGCTCTTGAAAGAAAAGTCCTAACTCGACGTTCTTTGTCCTCCCATGAACCTAGGAATGCAGTTTTTCGGTCCCAACCTTAAATTGAAATTGTATTACATTGAATTACATTGAAATTACCATACTCCCTCAGTGAAGCTCCAAAGTTGTAGTACTCTCACCGTATCAAGTGAAGTGAGTACGGTACAGCTCGTGTCTTACTATCTAAACGTCCTGTTTTCGAATTAAGGTTATATTCTCACCTTTGCTGCTTCACCTGTACGTATACAACCAAAAATTAAAGGAAAGAAAAAGAAAATAAAATAAATTTTAACGCTCAATATATAAATTACTATCCAACGAATAAGGTAAAAAGCTTCTAAAAATAAACGTGGGGCTTACTAGCTGCCTTTTGGATCATCTGTAGACCTTTTGAAGTTAATAGACTCATAAGTATATGTACAAGTTGTAAGTATACATACTTGCAACAAAACCACGAAAAATTAATATACTCGCCAGTTTCGAAGGTGTACTTTACTAAATCGTACCATGCCCACCTCATCAAAGTCCGCTCATCTACATTTTTGCATATACAAACTTTTCTACATAATATTTTCAATTCAAACTTACCTGACGTAAGAGTACTTACCAATTTGGTAAAAGTCCGAATGGCTAGGCAGGTTGTCGCGGAGTTACAAATTTGTTTAAAATCACGCTTATCAAAAATACCTGTTGACGAAGAGGTAATGCCAACCTGCCCCAATATCGCAGTCTTGCCCTCTAGCTTACATACCTTCTGAATGGTTCCACCCCTTTTTCAACCTTGATGAACCTTGGAACGTCTTCTCCCATTGTCCTATTCTCCCCTTATCAATCCTCCCGCCACGACGGAATGTGTTATTTGGAATATGAAGATATTTTGAACTATTATTATATTTTGAACATTATAACGTAACACATGATATTAAAGAGCAGTGGAATTTTCATCCAAGCCTTCATCTACCTGCTAGGTGACCGGTGGAATTTACAAAACCCCTGCAGCCGATGGAATTTACATTCGGTTGAATCAGTGGACTTCACAATCACACGAACTGTTTAGTGTTCTGCTACTCTGTGGGGTAGTGATGGCAATATTTCATGAAAAATCGATTTTTGGAAACATCGATGTATCGAGCTCATTAAATCGATAGGATACAAAAATCGAGCCCAAAATATCGATTTTTAAAAACATCGATGTTTTAACATCGAAGAAGACAAATTTTGTTAAAAGGAATATAAAGTACTTGAATTTAATATTAAGAAAGTAAGGTAATAGGCTACAAAATAGTAGTTTCTGAAAACGAACATTTAAGGGTTTAAGTAAAACAATCATTTGAGACTCATGTGAGAGTGGAAATGGAAGGGGTATGAGGGTGAGATGAGAGGAATAATCTATGGTGAGGGGGTGGGGAGGAGATGGTGCAGACCGTTCCTATTTGTATCTTGATGCAGTCAGCTGGATATTTTAATAGACAATTTCTTTCAAAACAAAATATAGAGCTTGTATATCTGAATTTCCGGTTCGAGATTGTCGGTAAAGCTACAGAAGTAAAAGCTTTATTCCGGCGAGTTAAAAAATCGATGGTTTGAGATGAAAACATCGATGTTAGATAAATATCGTACAGCAAAAATCGATGTCTAAACATCGATGTTTGAAACTAAAAAATCGATTTTTCGAAAACATCGATTTTCTTTTGACATCACTATGTGGGGGGTGAATGGGCAATGAAGGTCTTCCGCTACACGATCGTACTTCTGATTCTTGACTTGGGCTGCGTTTTGAGCAATGGCATCCCAGGTATGAGAACGATAAGAGTCAAATAGCCCAAATTTCGGGATTAGATTCTACAACCAATGGGGCTCCGAACTAATAAGATCCGTCGCTAGGGGGCGAAGGACCTAAGGAACATTGTGGTTGACATGACTTTCCTCTTTTTGATACCTTGGACACCCCTTTTCGCTCTACAATTCATTTCCCGCACTACCAATCTCGTCAATTTTGGTCAAAAATGAGAATTATATTACGTAAAGTTGGGCGAAGACGAAAGAAAAACAAGGTTTTTTTTTCTTCAAAGAAATCACCCTAATTAAATGAAGCTAGAAGGTTGCCGATCTCAATGTAGATTCTTTAGGATCTTTTCTTTCAAATAAGCACCCTAAAAAAATTCAAGGGGGCCCTGCGCCCCTTATTTTTATGGTTGAAGGTCGTTCGTCTTCGTCCCTTGGGGTGGATCTTTGTCGGTTAATTCTCCTTCGAACGATCTGAGAGGCGAACCTGAACGCTTCTAATGTTTTTAAAAATGTTCAATCAATGGGCGGCAGCGGCAAAGATAAAAAATTAGAGGCACATAACTTTTTTTTTTAATTGGGTATAACATAATTTTGAATACTGTACTAGGTAGTACGTTGGATGTATTTATTTAATAAAGAAATCTTTGCAATTGAGCAACTGGATTTGTTTATGCTTTCACTGTTATAATAGCCTAATAATGAACTGCACTGTGTTGTAGGCCTCAGGTTTTCTCTTGTATTATTACACTGCCCAACAGCAGCAAAAAATCAAAGTCGTGCCCTCGAGAAACTGGTACTAGTCCTGGGGGTTATCGAGACTGCTGAATACGAATCCTGTTTTTCACGTCGACTTCTAACTTTGAAGTACGGCACCTGCATTTTTGAAAAAAATTACTAAAATTTCAGGATAATTTATGTTCAATTAAAAGGTGATATTCTTGTTAGAAATTTAACGCTGAACACGCCTGTACCACATATGATGGGTCTAAAATGCCTTCTTAACGTGTGTAATTTGTCAAAAACTTCCAAAAACGTGGTTTTTAAACCGATTCTTGACGATTTTTCTACAGTTTTCTAGTATTTTTTGTACGGATTACACCTCTTGGCGACCTGAAATTGTTTTTTCTCAATTTCTACCTATATTCCCAAAAAACACGTTTTTTGGTAGTTGAAAAATCGCAAAAAATCAATTATCACACCTCCAGAGCTGATGGTGGTCTCATTCGAAGCAGAAATAGTCCAAGTAACAGCACAATTTTATTATAGTGACCAAGTGGTATAATTTGTACAAAAACTATCAATAAACACTGTAGAAAAATCGACAAAAATTGGTGAAAAAACACGTTTTTTGGCAGTTTCAATGCAAAAGACACGTTAGGAAGGCATTTCAGACCCACTATAATAAGTGGTATAGTCAGGCGTGTTCAGCGTTGAATTTCCAACAAGAATATCACCTTTTAATTGAACATAAATTATCCTGGAATTTGAGAGATTTTTTCAAGAATGCAGGGATTGCACCTCAAAAATTATACGTCTACACTCTACTAGGTTTATGGCAAAAACCCCGTTCTAAATAATAATCTTCTTTTCAAAAAAGAAATTTTGGATTTTTAACTTTTTTGCAGTTTTAATCGATTTGTAAACAATTTTAATGAAATTTAAGTACATTTTTCAGCATAATTTTGTACGTAAATTTGTTAAAATGTTCTATTTTATAGTTAATAAACATTAATTGAGCAATATTTTTAGCCATTTTAGCTATTTTTTGTGATTTTTTTCAGCACTTTTTTGAAATTTGACAAATTTAGTGTGCTCAAAAAATGCTGGCCAATGAACTCCTCCATTCGTTTGGAATGTTTGAATTTTCGGCGCAAGAACGGAATTTTTATCTCAATCCTAAGGAGAGGTATCGTCTGTAAGGACACATATATTTATACATATGTGAAAAAGCTTCGAGGGTCAGGTGGAAAAAATGCTAGTTTCCAGGAGATTTTCCAGAGATTTGATTTTTCAAATATTAGTGAGAATCTCAGTTTTTAAACTCTACAACGGTTGTCGCATATTTTTGCGTAAACCCCATTTTGTTGCGTAATGTATCCTATGGAAATTTAGTTTTTAGGTGCCAGTTTCCATTTTCACCAACTCTACTCAATCGTCTTGAAACTTTTACTAGACGTTTTTCATCTTGTCTGAAAGATTGTGTAGGAATTCCAAAACGGTACATCGGATTTGGCGGAGTAGGGAATGTTAGAAGTGAGCACCTCTGACATCGAGATTTCTTTATAATAAATTGTACTTGAGCGGCAAAAAACTATTAAAGGCTAAAATGGGCAACAACCATTGGTGGTTTTGAACGCGAAATAGAAATTCTCACGAGCATTTAGAAAAAATAATCTTTCTGGAACCTCTTGAAATCTACAACTAACATTCTGTTGCCAAGTTGAATATATCACTTGGGGATATTCTCCCAGCCGAATAAATTATCTAGTCACTCATTAATACTGTGCAGTAGTTCTTACTTGTCCCCTTAACGTCCATTGCGAAGTTTTCACCTTGACTTGAACATCGCCAAACGCGACTGAGTGATAATATAACGATTTCGTCTAGAACAACGAATCAACGAGTTGATAAACTGTATTATGCGTAATATTCCGCTTGAAAATATAAATTTAACGATTTTAATCTTTTTTTTGCAATTTTTAGTGATTCTTTAAGCATATTTTTGGAAATTTGATCGATTTATTATACTTAAAAAATGCTGGTCAACGATCTCATCCTTTTGTTTGGAAAGCTTGAATATTTTGGCGCAGGAATGGTATTTTGACATTTTATGTCTTTGCTTTTTATCTCAATCCTAAGGAGTATTGTCGTCTGGAATGACACAATTCAATATATAAGAAATGATTATACAGAGTGTCCCCGAAAACGACCCCCCCCCCCCCTGCTAAAATCGTTAAAGATTCAGCGTTAAGGGTCAAAAAAAGAAATATTTTTTTTCAATCAATGTTTTTTGTTAGGATCTCAAAAATGACAAAATTGTGCATTGTGCACGTGCGCAATTTGACATCAACTTCGTTATTTTAAATGAGAACCGTGAAATTTCATGAAGAAATGACCCATCCCTCGATTTTTTAAGTGCCCGCAAACGGGCGCAATTCCGCTCTAAAAGTGCTATAAATGTGAAATACTGAGTTTTTTAAGATATTCGATTGCCACGTGCAATACATTATTTTAGAGTATTTTTTCGTACTGAACCTCTTAATAATGTTAATTTATTGATATTTGCAATACTGACTAGGGAAAACACCTAACAACCTACATTTTAGTACGCTTTGAGCTTTGAGTAAATGTGTAAGCAAAGTGCGATTCTGGTCTACTTTCGGTGTTTTCCCAAGTCGGTGTTGCAAATATCAATAAATGGACAGCATTACGACGTTCGGCTCGAAAAAATACTCCAAAATCATATATTGTACACGTGGCAATTGAATATCTTCAAAAACTTAGTTTTTCACATTTATTGCACTTTTTAGAGCTCTTAATGAAATTTCACGTAGAATTCAAATCTGCTTGTTCGCAATGCGCAATTTAGTCATTTTTGAGATCCTTACAAAAAACATCAGGATTGAAAAGCAAATATACATGTATTTTTTCGACCCATGATTAACGATTTTAGCAGGGGGGAAGGGGGGGGGGTTTGGGGACACCCAAAGGGGGGGCGTTATATGAAAAAGTGTTAACTTTAGGATTCGTTTAAGAATGACTCAAAACGGATTTTAATAAAGACATCGAAAAATTTTCGTTTCAAAATTTTAGCTCCCATACCAATAGCTTCATTTTTTACGGAAATTCGCCAACAAAGCTCTGAAGATATTCTAAAACAAACTTGATTGACATTGATATTGTCACCCAGCCTGAAGCCCCACACCAGATTTAAGCTAGCACTTCACGTTAACATTGAGTTTTGGTTCGAACTGCAATTCAGTAGAATGGTCTTTCGATGAGCTAAAAGGGATGAAGTGCCCACTAAATTGAGCTCCATTAGGCGCAACACACCCACCGGTTTTGACCCATTCGCTAACCAGTTCCTATTGGATTCTGGCCTCTAGACAACAAAGAAAACGGCTAACAAGGACAAAAAATATCATAGTTAACCTTTGGATTCGAATCCGGGAAAATTTCACAGAAGAGTTCAAGCAGTTCACAGTTATCGTCGAAAACAAGATAAACCGATATCGGGAGAACGAACAAAAACGAGAGAGACCTGGAAACGTAACGAAATCGTTTTTGATTACGTGGGAAAATGGGCGCGTCTGGGGGTCAATCCGATGTCAGATAAAGCGAATAAAAACTCATGTAACAGATGATTCTTTGAAACAAACAAGATGATGAAAAAATAATAGCATAAAATCTTAGTAATGTACTGAATAAAAAGGAGAAAAAAATCCAGTAATGTATGAGCGAATTTTTGTAATCATTGTACTATATATTATGTTACAATGTTTGAAATTCAGATACTTTGAGTGCAAAGAAATGGTTAACTACCAATTGAATGGAGTAAAAAAAAGGTTCTCAATACCTAATATTCTGCAATTCCAAAATGATATTGAAATTTTAACTTTTTCAAGTTTTTGATCGATTTTTCAGTAGATATTTATGATATTTAATTACATTATTCGGCATAATTTTGTACCTAAAGTTTTCAACCTTCTGCCACTGACAACCTGGACGTCTAGGATTACATCAGACCCATCAGGCTTGATGGGAACGATATCCAGCTTCTTGCCCCGGTCACTCGACATGTGATATAGCCTCTCCCTTTCAACCCAACCACTGGATGACAAAACGCCTTCAATCTGCTTGGAAACTGCATCCTGACGTAGAATGCGGCCACCGTGAGTCCGAGAACACTTCTGCACCTCATGATAAAGGTTCTCATTTTTACCCTGACAAACATGGCGAAGCATGTCCACTGTCCCACGACTACTCCTTGAACACATCACCGAGGTGTCTAATGCAGCTACCCGGATGGCCGCAGTCGCCCCTTGCCCTCAAAAGCCTATTCCACCCACTGGAAAGGAATGGGGGATTCCGAACACTGTCTGAGATTTTTACCATCAACTGACTCATGCAGTGCTGCATCGGACTCAGCAGATGAGCTGGGTTTTGGAGTAGTTGGTGTTGCTTAGTCGCACCACAACTACTGCCTGACGAAGTCCAGGTCAGCAGCAGTGACGACTTCCCACCTCGAGCCCCTAAGGACAAGCAGGCGCTGTTGGTGTAAATATGAGATGCTAGCTGCGAGAGAGACAATACCGAGGCCACCGACCTTGACCAGTGCGTGAAAATAGGCACTTGGAACACCAGGTGGCCTAGCCAAGAGCGCAAAGCAGAGCAAACTTCACGATCTAACTCAAGCAGCCTCCCCACAGTAAGCCTACCAAAGAGGTCCGTTGGTTAGCTTTGGCAGTAAGTACACGCGAAGGTGACGCAGCTTCTGCTGTGGCTTCAATGGAGCCTTGGTGACACGAGCTAGTGCTTCACCGAGGACCACACGGCTTTTGGCAGTTGTGGCTACACTGATGAAGTCAACACCAAGGTACTGCCAAACGTCCAGCATTGATCGGGTGGGGAAGGGTGGCTGTCCTATGACGTTACACTTCTCATCCACCACCTTCACTTGATGTTGGCTACCCGCCAGTTCCAAGGAGACTGACCCACACTTATCTGAATTGACCATCAGACCGCTGCTCAACAAATGTATTGAGGGCGACCTGCAAGCCCTCACGGGTTCCAGCGAGTAGGATTACATCACTGGCTCTGCGCGATGCGGTAGGGCTCTGAGTCACCCCCATGTATAACATTATTGTAACATATGACTTATACAAAAGGTGATATAACACACACCAGAGGTCACCTCAAGCCAGCTGAATCACAAATTGGCGGTCTCGCAAAGATGACTTAAATTGAGCATTTTCTACTTTTTCTCCTATAATTCCGAAATTGTGCGTCCTTTAGAAATTTTCTTACGGTTCGAAATTGGTAAGAAGAAGGAACGTTTTGACCACAAGAGCTATAAATTATCTGCTAAAATGAGAGTATTAGAAACAATAGAAAATCAGGCTAATTTTTTATAAGTCCTCTCCCTCCTCCTCAAGACTTTTGCCTTTCAAAATAGTAGCAACCTCAATTGCCAAAGATTGAAGGCTGCCAAAGCTTATTTGACTCGAGGTTAATTACTTCCCAAGGTTTGTATCGAGCATGCTTTTAGCTCAAAACCTCTCAAGTTTTGGTTTGGTAGTTAGCGGTAAGCTCTCACTTGTTTGTCCCTACAGACACATACAGATATTTTCCTGCTGGTTCTGCATTTTACCCCTTCCAAAACATAGTATGCGATCCTTGGAAATATCTTCTTGAAAATCCCCTTGAGGATTTATCCTCAGATTCTTCTTATCGCGTGTTCTTTCTCCTTTTTTTATTCTTCGTTGCTGAAATACGTAACCATGTAACGATACTGTTTATCTTGACTGATTACTCTCTGCCAGATGGGCCGGACTCGTTTTATCGGCTAAAACGACAAATCATTTCGATTCAACAGGACGACACAAAGAAGATCTGGAATTTTACTTTCTGATGTAATGCTGTTTTTCTATAATGCTATCTGACTAAATGCGAGATATATAGGCATATTTTTTTTGTTCCGAAAAAACAAGATAGATAGCATCGATATTGAAGATGAAACGTGGTTTGAAGGGGCTCGCCTGTATGCTAGCTGTGACGTTACCGCCGGAAGGGATATTCATATTGAAGAGATGCCAAATAACTGAGATGAAAGTGAAATGTACGCGCGATATAAATATCTACCGTTTCCTTTTGGTACCTACCTAGCCTACTGTAGAGTTGAAAAACCTGACAAATTTACGAGCTCCTCCCTGATCAGTAGAGAGAGTTAAAATTTCTCCTTTCCACCCTAGGAAGTTATAATTCGACTGGGAGCCTTTCTGGAGCAACCAGCGGCATATGAAATGACCATCCTGATATCTTGATCAGCTATCGAGAGCCAGCATGTTCCATGTTTTTAAATATTAACTGTTAGATTTTAAGTAGCACCAAGAGCGGTCTATCCTCGGAGAGGTACGGAGTAGATGTGAAGCTAACATCATAAAAGTTGCAGTCATCATATGAGCGAATTTTCGTAAATGATCATAATATGTGTAACTTAAATAGTTTCGAAATGTGAGTACTTTGAGGGCAAAAGAAGTGGTTATAACTATAAATTCGACTGCAAACAAATTTCATCATTAATAATAATCTGATAGACAAGCAAAGATTTTAAATTTTAAGCATTTTTTGTAGTTTTTAAAGATTTTGTTAGTGCATATAAATAAAATTTAACTAATTCCTTTTCGGCATAATTTTGTGCATAAACTTTGTATTGTTCTATTTCATAGTTGCTAAGGTTCATTTGAGTAATATTCTGCTTAAAAAATATTTTAAATAATTGCAAATTTTTTTAAAACTCATTTTAACAAAAGTGCTGCATTATTTTGGACTGATTGATTTTTGGCGGAAGAGCGGATTTGTCATCTCAATCCTAAGGAGGCTTATCGGCTGGTATGACACATACCTATATGTATATATGAATGAAAAAACGCAAACTTAAGGAATCGTTTCAGAGTGACTCATAAAGGATGTCGAGTAAGACATTTTAGGAAATCTAGAATTTAAAATGCTTGGAGCCTAGCTTCATTTTTTACGAAAATTCGCTAAAATGAAGCTATGACCACGATTAGATAGTCTAAAGAGTAATTATTTATACACCCCGACCTGGGCAACGGCCGGGTAATCCGCTGGTAGATTTAATATAAAGGTAGGTACGTGGTACATACTGGTTTTCCCGTTATTGTCTTTTACAGTCTATTGTTGAATATTTATCTACATAGAAGTCAGTCAGTCTGTACACAGAATCGGATTCGGTTTCAACGCCAATTACATTACATTACGCCAAGAGAAAAACGTATGTCAATTTGGGTGTAGTACATAGCTTCCCCGTATCCGTAACATGAATGTATAGATTATTAAAATGTTTTAAATATTCTTCAAGTCTTGAAAAATGTCATCGAAATCGGATGACAACTATAGTATAAGCGCAACAGTTAAGTACTAATGATATGGTCGTGATAAAACTCATATTTAGATAAGTCACTAATCAAATGCTTATATGCCACCTACCTTCCGAAGTTGAGCGAGATTGAACGAATATAGGCCGAGAACAATTACGTTTTATGACATTTCCGTTTACGGAAGCGCAGAATGGAGAAAAATTGATTTTTGAGCAATGAAACTGATAGGCCACCGACCACAGCCTCGCACATTTCCTTAAAAATGGTTCACTAACCGAATAAAAACTGCAGAAGTATTGTTGGTTACATGGATTGAACAAACCAAAGTTATTCAGAATGGTTTAAAACGTCACAAATGAAATTCTGATTATTAAAAAAAAAAAATTCCCCCGAAAGTGAAAACAAGGCTTTTGTTATACCTTGGTGGGGCCAAAAGCATTTCTTTTTTATTCGAAATGAGTGTAAGAATATTTGGTACTAAGCTTCACAACAACATCCATAGATCTGATTTTCTAATGGTTGTTTAAGGTCGAATGTAACTTGGTATAAATGATTGTATTGATAGTGTGGTTTTTAAGAAAAGACTAAGAAACGTAATAGATACAAGAGATAGCTAGCGCTACGTAGACAGTCAATATTGTGGCTCAATATCGTGTGTTGACAAGATTGACCGCTTGTGCGCATGTCCTGTGAGCTACTACGTTGTACCTTGGTGTCAATTTCTTTTAAAATATATATTGTGCAACCTGGAAAAAATTGAGACAATTGTTTGAAACACTACACTTTCCTGTCCACCAGGATCAACAGGTGGTAAAGAAACGCATCTGATAGTAGATGAAAAAGTTCATTTTAAGGATTCACCGTTTACTGTTGTGCTCTGTATGATACGTTAAAATTAGAGTGTATAGTAATCGTGTTAAAAGGAGGCAATTTGACAAGCATGTTGACAACTTTATGCCTACCTGAATGCCTACTTTATAAGAAATCTACTTCTGCATAAATATTATCATTGATACTTGCTGAAAAATAACAACCTCGTGATCAGTACAGTCATACTATGAATTATAAGAAGTTGAACTTATTTGGTAGTATTTACTCATTCCTCATTCAACCAGAAAGGTTGTGGGGAAGTATTGCGATCGGTCTGAAATTCTACTAGTTGTTTGACCGGAAAGAATAGATTTTTTTTCTTCAACTTCTTGCTTGTCGACGTCGTTATATGTGCCTTGTTATTTTTCCGCAAGTATCAATGATAATATTTATGCAGAAGTAGATTTCTTATAAATTAGGCATTCAAGTAGATTACTGTGATATCTGGGGAGGTGTTTTACTATGCGCGGTGGCTACAATTGATTCGAAGTGAATGTCATTCATGAACCTAGGAGTGTGTCTCTAATAACTGCTTACCAATTAAATTTTATTGAACACAGATGAAAATTGTGCGGGCCATTCTCTTTGCTAGAATTTAACGTTTGCGCTGGTCCATTAGTTGCGATCGATTCAAATATTGTACCTACCTATAAGTAATTCCTAGGAATACATCTCGTTCCTAAGAAGATCAATAGTTGCTGTCTTCATAAAAAGCTTATGGCAATTTCTAGTGATATATGTTGCCCTACTGCCTAATGATCTTAATTTTGTGATTTTTCGATCATCCTTTTATTTTATTTGGATTAATTCATGTAGGTACGAGTAAGTGTATCAATTCAAATTGCCTGTTAGAAAGAAGACAAAGACCCAAAAGAGGACTTGGTGGGTAATGTAAAAAGCCGATGTGGCCTTAATGCCTTATCCATATCCATATCTAGGTTTTAATTCGGTTAATGAAAATCTGTCGGCGGTTTTCTCTAGAAATTGAAGTTGGCGGTCAACACCGCCCAATCCAAGTTTTACATCAATATTATGGATGGGGAGTGTGATAGCTACTACAAAACCCTTTACTATATCTAAAAGACTCGACTGCGGGAAAGGACGCGAGGTAAGTTTATTGCCTCTGGCAGGTAAAAATATTAAGATTTGTAAGCTTGCAAGGTGAAATTGAATGATAACTACTTAACGGCAATTTTAAACTGCTAAGTAACAGTTATTAAAACTGCCTTGTGAATGAGAAAAATCGATTGATTAAAGATATCACTCACTTTGTAAAGATAACAATCCCTGGAGCTCAGTGAACCGGGACCTTTGGTCCCATATGGCCCATAACTTTGTCGGTCTCGGATTGCACAGCTGTTGTTACTGTCCCATGTTTCAGCTCATTCCTGGATAGTAAAGCCTGTAAGATGAGATCAGCAATCAGTATCTGTATAGTATGGATCAAGCATTGGGATCAAGTATTGTATCTGGGTGCAAGAATTTAGGCGCGGGATCCCTACAATTTCCTGTGGTGATGTACATAATAATTGTTATCGGTCAGTATTAGTTGCATGAAACCCTATCAAATGGACATTGCTTCTCCAGTTATAGGCAGACATAAATAGACAATATCTGATTAGTAAGTACAGTACCTACGAGTTCGAATTAGGGAAAGATCCGGGTATTGGGAGCGTTCCTAAAAACATTTTGCAAGCGGATTGCATAAACGTACGTTAGGCCCTTGGTGTTGTTGGGAAAGTAGAATGAAGAAACTATTTACAGGTTTATTTCCTTTCTGTCATCTTTCGATTACATAGGTAACACTATTCTCTCAAGTTTCGTAACATTACTGCAAAATAAAACTCTGTTTTTCTAGAGCTCTAGACCCCCTCCCCCCCCCCTCCCCCCAGTTGTTCTGGCCATCTTCTGACAACGGGGATATGGAACATCCAAAGTATTTGGTCTCTCCCTGATTCTATTCTCCGTAAATTAAATTTTCATAATGATTGGGAGGGGGGATAGGGTAAATACTACGCCATAATTATGTGATTAAATTTTTTAATGTTATATTTTCATCGTTGATTAACTTCTTTTGACTGAAATTCTGCTAAAAATATAAATTTAACGATTTTTAGTCGTTTTTAACCATCTTTAGCACATTCGCTGAAATGCGAGCAACTTAATCTACTCAAAAAATACTGACCAATGAACTAATTTGTGAAGCTTGAGAATCCTAAGAAGTGTGACCTAAAGTCTGGAATGACACACGAACTGACACACACGCCATACTCATAGATACAGGGAGCCCGTGACACATCGTCGGGAAAAAAAAAAAAAAAAAAAAAAAAAAAAATCACGTATAACTGTACTGAAAATGGAAGAATGACACTAACCGCATCATCGTAGCTCAATCCGTTGCCAAGATATGATTTTTAAAAGGAGTTTCCGAAGTAACCACGTTTTTTTAAAACATAAAACCAATATTTTACCCCTTTAAATCAACATTTTCCAACTTTCGGCCACATTTTCGGAACTAGCGTTAAATTTTCCTAAAGAGCAGGTAGTCTTTATATTTCTTTATATTCATACTTATTTATTGAAAAACAAAATCAACAATCTCATTTATTTATTTTAGAAATTTGGAATTTTTAATATGCTTTAAAGTTGGGCACTCCTTCAAGACTGATCTTACAGACCACCAACTTCCACAAAAGCTGCTTCATTTAATACTCTTTTCAAAGGTACCTATAGTCAGTTTTACTTTTACTTTGCTGAATTAGGGGGAAAATTGTGTTTAATAATATTGAAAACCTGGTTCGTTCATTGAAATATTGGGTTTTCCTGAAAAATAATCCTCTATGAACAGCGAATTCGGGGTCAGTTTCTTCGTATTTTTTCACGCTGAATGTGATGTTAACATTTGAAGATCTCTCCAACTCCGTTATAACCGATTCTACTCTTTATTAACTAGTTTTACCCGGAAAAACACACACGATTGAGTACAACAAAAACGAAAAATTTGCGAGTAAAAGTGTAAAACCCGGGTAGGTATAACGGAATTGGATAGACCTGCGAGTTTTACTATCTATTCGATTTAACAGAGATAATATAGTACGTAAAAGTCCATTCATGCAGCATGACCCCATGAGCGAATTTTTGAAGAAATCTTCGACATTTCAGTCGCTATTGATCGTGTAGAGAAATTTTAGTTTATGATTTTGATAGACAAACATGGAATCAAATTATTAAAAATAATTAGGAGGTACTTACACTTTTTTCTAAGCCACAGTCAGTAGTAAAGCTACATCAAGTCCTAAAACAGTTGAGCGTAAAACATTAAAGAGAGCGACCGAGAGAATCGGAGGACGGAATATTTCACAGAGTAAACTCATCAGTTGTGATTACTTTTTTTTCTTTTTTTTAACACAGAATGTGTTTTTGCGATGACCTACCGAAAAAAAATCGTCACAAAAAACCGACAGAAAAAACCGTTATGCGCCTTTTATAATGATTTTCACGTACAACCAAGCCGTTGGTAGGGAAATGGAACTTCCGCAATTTTAATCGCACAGAAATCGTTCACCATTCGTTGGAAAGCTCCTAAACCATATTATGTTAACTACTGCGAAGTGCGTGGCCATCAACCTGAGTTATGAGCATGGTTATTTGAATCAATTGTTTACACACAGATGATCATTCTCAATAATTGATATTGTCAACATGATTGCAACCGCTTGTAAATTTTCTTATGATTTTCACGTACAACCGAGCCGTTGGTAGGGAAATGGAACTTCCGCAATTTTAATCGCACAGAAATCGTTCACCATTCGTTGGAAAGCTCTCAATTTATATAGTATTTTTCTTGTAGTTACATATTTATTTATATAATATTTATAGGGTTTTAGACCAAATTAAATGTCTAACAATTATTTATTTTATTATTGCCAAATATTGTTATTATTCACGTGCAACCAAGCCGTTGGTAAGGAAATAGAATCATCGCAAAAACACATTCTGTGTTCCTATGATTTCATACAGAGTATGGAAAAAGAAATAAACCGGGGGGTGCAGGGGGGCGGAGCCCCCCGCCGAGGCGCAAAGCGCCGAGTTTTTTATAACTAGCACTTACTACCTACGTTTTAAACAGCATGGTTCTAGGATTGGTTATACAGGGATACTTCCATAAGAGTAGTTCAATCTCAATTTGGACAATGTTTCATGCAAATATTACCGGTTTTTACAACTAGCGAACGGCATTATTTCGATTTTTGACTGATTTTTCAACTTTGAAATTTTTGAAAACTTGATACATATTCTTATAGGAAATTTTACGCTGATTCCGAATATACCACATGTTAGTATGCTGAAAAAATTATTTCACACAAAAAATCGCAAAAAACAGGCTATTTTGAAATTTTTGACTACATTTTTGAAAATTTCAACCCGAAGATGTAATCCGATCATGCTGGCCAACGAACTTGAACTTTCGTTTTGTGTCCTTAACATTTTAAAATTTGTTTGAAGTTTCTAGCACAATTCTACGGACAGTTATCGTCTGGAATGACACATACATATATACATACATACATACATACATACATACATACATACATACATACATGAAAAAATGCGTTAAACTTCAGAATATGATTCAGAATAGCCTGAAACGGATTTCTGCATAAAAATTTTTCAAAAATTCACATTCTACAAATTTTGAGGCGAGAGCAATAGCTTAATTTTCTTCAAAAATTCGCTAAAACTCATAGGTTCATTTTTCAAGAAATCCCATGGTTTCATTGGAAAAAGTCACGTTTTTCAACATTAAAACATGAAAAAGGGAAATTGAATAGGTATAGGTTCCTTTGAAAAGAGTATTAAATGAAGCAGTTATTGTGAAAGTCGACGGTCTCTTAAGACAAATTTTGAGAAAGTGGCTAATTTCCCAACATTTTTCAAATTTCCGAATTTCCAAATTGTATTTTAATAAATGAGTCTGAATGGTGTTGATGTAAATCATGGGTTTAATGTAAAGCGTGAATGTAAACGCTGATTCCGAAAATGTGGTCAAAAGTTGGGAAAATTTAATTTACAAGAAGAAAATGTGTTTTTATGTCAAAAGTACCAGTTATGCAGCATGATCGTGTGAGCAAATTTTCATTTTTTTATCGTTGAATTGTTTTGAATTTTGAGCTTTTTGAGTGTAAATAGATTCTTAACTATTATTTTTATGACAAAAAACGTATTCTAAATAGTAATCTGCTAGATTTTGGATTTTTAGCTTTTTTGTTGTTTTTATCGATTTTATACCTAGCGAATTTCAGTGACGTTTTAGTAAAATTTTCAGCTTAATTTTGTAAAAAAATTGTAATGTTATATTTTAAATTTGATAAACTTTATTTGAGCACTATTCTGCTAAAATTTTTGAATTAACAATTTTTAGCCATTTTTAGTGTTTTATTTTTTCAGAACATTTTTGAAATTTGACCAATTAAATGTGCTCAAAAACGTCTGGCCATCAGAACTCATCCTTTCGTTTGGAATGCTTGATTTTTTGGCGCAAGAACGGAATTTTTATCTCAATCCTAAGGAGAGTTATCGTCTGGAATGACACATATTTGTGCATATATGAAAAAGAGCAGACTCCAGGAATCGTTTCAGAATGCCTCAAAACGGATTTCAACGAAGAAATTTTTCGAAAATTTTGATTTTAAAAATGTCCGAGCCATTGCAATAGCTTCATTTCCCCCAAAAATTCGGTAAAAACGTGGTTTTCTCGACAAACCTAAAAAAATCATATCTTGACAACGGGTTGTAGGTATAGAAAGGTGAGGTTGGCGGAATATCCTCAATTTTATGGCTAGTTTCACCCAATCTTTTATTTACCACATTTACCCAAACATCCTGTATATTTTATTGAAAATGATGATCCAAAGTTAGTTTAGTGGCAGATACCTACTTATGAAATCGGTGCTTGAAGAATAACTGTAGTTAATTCATGGCTGGTGGTTACTCACACAGAAGGATACATTTCTATCTGTTTCTCCAAATCACAGCCCATCTTTATAGATTTGTTATTGGAAATAATTAGCCAAAAAACGACATTAACCCGCCCGTCTAATTGCAAAATCCTTGTTTACCCAATTAAATGATTACAGGCCCCTTCCTAATTGCCCCTCCTCTCCATCCCCTACACACTCACCCCTCTCCCGGTGTGGTAGTTCGCACATACAATGACATCCCCTCCACGCCCACGATCCACCCCATCCTGAATATAACAGGGCCCATCACCCTCGTAGGCTCATCAGTTCACGCGTAATTAGCCAATGGTGACCACTCGCGTTCCACTTGCTACTCGCTCTTCGCTCTATTCCAGTTATCAGTTCCAGCTCACGGTTCCTCCAGATTTGCCCAACCTATTCGAAGGCCTTTAACTTCGATAAAACTTACCAGTGATTATATTTTTCAGCATAATTTTCAGTATAATTTTTCATAGTCATTCAATATAATTTTACGTTTATTATTCGAATATTATCGTTACTTTTGAAAACTTACAAGTCAAAATGCCGCCAACCCCTACGAACGTTGCGTATGAGTTTCATTCTGCGTATGACATTGACATCGAACCGTAAGTGTTGTTCTTAATTAAGCTTTTCACTGTAGTTTTTTTTTCGAAATGATAATTACGCATAGGAAATTAATATTGAAATCTATCTATCGAATTGTCGTAGTGAATTAATCTAATAGTTCAATGTTTTTTGCACTGGAACATAGGTAGATATTGCCACCAAGGCCTGTAGTATGCAAGTGTATCATACTACAGGCCTTGGTGGCAATATCTACCTATGTTCCAGTGTGCAAATAAACATACTAGCATCATCTAGATAACTAAGTTCATCCAGATCTGTTGAGAATTCGCTGAGCAGTATTTCTTCAAACCTTAGTTAGGCCTTATTCGGGCACGATATCTTAATATTTCACCGAAAATCAGCACAGAAAACTTATACGGAAGAACGTGTATAATACAGACCTTATCCTCATGCTCAAACGTTAATTTCTTATAAAGTCGATTTCTCAACAACTACATTGGTCCGATTTAGTTCAATTTCATTGGTTAGTTGGGTATATGCTGCAGAAACATGCCTTACTTATCAATGATATCCCGATTGGTTGAGTTATAGCCATTGCAGATGCACGAAACTAAAATTAATTGACACTGGCAAATCTTCGAGACTAATGGACTGATTTCGATGACATTTTCTGGGTTTGTGAGGGTTAGCTCCCACCCAACTTGGCAGATTGTGGATGTAGAAACTACACAAGACACCACCTGACCCACTATCTGGCCTGTTTAGACTTTGAAACTTGGCAAGACAGTCAATAACTTTGTGAATGAGGCAGTGCGAGGAATGATGTGCCCTTGATGTGACTGTGGAAGGATTCCGGGCCATTAGTCGACCGTGAATATTCCGTGACCCAACATTTTTGGATGGAAAGTTGTCTTAGACCAAATGTACTTATTTGCTAGGTACTCTTCCGGCTATTCTCTCTTCCGGTGAAACATACTCCAGCATTTCGACATCATACTTATTGAAAATACGACTGCAAAAGAATTTTCGCAATAATTATTAGTAGATATAGGAGAAGTATTGCTTTGTTACAAGAGCAGTGAACACAGAAGAACACTTAGCTGCACAGCAATACTTAACGTATTTTTCGCAATATTATTTGTTGCTCTTTCATCTTGAAATCAGGCAGATTCAATTGTTAGGAGGAGAATAGAGTTATAATAGAGTGTAAGAGGGTTTAAGTCTACGATATGATGAACTGTGAATAGCTATATAATTAATAACTTCATGTATTCAAAATTGATATTCATGCTCCTCTTCAATTGATTTTTCAATCCTCATAAATACGTTTGAGTAAACAACATGATGATGTTGGTTGTCCAAGACCACCGCCAAAAATTTATTTACACAAAACCTTTTTCGGACACTTCATTTTTTAAATTGAATTGGTAAATGAAATCGACAGCTTAACCCAAAATAGTACACAAGAACACTGCGACCTCCATTCAACAGTCTTGATGTTCACACAAGAACATGAAGGTCTTGAAGATGATCTGAAGAAATGTTTGCTATAAGGTGAGAAGTTTATTCTTCAGTTAAATCAAAGTGTATAGGTCAGCATCGGGTATTTTCCCTATATGATAGACTGTCGTATCTAATTTGTCGAATTCAAGCAAATTCACTGTTATTTTATAAAGTGAATAAAACAACAAAACTCAACTGAATTAATCAACTCTAGGAGTCAACCAACCATAGCATACCAAGTTGATCTAAATTTAAAGGTGTTTGGAGCAAAATTTCACCCTAAATAGTTCTACCCTCAACATTTCATGGTTATTCTACCTGTTGTACTTTGCGCAGAAATTTCTCAATCTACATTTGACTGAATTTGATTGAACTTTTCTGAACAATAGATTGGGTTAGTTCCCCTTAGAATCGAATAAATTGCTTAAGAAAACGATATTTTCTTCAAAACGCAAATCTTATAAAATCATTTCGATCGAATTTCTATGAAATTCTCACGAATCATTTGGCGTAGGACTGTAGATGACCTCCTCTAAATTTCGTTGCATTAGATCTGGCTGCCACTGCGCATGCGCAAAGAGAAATCCTTGCAGTAAGCTTACTTAAATTTATTTTCTACAAATTGTTAAAAAATTTTTGTTATTGAGGCAACTAGGGAATTGTTTTTCAACGTTTTTATAATTTTCAATAAAATTTATTCACTCGATTCTATAATGTCAAGGATCTGGGGCGACTAATATTAAGTTCTTCTTGCTTTTATGGCTTGCCTCTAAATGGTTTTGATAGATTTTCTTCTAAGAATGTTTTCTATCTCTTCCACATCTTGTATGTAAGTTTGAACCAAATCGAACTATCGCTTGATTCTGAGATAATCGCTCAGTACATACCCACCTACCTATCTATGCCAACTATTTATGAAACGTTCGCGAATACGGATTACTTTTTGGGAGGATTACGTTGGGGGTTCCACATTGCCCTATTTTCCCAAAAGTTCGACTGAAATAATATTATTCAGTCTTCAGATATTAGTATGACGTAGAACTTGAGCGATTACGGGACGTTTTTGATTTTTCTTGTTATGTTGGCAGGTTTGAACCAAATCGTAACTAAAAAAAATCCAGCTCGTGAATCAATTAAGCACAGAGAATGTTATCTTTGAAGACTCCATACAGTGTTGAATGTTGGAGAGTCAGTTTTTTATATACATTTATTCTGATATAATAGGAACAAGAAGTTCAGCGTCCCTATGAGTAGGGGATGTTAGTATTTTTAAGTATTATACTAGATAATGATTGCAATTAATAAATATTAATATAATTATATTTATTGTGATAATTAACTACAAGGCCACCCTCAGCAGGCTTTCAGCAGGCTTTGCCTGCCAACCCCCGACATTGCGGCCTGACGGGGGCCGGAGGTGGCGGCAGGAGCGCTGGCAAAGTCAGGAACCGCCTCGGAAGTAGGAGGCGGGCGGAGAAGGTCGCGAAAATCCCTCTCTTCAAAAGAAGGGGGCCGCCCTTTGATTTGTGATCTAACCACGGTTTTTGATACACTTCCAATTCAAACGAATATGGTTTCCCGCGCATAAATCCTTTCAAACTAAACCTATCAAGTTGAAAGTCGACCAAATGAAAGGGAATAATTCACTGAGTGTTCTTAGACCAAAACTAACAATATATCTCAATTAGAGCCTGAGATATCAACGGATAAAGTTATAACAATTTGAGTTTTCTGATTGTCAGTGCTTGATGACAAATCTATGGATAAATACCTTTAATTTAAAAAAAAAGAATGAAGAAAATCGGCTGGATAGAACTGCCATTAGATTTTGTAAAACATTTTAATATATAAGATAAGATAAATGTTATTAATAAATAATATTGCAATTATAACCAATTAAGATTCTCGTTAAACAAATTCACCTTGCAATTGAAGAAGAGTAACTGATCGGTTCGAGGCCGATCTCTACGTATTTTTTCTCGTTAAAACGATGCAACTCTCTCAGATCTCCCTGACTTTTTAATTACAGGTTTTGCACATAATAAAAAAATGAAATATAGCATAAACAACAAACAATAACTAATTACAAAAACTAAACTTGTTAGTTTTGCACAAAATAAAAGTTAGCATAAGCAACAAATAATAAACTTGTTAGTTAACGTAAAACTCCGTTTTAATGACGTAAGGTCCTAAAAGTGAAAATTTTTCAATATCACCATTAGTTAGAGAATACGGTTTTATAACAAAAATTTAAGAGGCACTTTTTGCTGGTTTTAGAATCGATCCCTGAAGGGATATCCAGGAGATGTATGATATGCAAAACATACCCAATAATGTCACTCAATTTTTAAGCAAACACTCACTCGAGAAATCGTGCATCCTCATATTATTGATGGATTTCGGTCTCACATTTCAATCACGTAGATTATGACTTCGGGATTGGTATTTTCGAAAAATTCTACCTCCACTCCCTAATTCTAACTATTTGAGTTCAGTCATTGACCCGCTCGAGCGTTAATTCATATACCTATTATAGGTAACTCATTGTTCGTTTATTTTTTCAGATGTTTGTCGAACGTTGTGAAAGCGAGTTTGAAGAAGAAGCCCGACTATTTCGCTCCACGAACGAGAGATTTCACCGTCAAAAACCTCCCATCATGCGTAAGTCTCATATTTCATTTAACTGTTTCAGTATGTATGTACCTACCTGTCTTGCTTTTTCCAATTGGATGCCCTTGCAATAAATTTAATTTTTGGATATAATTCTGCCTCATTTCGTCATTATAGCTAGTTTCTTGGATTTGCTTCTGTAGTCTTTACTTATTGTTCTGTTTTTATTTGTATTCTTGTATTTTATTGTTCTTGCAAACCATTTGCTTGTTCTCCTACTCTCCCACCGAATATAGCGAATCAATAAGTACGCTTTAGTATAATTTGGAAGTTCTTCACAGATTTATCATTTTCTTTTTTTAAGTACCCAGGTATCTAAAATTCATTCTTTTTATCAGTGTTTCAATAGGTAACTAACTATCCTATTTGAATGTGTACGTACTTACCTATCTTTAATTGCGCTCGTCCATTTTTGGAAATAAATAAAGTAAAACAGTAAAGCAATCGGCCTGAAGGATAATTTGTTGAGAACATAAATGAATAACATTTTCTAATTCATTTCAAAATTTCAGCACTTCCTGATGCCAAAAAGAGCAAAAGATTATGTAATTTCATTTTTCAAAGTCCTTTAAATCACCAAACCCTAACTACCAAAACCTTACACAAATCGGAGAAATGGAAGGGCATGTAGATATTAAATCGTTTAATTTCATCCTAACCACAGGTGAGGGCGTTTGTGGAGGAATCGGCCGAACTATGCCAGCCGACGGATATCCACGTCATGGACGGCTCGGAGAGGGAAAACAAGATGATCATCGAAAAGCTATTGGCTGACAAAACCATCGTGAAGCTGCCCAAATACAAAAATTCGTAAGTGACATGTATGCTCGTTATACCTACTTTAAAGTGTCTATACCTACTCAATGTAGGATTTAGATCTTAAAATTCACATCATAAGAGATTTGGTGGTAAATAAATAAGTAGGTAAACTGAGTAAAAACCGCTGTTTTCATATTTAGGAGAAAGCGGTTTTTCGAAGAGAGAAAAAGGAATTAAGTAAACAACCTGAATCATTAACAAAGTTCACTTTTTGTCCCGAAAAGTTGCCTGCCTAAATTTCCGAAAATCTGCAATAAAGTCCTGTTATTTAGTGCCACAGTAGTTTCTTACTAGTATTTGGAAAATGCCCATTACTATTAGGTAAATGTCGAATACAATTTGGAAATACTATATATTACTCCGTTGAGGCATCGTATCCCTTCCAGGTACTTGGAATCCATACATTTCATTCATAAATTGTGTACATATTCTACCTTCTATAATAAGGAATTTCAATATACCGATTTAAGACTGTTTTATACGCTTTTAATGAGAACAAAGTTTTGATATGGAACAATTATAGGTATACATTTCTAGCACACATTTCTTAGTCAAATTGACACAAACATTTTTAGCTACATGTACCTAGCAGCGCACTTGCCCGCAACAGGTGGGTAAGTGGGCTATTTGTCCTTACTGCCGAAAATCTTAATTGCCTTGATAAACCTTCAATTATTCTTTAAACCTTACATAAATTAAAATTAATTCCAAAAAACGCACAATGATCTACTGGATGCAGAGCGAAAAAACTATGTAGGTTTATGATGTTATTAATAAGTTACTAGTTGTCAAAGTACAAAACACAAGCACAAACGTGAAGAAAACGAAAGATGCAAAAACGAGAGCGCACTTCCCACAGACAGGGTGTTAACACTTTTGGTTACTAACCTCCTAGGACGATTCTACAACTAATTTTCAACAAAAAGTGCCTCCTAGACTTTTTTAGAGGCATTATTTTCGAGTTATTCACGATTAGAGATTTTTTTCGTGTTTTCAACCTTACATCACAAAATTTCCCATAACTCCCTTCTATATTGAGTAAATACAAATTTGAGGATACCGTTAGAAAAAGCGTTAAATTTCCTTTCGGATAGGCTACTCAACGTGTGAAAATATATGGATTTAGTATTCACAAATTCACACCAAAGTGAAAAAATTGTGGAAACTTGAAAATCTTGTATACTTTAAACCGCAGGGCGGCATACCTACAATAATCCCCTGAATTCCCGCGACCGTTACGGGAAAAACTTGACCCAAATCTCAACTTTCCAACGGTATAATAAATTTTTATTTTACATTACAAATTACCTAAAGGAGAAAAGTATGATTGCATGTTGAAAAACATGTTTTTTCTATTACCTCGAGGGTTTTCGTGAAAAATAAGCCTCTAAAAAAATTTTTGGGGCCGGTTTCTACGTATTTTTTCTTGTTAAATCGAACGGCAACATTTGCAGATCTCCCCAACTCCGTTACAACAGAGTTTTACACTTTAACCAACTAGTTTTACCCTCTAAAACACATCAAATTGAGCATAAAAATGAACTGAAAAATTCGTGAGTTAAAGTGTACCTTACTTTACTGACAACAAAGCGCTGTTATTCAGTGCTTCAGTACCTAGTTTCTTACTAGTTGTAGTGGATTTATATAGGTTTGACTTGACGTTGGTAAACCAAGTCGGACATTTATATCCCGGTTATGCGGGTCGGTTTCTAGGCCACCCCCGCGAGGAATGCGGGCGGAGCCGCCAAGGTCAACTGATTTCGCGGGCCGGAAGGGTGGATAGTCCGTGTCGCAGCCGCGCGGAGCGCTAGGCTCGTGTCCCGAGTGCTGGGTTCGATCAGTTTCGTACTGAGCCGTTTTGTAATATTCCGGCCTTAGATTTACATCTGAGAGGGGAATATACTGAGCTTGGTTGAGGTACTGAAAAGTATCCTCTGCTTTTTGTGCATTTGGAGTGTATTTGACACTCGGATTGACCGTGTAAGCCTGCGTCGGATATCGTGGGTAATCGGACAGCTTGGTCGAATCGAAAAGATCGGCTTCAGAGCGAGTCTGAAAGGTTTGCTCGATCTTTTGTGTAGGTGAGTCTTGTTCGACAGTTTCTCGAACGAATACGTCGGGCGAGAAGGCGATCCGGACGTGTGGGTCGCGCCTTGCGCTGATAGTTGGTTCAGCGGACTCACCGGGTGGCCGGTAGGGCGCACTACGTTGGTCACTCGCCCCGGTCTTGCCGCCTTCCTCCTTCCCCCGCAAGGGGAAGTAAGAAGGCTGACGTTCCATCGAAATTGATCGAGTTTTTGGCTCGTTTCGATGCCTCTACGTGTGAAAAATAGAGGGTTTTGGAAGTGGACTCGCTTGCCGGAGCGTCTTTCCAATGCTCAGACGGCAGGGTCCTACCTCGCAGTCTTGAAAAAGACTTCCGTAGACGGTAAATTAGAGCGTAGGAGCTGAGTAATTTACCGGCGCGCCCCAGCGGTCGACTACGAGCTGAAGGCTGTGTAGTCCGGGTGACACGGCTCGGAAACGTCCCTCGGGCGTACTGTCTAAAGAGAATATCGATAGAAGTACCGGGTGGCGTCCTACCAGGAGATCTACGTTGGGCAATGAGCAGGATGAATAATCACTGGACTCGTAGATGCCAATGCGAAATCTGTGAGGAGAGAAGGTCTGGCTTGTAGAAAGCAGTGGGAAGCCGTTCTTGAGATGAACTCGCAATGCAGAAGGTTCGTCAGCGTAGAGCGTGTAGAATTCTTCGTACTTCGGAGGTGTCGTCGTCGAGAGCGGAGAGTGGAATGATTTGCCAGGCTCTGAACGAGGTATTTATAACAAAAAGTGGTGTCCACTTTATGGTTAGTATGCAAATTAGTTTCGTCAACTAATTTGGTACGATCAAACTAGCTTCGGATTGGCTCGCTCAATTTCGTAAATTCGACTGTGCAATCTCATTGGTTCGCACAGTGTTTTCCCAGTATTTGGGCATACGATAGCTGAGTTGGTTTTTCGAGGTGGTTTCTCTGCGTCCGTTGCTTTGACGGGGTCCCGGGGGTGGCTGAACGACCTTGAGTTTTCCTAAGGCGACTTGTTTCGAACTTTTCGTCGCATCTATCTCGCCCAGTAAATGTTTGGGGAGGTCGCCTTGCGTGTTCTCGTTCAAGGCAACCTGTCTCGAGATGTTTGTCGCATCTCTCTCGCCCAGTAAATGTTCGGGGAGGTCGCCTTGTGTGTTCTCGTTCAAGGCGACCTGTCTCGAGATGTTTGTCGCATCTCTCTCGCCCAGTAAGTGTTTGGGGAGGTCGCCTTGTGTGTTAATCTTTAATATTTCACTTTTGGGAGAGAATTTAGTATTTTCTCTTCGGTGAAATATTTTGTTTGACGGAGTTGTACTTCGACGTCTTGTAAATATTTTTGTGGTGTGCCTACCTCCTTTTGGTAGCCCTGAAAAGGGCTGTTGAAAAGAGGTGGTGGATTTCACCACAGGGGCCCCCCCAAGACGTCGTGTTATCAACGACGACGCCGATGGGGGAGAACTGGGAGGTCTACCCGGAATTCTCCGTAGGAGAACCTCGCCAGTTGGGGCGGAGGCGGAGGTGCAGGCCTCGCGTCCCGTCCCTGTGGTGCGCCCCGGCCTCGCCGGTTTCGACGAGCGTCGCGGGGCGGCCTTGGCCGGCCCGAGCTCTGCCGACGGGAACCAAACCCGCGAGGGTTTGGCCCGCGGCCGCGGCTGGGCTGTTGCGGAGGAGCCCGGGAGGTGCTGGGCTCTGACCAACCCGCGGTGCTCATCTCTTCCCAGCGAGGAACCGGAACGTCGCCCGAGGAGATCCACTGCCTGGGGGGTGCCGGTAGCTGGTGAGCGGGCGGAGGCGTAGGCAGTGGCTGGGTGGGTGGAGCTGGTGGCTGGTAGGGCTGGGGCCTTGTCCAGACCACCTCCGTGGGAGCTTGTGTAGTAGTGGCCGTCTCTCGTTTCGGCGAAGGCGGTAGTGGGCCGAGCGGAGCTGGGAGGGCTTCCTCGGCAAGGAGGAACTCCTCGACCTCGTCGGTGATCATGTTGCTTGTAGTAGGAGTAGAAGCTGCCATGGTTGAGATCGTTATGGTCTCTGGCTGTGGGGCTTTCCATATTTATACTTCTCACTGCTCCTACCCGAGAAAAATGGGCGTGGCTTGTTTCGAGCGCAGTTACCCACTTTCCGTCAAATTTGGTAGATGGAACGCGCCCTCTGGCGGATTTTCGGGGAGTTTTCTCCTTACTTCCTGTCTGATTTTGTAACAGAGATTGTCCCTGCGATACAGCTTCTTCCGAGTGTAGAGTATAAGCTGGCTTGATTTGCTGTTTGGGAACTTTTTTAGTATGTTCGCCAATTTGCACTGTAACCGAAAACTTATCTCTTTTAACTACTTTGAACGGCCCCGTGTAAGGACATTGGAGAGAGGTGAGCTGTGTGGGCACTCTGATATAGACATGAGTACATGTATCCAAGTTTTTGGGCATGTTTACGGCATATTTTGTGTTATTATGTTTAATATGCGTAGGTCGGAAGAAAAGAGGTTCCGAAAGGTTCGTAGAAGTTACGAAAATGTCTCCTGGGAGAGGTACGTCAATCCCGTAAACTTTTTGGAAAGGCGTAGTTTCAGTCGCCGGGTCTACTGCCGTACGCATGGCGAGTAGAACTTTGGGAAGTGCATCGAGCCAATTTTCGTTCTGAGCTTTGAGAGCTTCTTTCAAAGATCTGTTTCTGCGTTCTACCATACCGTTTGTTGATGGTTTGTATGGTAACGTGTGAGTATGTTTTACTCCGAGACGTTCCATAATGGAATTGAACAGATCTGATTCAAATTGGGTGCCCTGATCACTTGTGATGTATTTAGGTACGCCCTTTGAAGCTACCCAAATATTGATAAATGCATTTGTGATTGTGGTTGTTTCGATGTTGTTGAGAGGGACTGCCTCTAGCCAACCCGTTGCTCTATCAACCATCATCAAAATGTAACGTTTCCCTCCTTTTGCTAAAGGTAAAGGTCCGGTAATATCCACGTGTACGTGTGAAAATTTGTTTGCCGTTTCAAATTCGGAGTAAGGGAGCTTCACGGAGCGCGTGATTTTTGCTCGTTGGCAAGTTTCGCATGCTCGAACCCAGTTTGAGACATCTGCACGTAGTCCGTGCCAAAAATATCGTTGTTTAACTTTATACACTGTAGAGTGTATACCTGGGTGTCCCAAATTGTGAATTTGGCTTATTATTTCTTCCCTTATTTCGTTTGGAATATAAGGTCTAGGGTGTCCTAGGTCTAGGTTACACCAAATTTCTCCTTGAGAGAATTCAACTCGTGTGAGTTTCAATTTGTCCTCCGCGGTAGGGGGAGAGCGAATTTGTGAATTTGAAATGTGCAGTAGAAGATTGCATTCTATTGCAGCCGTAATTTTCGAAATTTCAGCTATGGGTGGACCCTCGTCCGTCTGTGTTGAAATCGATTTCGTTTGAATTTCGACCGGATCGAAGGGTCTGGAGAGTGCGTCGGCGACGACGTTGCTCTCTCCTGAAATATGACGAATGTCACTCGTCATTTGAGAGATGTATGTTAGCCATCTTAATCTCATTTTAGAAAAATGAGCATTCTTTTTAAGCATCGTGCCTAGCAGAGGCTTGTGATCCGAACAAATATGGAAGGATCTGCCGTCCAAGTCGTTGTGCCAGTGAATGCACGCTTGGTAAACGGCGAACATTTCCTTGTCGAAAGATGCTTTGTTCTTCCATTGTTCTGGAATCTCTTTGCTGAAAAATCCCAATGGTTGGTACGATTTCGAGCCATGTTTGTCTGTAATTTCTTGTTCTAGTGCCGCTCCGATGTGTGTGTCGGACGCGTCACAGACCAATCTCCACTCCGCCGTAGGGTGTGGGTGAGCAATGTTATGCAATGTTGCTTTGATCATTGCTTGCTTTAAGCTGTTGAAAGCTTTTTCTCTCTCTGATGTCCATTCGATAGGTGTTCTGTCATTCTTTTTGTTTGACTGAATGGAGTCATACAGAGGTTGTGCCGTGTGAGCGAATTTGCTTGAGCATGCTCGGTAGAAACCACACATACCTAGGAATCTGCGTAGACTTCGTACGTCCACTGGCCTAGGAAATTGTTCTATGGCTTCTATTTTGTCTCGTTTAGGAATTATTCCTTCCTTCGAGATAGTGAAACCTAGGAAATCGACGGTAGGTTTCGAAAAAACGCATTTATCAAAACCTACTCGAAGTCCGTGTTCCCCTAGTTTGTCAAAAATTTGTTGTAGGTGGTTCATGTGTTCGTTATAATTCTTCGAAGCCACCAGGATGTCATCTAGATAGACAAATGCGAAATCAAATTTTCGCATGATGCTGTCCATGTATCTTTGCCATGTTTGAGCCGCTCCGGCTAAACCCATGCTCATTTTCTTAAACTCATAAAGACCGAAAGGTGTAATAATCGCAGTTTTATGAGCGTCATCTGGGTGCATCGGGATATGATAATACGCTGATTTTAAATCTATTGTTGAATAGATTTGCGTATCATGTAAATTCGCTTGGAACGAGCGAATGTGAGGAGGAGGGTAGGCGTCTTTCTTCGTTTTCGCGTTGAGGAAACGGTAATCGCCGGTGATTCTCCATGACCCGTCTTTTTTTGGCACACAGTGTAACGGAGATGCCCATTCGGAATCCGATGGTGCAATTATGCCTTCTGAAAGCATTTCGTCAAAAGTCTTTTTGACTTGAGCCCGTTTTTCACCTGCCATGGGTCTAGCTCGGAAGTGTACTGGGGTTCCCTCCGTGGTTATACGGTGGTAAACCCCGTTGTTCTTCCATTTACCATGAATTTTGCTCATTTTATCATTGTATTTGTTAATGATAGAGCGAATGTTTTCGTCCTCCGTGATTTGCACGTCCTCTGGTTGAGGTGTATTGTCACGGTGAGGGATAGTAGCTGCAATTTGTTCGTCAGTGAACTTTTTGTTCATGACTGTAGCTATTTTTTGATCGGCATAGCACTTCATTTTATCTTTATAAATGTACTTGTGTTTGACCCGTATTCCGATATCCCAAGATTCGAGGAATGGGATACCTAGGATCGCAAGATCAACTTTCGTGATCATAAACTCGGTGGTCATGTCCCCGAGGCCGATGTTAATTGTTGTGTCAGCTCGCCCTAGTGTATCGATAGGGGCTCCGTTAGCTGCTGTGAGCTTAACGTTGGACTTGAGAATTTTCAAGCCCAATTTTTTTGTGACATTGTGGGGCAGAATGTTCACTTCTGCTCCCGTGTCAATGAGAAATTCAGTGCCATTTAGTTTGCACTTGAAAAAAAGCCTTTTATACTCAGTAGACTGCCGGCGTATAGGCTCAGATACGCTGGCAGTTATTCGTTTTCCGAACTCTCTGTGTCGGAGGTTGGAATGGTACTTTCTTGTACCGACTGCTGAGTATTTTCGGTAGAAACCCGGGTTTTAGGTTGGCTTATAGTCGCAGCCTTTTTGCTAGTTTTGGAAGCAGTGTTTGTCTTCCAAGTGCAGTGTTCTGGGTCTGCACATTTGCGAGTTTCGTTACCGAAACGTACGTGGTTTCGACAGACGTAGGCCATCGGTTTGTGAGGTTTACTCTCCACTGGTTGGTGTTTGAACTCAGCTTGTTTCGAGAGGGCCTTTTTGAAACCAGTATTTATGGGTTTCGGAGTAGATTCAACTCCTCGTATGTTCAGAGAAGTATTCTCTGCTCTGTACGCGTGTAGCGTATCAGCTAGGTCGAGCCGGGAGGTCGTGGTAGGCTGAGCTGCGACCATACCTCGTGCTTCGATGGGAAGAGTCTCAATCCACTTTTGAGTGATGAGAGCTTCCGAAAAGTACCCAACAGCTTTCGAGTACATTTCGTGGTACTTGGTGCTGGGTTTTTTGGCGAGAGATGCGGGGTCCTCGAGTGCGAGGAGCCTGTCCTGTAAAGACAACCCATATTCTCGTAGGAGGCGCTGTTTGGCCTCTTCGTAGGGTGCGTGAGGTGCTGTGAGGTAAGCTGAGTCGATAGCTTCCCTCATTTCCTCTGGTACCCACTTGTATATAGCTGAGAAGCATTCGTTTTGCGTTCTCATGTGTTTTCTCACGCAGTATTGATCGAACTCGGCGAGTGCACGATCAATATTCTTCTTTTGGAAGACTGGTTTTTGATAATCTCCCATCTCCTCTAAAAGTGCTTGAAAACCACTGTTTGTAGAGGGATGTTGCGTGAGATGTGGGGCGTAGAGGCCCGGCGGGGGTCGCACGCCCGCAGTGGTTCCCTGAAATCCACTAGCTTCATAAGAGGGAACGAAATGCTCCGTGTTGAGCCTGTTCAAAGGCGGGGTCACCATTTGTAGTGGATTTATATAGGTTTGACTTGACGTTGGTAAACCAAGTCGGACATTTATATCCCGGTTATGCGGGTCGGTTTCTAGGCCACCCCCGCGAGGAATGCGGGCGGAGCCGCCAAGGTCAACTGATTTCGCGGGCCGGAAGGGTGGATAGTCTGTGTCGCAGCCGCGCGGAGCGCTAGGCTCGTGTCCCGAGTGCTGGGTTCGATCAGTTTCGTACTGAGCCGTTTTGTAATATTCCGGCCTTAGATTTACATCTGAGAGGGGAATATACTGAGCTTGGTTGAGGTACTGAAAAGTATCCTCTGCTTTTTGTGCATTTGGAGTGTATTTGACACTCGGATTGACCGTGTAAGCCTGCGTCGGATATCGTGGGTAATCGGACAGCTTGGTCGAATCGAAAAGATCGGCTTCAGAGCGAGTCTGAAAGGTTTGCTCGATCTTTTGTGTAGGTGAGTCTTGTTCGACAGTTTCTCGAACGAATACGTCGGGCGAGAAGGCGATCCGGACGTGTGGGTCGCGCCTTGCGCTGATAGTTGGTTCAGCGGACTCACCGGGTGGCCGGTAGGGCGCACTACGTTGGTCACTCGCCCCGGTCTTGCCGCCTTCCTCCTTCCCCCGCAAGGGGAAGTAAGAAGGCTGACGTTCCATCGAAATTGATCGAGTTTTTGGCTCGTTTCGATGCCTCTACGTGTGAAAAATAGAGGGTTTTGGAAGTGGACTCGCTTGCCGGAGCGTCTTTCCAATGCTCAGACGGCAGGGTCCTACCTCGCAGTCTTGAAAAAGACTTCCGTAGACGGTAAATTAGAGCGTAGGAGCTGAGTAATTTACCGGCGCGCCCCAGCGGTCGACTACGAGCTGAAGGCTGTGTAGTCCGGGTGACACGGCTCGGAAACGTCCCTCGGGCGTACTGTCTAAAGAGAATATCGATAGAAGTACCGGGTGGCGTCCTACCAGGAGATCTACGTTGGGCAATGAGCAGGATGAATAATCACTGGACTCGTAGATGCCAATGCGAAATCTGTGAGGAGAGAAGGTCTGGCTTGTAGAAAGCAGTGGGAAGCCGTTCTTGAGATGAACTCGCAATGCAGAAGGTTCGTCAGCGTAGAGCGTGTAGAATTCTTCGTACTTCGGAGGTGTCGTCGTCGAGAGCGGAGAGTGGAATGATTTGCCAGGCTCTGAACGAGGTATTTATAACAAAAAGTGGTGTCCACTTTATGGTTAGTATGCAAATTAGTTTCGTCAACTAATTTGGTACGATCAAACTAGCTTCGGATTGGCTCGCTCAATTTCGTAAATTCGACTGTGCAATCTCATTGGTTCGCACAGTGTTTTCCCAGTATTTGGGCATACGATAGCTGAGTTGGTTTTTCGAGGTGGTTTCTCTGCGTCCGTTGCTTTGACGGGGTCCCGGGGGTGGCTGAACGACCTTGAGTTTTCCTAAGGCGACTTGTTTCGAACTTTTCGTCGCATCTATCTCGCCCAGTAAATGTTTGGGGAGGTCGCCTTGCGTGTTCTCGTTCAAGGCAACCTGTCTCGAGATGTTTGTCGCATCTCTCTCGCCCAGTAAATGTTCGGGGAGGTCGCCTTGTGTGTTCTCGTTCAAGGCGACCTGTCTCGAGATGTTTGTCGCATCTCTCTCGCCCAGTAAATGTTTGGGGAGGTCGCCTTGCGTGTTAATCTTTAATATTTCACTTTTGGGAGAGAATTTAGTATTTTCTCTTCGGTGAAATATTTTGTTTGACGGAGTTGTACTTCGACGTCTTGTAAATATTTTTGTGGTGTGCCTACCTCCTTTTGGTAGCCCTGAAAAGGGCTGTTGAAAAGAGGTGGTGGATTTCACCACACTAGTATTTGGAAAATGCCCATTTCTATTAGGAAAATGTCGAATTCAATTTGGAAATGCTATAAATTACACTGTTGACTAATCGTATCCTTTCCAGGTACTTGGCACTCACCGACCCACGAGATGTCGCCAGAGTCGAATCGAGAACGTTCATCTGCACAAACAACAGGTCCGACGCAATTCCCACACCCTCTGACCCGAAAATCAAAGGGACCCTCGGGAACTGGATGTCCCTCAAGAACTTGGAGCAAGCGGTCCAAGAGAGGTTTCCCAACTGCATGCAAGGTGAGTCTCCATGGTAATGCATACGAAGATTATGTTCCAGCATATTAGCAATTAAAATTATCAGAGAAATTGAAAATGGCAAAAGAAATTAGTTTCGGAGATCACAAGGCCTTCTTGTATAGTTTCGTTGTTACATTAATCTTTTCGTTGCGTTGCTAGATGGCAAGGTCATCGGCAAGGTCTCCGTAAAAGCGTATTGCGTAGTGTTAGGCAGAAAGACACTTATGTAGCTCTCATTTTTAAATTGTTAATAGTCAGTGAGAAGCCTCACCAGAGATGTTCATAGACATTTCTAGGATTGTCGTGTTAAAGCACAAGTTCTCGAAAATGTTACATCTACCGGTTCATGTTTAAAATTCGTGTTTCTCTCATGAAAACACTGATAATTACATGAGTTGTTTAGATTCATAACGCGTGTTTCCATTTTGCAGGTCGAACTATGTTCGTCATTCCGTTTTCCATGGGTCCGGTAGGAGGGCCGATGTCCAAAATCGGCGTTCAAGTGACGGACTCGCCCTACGTCGCTGCCGCCATGAGGATTATGACCAGGATCGGAGAACCCGTGATGGAAAAACTACAAGAAGGTAAGTTGAAAAACCAAAACTCAACGTCCCGCTCTAAAAGTACGCAAATTGTGAAGTAGGCAACTTCTGAGTTTTAAAGAAATCCAATTGCCACAAGTGACACACTATTTTGAAGTATTTTTCACGCCGAATCACAAAGTGATGTCCATTATTGATATTTTTGCAACACCATCTTGGGGGAAACCCTTAAAAAAAACCACAATTT
The DNA here is from genome assembly GCA_030762985.1 of Adelphocoris suturalis. Classification (NCBI taxonomy): domain Eukaryota; kingdom Metazoa; phylum Arthropoda; class Insecta; order Hemiptera; family Miridae; genus Adelphocoris; species Adelphocoris suturalis. Next base: position 91,759,094 of record CM061046.1, read on the forward strand.
GGTACGCTTTATGAGTTTGGAAATGGAAATTAGTGAAGAAAAGTGGAATTCTGGCTGTTTTTCGGTGTTTTCCCAAGTTCTCTAGTCCTTCGTGGAATAAACTTTCATATTTGCAACAGATATTTACTATTATTTATCATAATTTGTAAAGAATTAATTTAATAAATAATTATTGATATAGGATGGTTACCTACAAAATTTTTCAAGTTGCTCGGATATTACCTACTTAGGTAGTTTACTTCTTCGATATCGATTGCAAACAAAATAGGTACCACAGCTCAGGCTCTTTTTTATTTATTATTATGATTTGTTATTATAATAATTATTTTGTAAAAAATACCTTAAAATTAAATTTTATTTTTCAGGAGCTGATTTCGTCAGAGCTCTGCATTCCGTTGGGCGGACAGCAAACATGAGGCCCTCATGGCCTTGCGACCCTGAGCGAACAATCATCCTTCACAAGTCAGTACCCACTTTCCTAAACCTCTGGAGTGAATTATGGCTGGTTGGTTAGGCCCCTCCCCTTCAATTGTACTATAAAGACCAAATGCCTGTAGGTAAAACAAAAATCAAAACATGGGTCACAGATCTGAATATTATTTGGAACAGAGAAACCGTCAAGTACAGATGGACTAAAATGCTTGTCACATCCTTCGACACTGAATAAGCATCTTGGCTTAATAAGCAGAAACTCAAAACTATGATTGGGATTCTCGCTGAAGTTATGATTTCCGTAGAATGATAGAATCATAGATATCTAACTGCATTACACCAATGTGCTCTTGCGGTATTGAAAAAGGTTCAGCTGAGCACTTTCTTGGTAGATGCGACCGTTATTGGATCCAGAACGAAGGCATCTGGGCATCACATTATTGAGGCATTAAGTGGAAGAGACTTGAAAAAATTGCTGATTTAAGCAAAAGGTTTACATGTGATGACTTTAACCACCGAGGGTAACCGGCGGAATCCTATTTTAAATTGAAGGCGCATCTACATGAGTGATCCACATCTACGGAGGCAGATCAGAAGCAGATGGGCAATATCCTCTATCTATATGACTGGGAGTGTCTTTCCGTACTGGGAGTGTCTCTGGACACTACACGTGTGGCATGCGTGAGGACCCAGGCCCAGGGGCAACCATGGCCTCCCTGCTTGTGCTGCAATCATGCCACATGTGTAGTGTCCAGAGACACCCCCAGTACAGAAAGACACTCTCAGTCATTTGGACAGAGGGTATTGCCCATCTTTTGCTTTCAGCTCTTCAGGCGTCTAGCTGGGCTGGGAAGCTGGTCTAGCCTGCCACCCATTTGAGGATGGTTTTGCGGGGGTTTCACGCCCTTGTAGTTCTCCCCTGCCCCTATCAGGACACCAGGGGGGCAGGGGCTAGAAAGATAGAGCCTTGTTGGGTTGCAAATCCCCCTTCAAGGAGGAGTAGGAGTTCCTCAGCCTCAAACTGGTAACACGTTAACAGGCCCATCGGTCTGTACATTTTCCTCCGAGCAACTGTCCATATGTCCAGATCCTCTGTCCAGATGTTCTTTCATGGTAGAGATAGATGGTGTTTTATAGACGTAATAGGGCAAATAGACGCTCGACATTTATATTTCCGTGGGAACCCAAGTAGTCTTCCATCAAAAATTTACTATTTGTTGGTAGAGAGGACTGTAGAACGATCTGCCAGTTTGTTGAATGCCCAAACTCCAGCGATGTGTAAATAATGTTGATGTGTACGTGATAGTAGGTATTGGTAGTGTCCTGCCTAACGGAATTGCCTCACCTCTTCATTCCCCTTTTATTGTTGTAGAATCGACATTAAAAAAATATAAAAATAAAAATAAGATTTTATACTTTTTTGAGTAGATTCTAAAAACAGATAAACTGCGTGTTGAGCAAGTGTGCACTTTAATTACTCGTATTATAGATTTTTCAACCATAAAAACTAGATTGATTAATGAATGTTAAAATACCAGAGGATGAGAAAAACTGGTGAGATAGACCTGGTAAGGTGTTGGTTTGAGACTGTTATTGGGCAGGTGCTCCTTCGAACCCTAACATTGTTGACCCTGAAATAACACAGCAAACAATTCTAGTAAGAAACTCTAATTTCTAGTAGGTACATACCTACTAAAATCTGAATAAACGATTTAATATGCTTCTGCTTTTGTTACAGGCCTGAAACCAACGAAATTATCAGCTACGGTTCTGGGTATGGTGGAAACTCTCTACTGGGCAAGAAATGTTTCGCTTTGCGAATAGGTAAAATTTTTCTTGCTAGTACACATTTTAATAGTTCTAACAAAACGGAAGTTAGTGAAAAACGTTGTCTATTTCCACGAAAAATAAAGAGTTACAATGTTAAATCGATTTCGGCGGTTAGGCCATCATCAGTAACAAACAATAACAACTATGTTTTAACAAAGTTTTAACAAGTTTTAACAAATATTTATATATGTAAGATTTTAAAAGGGCTTTCATTTGTGAGAAAAATTACCAGCTTAACAAATTCCTGTTTTTGTTGTGCGATAATTGAGATCTGACAAACTTGAACAAGATTTTGTTACACCTACCCAAAAGTGCACAGGTAGGCATCTACCAAGTCACACCTATGGGTTTTTTGCGGATTTGGTTTCATTTTATTTAACAATTGCACCCTCATAAAAATAATAGGTGTTTCTGTTACTTAAAAACTAAAACTGAAAATAACCCTAATGCTGAAATTATTATGGCTACTGGTCAATTTTTAGGCTAATTTGGCAGATCAAAATCAATACCTATGGAATTATGAGAAAAATTAATCATTAATAACTTATTATCTAGGTACTTGATAGCAGTTTCAGGAATTAAGTAGGCTTCAAGCCAGTAAATATTGAATTTTCTTGATGAACTATTTAATTATTCGTTCATTTTCCTATTTTACTAGGCTCTACAATTGCTAAAAGAGAAGGCTGGCTAGCTGAGCACATGCTGATCGTTGGTATCACAGGCCCCCATGGAGACAAGAAATACATTTGTGCTGCTTTCCCTTCTGCATGCGGCAAAACTAACCTCGCCATGTTGGAATCTGCTCTCCCAGGCTATAAAGTAATTTTTTCATCAGTTGCTTCCAAAATTTAACTATATTTCTGAACATGGGTAGTCCAGTTCGCCCACTCAAATGATCTAGACTCTTCTTCGGTAGATGAGATCGGTTCTCTGAAATTGTTGTGCTCTGTAGGTTTACGCATTATTTGTGGTGGGTGCTCACAATTTATGCTTTCCAGATAAGATGTGTGGATATATTTACGGCACATGGCAGATATATGGTGAGAGATCCAAGGAGATCGTTAAAGTGGGTCAGCCAGGGGGCAAGTCAGTGATCTAAACAAGTCCCTTGTGTGTTTGGAGGCCTCGAAAAAAATATGGAGCATGAACAACCTCGAGAGCTTCTTGGTGAAGCAGCATTGATCTATTCAAGCTATTCAAATGCAACGATATGAACTACATCGTTGCAAGCAAAAGTCTTATATAGATTTTATTTACTAATGGTTATCGGAATTTCACCCTCGTTAAATATTCTCTGTGGCAAGAAAGAGTTTCAAGAATAATAACGAAGTTACAGTGTATCCAGCAATCATTATTACTCGCAGAAGGAGACAAACGATGAATGTTCCCACTTTATCCAAAATCAATGGTAGGTATTTGACATTAGGTCCACAACACCCCTCTGAAGGCTGGACTGCTCTCTCTCTCTGTCGGCTACCTTCTCTACTTTCAATGTAAACTTCATTGCAATTCGCATCATGAGAACTTGGTTGTTGTGTTTTCTCCTCTGAATATTATTCCAGTTTAAGATCAACGTTTGCAAAGAACTCGGGTTTTCTTATCATCCTAAATATGTAGGTACTACCTACCCATCTTGCCAGTCCTTTTACTTCCCTAATTCGCCAACCATCACCTTTGCTGATCTTTATCTGATATCATTGCTAGGTAAATAAATGACAAAATTTTCCAAACCATCCCTACAGTCTAGAACTTATTTCAGGTTGAATGTGTTGGAGATGATATTGCTTGGCTGAAGTACAACCCCAAAACCAAAATGTTGCATGCGATCAACCCTGAAGCTGGATTCTTCGGTGTCGCGCCTGGAACCAATTGGAAAACAAACCCCAACGCGATGGCGAGCATGCAAGCAAACAGCATCTTCACCAACGTCGGACGCACCTCAGACGGTGGAGTTTGGTGGGAGGGCATGGAAAAGCCAGCAGAAGGTAGGTAACCCTCATGAGTAACTACCTACGTACTTTACGTTACTTTCATTTTTGTAGAGGGGTTGAGGGAGAGGTGTACGAGCACTTCGAACCATACGATGTTCATTCCATCTTATTATGGATGATATTTGGCACGATCTCGCATGAATTTGTGACAATGGAGGTGGCCAGTGAGGTCAGACGGTTCAAGCGGGTGGGATAAGATTTTCGACTATATATAGATTTCATTATTTCAAGTAGGTAGGATTTCCCTATATGGGAAACATAGATTTTACTCCACAATTTTTTTATTTGTTAGGTCGTACGAGATTTTTTTTTTTTTTTTAATCTCTCAAATTATTTAGATATGCAAAAACATAGGTGTTATAGGTTACAAGTATTCTTCTCTCAATATCCTAACTTAATAAAAACACCAATGTATTCAAAAATTTGTTTAAGCTGTAGGTACCTAGTTAGTTACTCCTACCTACTGCTTACCTATGTTTGAAGTCAATTTAGTCTGATATTGCAGTACCTATTGTTATAATTTGTATACATATATTGATTGGTTATTGCAGGCGTTACAATCACGAATTGGCTTGGTCAGCCCCACACTGGTAAACCTGGAAGCCCAGCAGCTCATCCCAACTCGAGGTTCACGAGTCCAGCGTCTCAGTGCCCCATCATCGATCCTCTGTGGGAGGCTGCTGAAGGAGTACCCATATCAGCTATACTGTTTGGCGGTCGGCGACCAGGTAATTTTATTAGCGGCCAATACATCGTACCTAGTTGCAATAACTATTACGTCATTTAAGTAACTATCAAGTTATCCTCAAATTACCCGGAGTTAAGATAAATCAGATTGGGGACAAGTTGTAAAAACTCGTAGCCCCTATGGTACATGTGTGTTGCCTATGTAAATTCATTTTGACCATGTCTGTCCAGGCTTATCCTTTCTTTACTCCTCTGGGGCGGAAAGGTAGCTAAGATTATAGTTTTTCGAGAAAAATTTTTTGTCTCTAACGAAAGACAGATAACTTGTTTAATTTTTAACAGATCACTTCAAATCTGTACCTCTACCGATTTGAACAACTGGAGCTTAGATGCTTCAGTGCAGACAGCACAGTGAGATATGAAAGAGATCCCTAACTATATGAGGAGATCCCCATCACTACTGGTTCACAAGAGATGGTTTCCAATTTTTTCATGTAAAGTGAGTATTTCACTGAGCCGAAAACTGTTCAGTGACAGCAAATAGATGTACTCGTACATGCGTGATTTTGCTTGGACGCATCGAAGCCACACAGGTGCTTTGCTGGAAAAGCTGGTTTCAGTTTTTCATTTCCAATAATTAATAATAATTTTAATCGACCTAAAACAATAAAGTTGAAATCACAGAAAAATTTATTTTTTAATTTTTTTTTTTTTTGCGTTTCAAAATACACAGGTTCTAAAAATAAATAAAGAAAGAAAAAATTCTGAACTAATGGGTAAATTCGAAAATTGGCTCAAGAATCACATATTGATGATACATTGGACGCTGCTTAAATTTGCCACTATAAGCGAATGTTGGGTAAACCACAAAAGGAAGGAAGGGCTAGGTAATAAAGGGCATATTCATCCGCATTGTACATTCTCCCCACTGTTCTCCATGTGGCTTCTGAAAAGTAGGTTTTCCCGTTTTTTCCATTGGTGGGATCAACCTTCTGTTGCTTTAAAATCATGTTTCTTCATCTTTCTCGCCACCTGCCTTGCCTTTTGGCAAATGAGAGCCCCTTAATTTTGTTGTTGTTGATATCATTAGACCCCCTTGACTTCATCTTTCTGCCACTATAAGCGAATTGCTTGACACTATAAACGAACATTGTTCTTTGCTTTAGATAGGTTCACATCCGTCCCACGCCTTCTTTGCCTCTATAACCAAATAACTCTCTTAGTTTTCTTTCTTGCTCTCATACTCTTGTAAGCAGTGTCCATTTTAGTTCTGAAATCTTGGTATAATTTTCACACACCAGGCAGTTGAGATTTTCAAAAATTTAGCATCATGAAAACTTTCAATGACCCACCTAGTTGTTAGTTAAATTTTGATTGATACAATTTCCTTGAATCAAATGCCACTTTTTGTTTACTTGTATTGTACACTAATAATAATAATAATGATGCTGATGTGTGGCATTTTAGACGAGAGCTGAAATTTATATTGAGGGCTTATATGCCAATTTCCACTAATTTTAAGTGGGCATCAATAAAGAACTGCCAAAATCGGTGGCATAGGTGAAAGCACATAATTAGATCGATAAAAACTCCTAAATTGAAAAATATACGTTAATAGGAGTATAATAGGTACAACAAGTTATTTTTTGATTCATAATTTTGGGATTAATGGTTTAAGAAAATACCCACCCCCTCCCTCTCTAATGTACCGTTCTAATAAATGTTGCGCATTTTCATATTCTTAAAGTTAACAAATTGTTTTCATAGAGGGAGTACCACTCGTATACGAATCCTTTGACTGGGAGCACGGGGTATTAGTGGGTGCCGGAATGAGGAGTGAAGCTACAGCCGCAGCTGAACATCAGGGCAAAGAAATCATGCACGACCCCTTCGCCATGAGGCCATTCTTCGGTTACAACTTCGGACATTACTTGAGTCATTGGTTGTCCCAGCAGACCCGCCATGGAGAAATCAAGCTCCCCAAGATCTTCCACGTCAATTGGTTCAGAAAGGATAATGATGTAAGTTTGCAATAAATAGTACGATTGTTATTGTATTATTATTAATGCCTGACCAATATCTAACGTATAAATGCATCATTCTAACTTTCAGGGTAAATTCCTCTGGCCTGGATTTGGCGAGAACATTCGAGTTTTGGATTGGATTATGCGACGAGTCGACAATGACTGTTCCATCATCGAGCCAACGCCGATAGGGTATGTGCCTAAGGAGGGCAGCATCAACCTCGAAGGTCTCAGCCCTCAGCCCGATATGAAGCAACTCCTCAGTGTCCCCAAAGACTTCTGGGTCAAAGAGGTGAGTTGTTAAATTAATCTGAAGAATCAAAGTGAGTCAAACGCGCGTAGCTCATATACGTACAGCTGAGAAATTAAAATAGTCACTGGTAAAGACAAAAACTCTGCAAATTATCATACCCAAAACGATTTCTCTATTAGGGAGCCAGTTTACTCACATCCAAGTTTGTCACAATCAATAATAGTTTTTCTATCCATCCTCACCAAATGAATGTTATTACTGCTATATGTATTTTGTGAGATCGGTGGTATATATGTGGCCATATAGGTAGGTACTACATTTAGCCAATCAACGTGAATATTGCATGAATATTTCATGAACAGGATAATCCTGTTTTTGTTCCTTGAGTCTGGGGACCAGAGTTTTGTACATGAATCAGAAATATGTTTTTACTCACGTCAGTGATTGGAGTAGGGATAAGGAAAAAACCGAGAATTCATCATTACTTGGTCCATTCAAAGAGGACATTGAGTGTGAACTAAATCTATCTTCCGTTAGTCGGCCCACATCACTTTTATGTGGGTGCCTCTGGCAATGAGTTTCCTGTTCTTGCCATTGGCGATTTGGCCATTGAAATTTTGCCTATGCTCATTGAGGATCAGATCTTCGACATGCAGCGTAGAGCCAATCACATCTGTAGGGTGAGGTCACTGGTCTGACTTGACGTTCAGTAGCAAGATTGTCCCCCCACTATTGGCCCCTGGACACTGTTTTTTCTGCACAGCTTTCATCGGTTCAGTTCCCTGACTGGAACGGTTCCGAAGAACGTCACCACATTACAGTTTGTCCCCCCACTCTACCCGCTTCTTGACAATCTCTAACCGTTCTTTTCTCGTTTTTTCAATGTTTGTATTAGAGAATGGGTCCCAGCTCGGTTTTCAGGCACCCGGGATGATGATAAGCGTATACCACCAACCTACCTAATGTCTTATTTTACAAACAAGTGATAAAATCAATTCAATTCAATGATTCATTTCAAAGTTAAAAGGCCTTGCAGATGATTTCTGAACATGTAGGTAAAGATTCCCGGTCATTGCTCATGAATAACAACTATGTACTTACGACTGAAAGGTTTCTTTTAATGTAGGCACCTACCTGTATTATTTCTTTTTTCAGTACCTAGGTAGATAAGTAAGGAAGGTTGGTAGTTACCAGCGTCTACTTTGAAGGGCTATTTTGATATTTTTGTGTCAATGGACCTCTCATATGATGCTTAAGTATTGTAAAGAGTGGGTAGCTGTACCTACTTCCTACCTACCGATGACTGGATGTCCCGCATAAGGTGGTCAGTAAGTACTTCAGGGGTCGATTCAGAGCTCATTTCTGATCGAAAGTTCCTTTTAAGAGATTTTTTTACGCTTAGTTTTTGAGCAATTCAATATTTGAGATTTTTTTCGTATTTTTGACCTTTTGTCAATTAAACGACCCTTGATTTGCAGTGTCAATTCGAATCTAAGGACACCTTGGAAAGAGCATTAAATTTTCTATCAGATAAATTCCTGAGTTTTTTTACGGTTCAAGATTTGAGACATGAAAAAGCCCTCTGAAAAGCAAATTGTACCTAATTTGGGAAACCTTGTGTTTTTTCAATCGGAAATTGAACTATGAGAACCAATATTTTTCAAGACAAGAACGGTAAAAACTGCACCGAAATGAAAGCTTACATTTCCAACGGTGTATTCAATGTTAATTTTCTAATTAAAGGAGGAAACTACTCATGTTTTAATGTTGAACAACATCGTTTTTCTCTGCACCGAAATGAGAGCTTACATTTTCAACGGTGTATTCAATGTTAATTTTCTAATTAGAGGAGGAAACTACTCATGTTTTAATGTTGAACAACATCGTTTTTCTCGAACTTGTGGGAACTGACTAAACTGAATACGAAAGCGTAATGGAAACTGTGATAAGAAGTTCGAGCTGCTCGACATCGAGTTCAAACGGCTTCCGAAGAACTAGTTCGGAGCCGTTCCGGTCAGGGAACTGAAAGCTATGGGAGCTGTTTGGAAACAACTGCGACCAGGCGCCTATGGTGGGGGGACAATCTTGCTACTGAACGTCAAGTCTGGTCTGTGTGGTGTCTCAGGACCAGTGCCTGGTTGCCATTTTTGAGCCCCATCTTCCAATCAGGGACCGGATAGTTTTCAATCGAGTGACTACCAGCCATACCCGTCTTACCTACATACATCTGCTTAGCACAGAAGCTCATGATAATCTGTCCATCCGCTGCCACTTACTGGAGGACTGCTCAGCCCTATGGACATCCAAGTCCAGCTTAGTCTCCTCGTGGATTAACGTACTGGGCCAGCCAAAGTCCAGTCCTGATAATGTACCTACCTGAGAGCCAACGAAACCTACTACGAACTCTGATATCTAATTTGTGATACCCATATTTATATGCATTCATAGCTTTATTTCACTTCGCCAGTATAGATCATGCTAACGTATTGCTTACTTTACAGGCGGCTTCCATCGAGAAATACTTGAAAGAACAAGTCGACCTAGATGTTCCCGCAGCTGTCATGAAACAACTGAAAGAGCTGAAAGAACGTCTCAGCTAAACCTCAACATTACGTCCGAAGATGTTCACAACCATTTGATCATCATCGACTCTCGATCGGATTCCGAAAAAACAGTCGACCGTCCTCCATTTGTCTTCCACACCTCACCATATACACACACCTTATGTAACATTGTGTTTTCCATTACAATATTAATTATAATTTGGTCACTCCTCAAACTAGAACTTACCTAAATTGACAGTAGTAACTAGGTATAATTGATTTGATAATGCCGAACAGGACGGACTATGTTTTTATCAAAAATGGTATGAATAGTTCTAAATTTCTTCCTAAAATACTGCTTGAAGGGCTGGAGTGATCGGTCCCCTTTTATTCTATTGTGAATCTAAAGACTTGTTAATTTAAATTTAAGGTTGTGCCTAATTATCCTGTAAAGATAAATTAATCATAATAAGGAAGATTCTGTGGGTCCATCTGTTCAATATCAAGAAAATTTCTGCAAGATTATGAATGTATTTTTTAAATCGACTTGCATATTTCTCTTTAATACGATTTTCTTTCATGTGTGAACGAATGTACTCAATAACTCAATATGTAGTTAGGTAACCTTTCAACTTCACACTCATAAACATGACAAAGTAGAATCTCATTTTGAAATCCTAAGGATTGCATTCTACAGTTTTACGTTCCTTGATAAAATAGGTATATCTATACGTATATTCTCGTAAGAACTTAAATTAATTATAATTTTCAATGAATTCATATCATCCTCTTCTAAATTTAGGTTGAAACGCGATACCTCGTTACTTTTACGGATTTAAGATAGCTACATGTATTAAGTATATGACAAAAATTGAAATTTCGAGTTATACAATTATGTAATATGTATTATTTATTGGACGCTTAACGAATGACGAAATTAGTTTCTTTTAGATATATATAACCACGTATTTTAGCTTGTAATTTAAGTTTTTGTGAAAATCGAATTCCTCAAATAAAACTCATCATTGTAGTGTACTTCCATTTTCTCAGTTCACCTTGAATGGTTCCATTTTAAATGGGAGAACCCGAAAATGGCAAGTTAAATTTCTTTAAACAAATAGGTAAGTACAGAATAGCGCAGCTCGAGGTCGAAAGTTCGGTGCTAGTCAATACCTACGTACCTACACTAGTATTTAAAACGATCTGACCCACCAAGGGGAAATTAATTGTATAAAATAAATCGGATATCTGCGCTTCAGAAGTCCTTCTAAAATTGACGAAAGTTATAATAAACCCGGCTTCGTGAAGTGAAAATTCGATTGGAATTGTATCAGCTGATACGAGCGTCGTAGTTACAAGGCAATTTTTGCTATACTTATTCCATCAGTTTTGATTTTCTCTCTTGTTGATTCCTGCCAAAGTTCTTGTCCTTAGGGAGAGCGAATAGTTTAACTTAAAGCGATCCGGGTGGTTCCATTCGATTCTTACCTATAAATCACAACAAAAAAACTACTACTACCTCTGAGGGATTCTCACCAACATGACGACCACCTGTTTTTAGAGAAAATCATGGCTCCTATGAGAAACAGCAACTATCGTACAATGGTAATGGGGGATCCTATTTTGAAAAAAATTTTCGATCAGCCTCACCTTGCGGGTATGATTCGACAACGGCTCATTTTAGTTTGCATGGCGTTATGAAAAGATCCTGCCCAGGTATTAACAGCGTATCTGGCATTCTGGACCCAGCGTATTTTAGAGAGTTCCTTAATGCTATTAAAGAAGTTTCTGGCTGGACTGACCAAAGTATTAGAGCTCCCACAACTGCGACATCAGCAGGAAGTCTGTTCTTGAAGATTTCTAGCATCTTCACGAATGAACTTATAATTACTGGCCAATCAACAGCCACAGTTGATGCCTGGCGCCGGATCGTTTAGCGATGACATCGGCTACATTGCCAGAAAAATAAGGGCAAAAAATAATTGGGAAAAGCCCAAGGGGCTACTCTTGACGGACGACTTGAGGAAGTTCTTGAAATTTGTCAAGTCAACTAGGGATGAAGCCCTCTCCCGCCTGAATGTGGAATTTTCGTTAGAAGATTTTAATCTTCTGACAAAATCCACTATTGTCAAGATTTTGTCCTTTAATAGGAAGAGAGTGGGGGAGGTTGACAAGATGCTGGTGACCGATTTCCTTCGGCGAGAAAAAGTCGACAGGCAATCAGAAATGTATGCCATGCTCGACGAATCCGAGAAAATTCTCGCGGAGAGATATTACCATGTCAAGATCAGAGGTAAGCTTAATCGCCCTGTTCCCGTTCTAATGGACGAAAATGACGTCGAAGCCATAGAGGTCCTTATAGGCTATCGTCGACGAGCAGGAATTGAGGATAGCGATAAATATGTTTTTGCAAAAGGGGACGAATTTTAGCAGGGTGCAGCTGCTGTTCACGAATTTGCCGACAAATGTGGGGCTGCTGAACCCCGCCACATAACAGGAACTTCCCATAGAAAACACCTGCCTCTACGTCGCAGGCATTTTCAATGACTGATAATGAGCTGTCAGTCCTCTCAGATTTTCTTGGTCACACTGAGAAGACCCACCGCCGTTTCTACCGTCTCTCAGACGAACCCTTACACACTGCAAAAATATCTAGGTTGCCGATCCATATTAACGAGGGGACAGTAGCAAAACTAAAGGGAATGAACCTCTTCGACATTCCAGTTGATGGCCTCGTGGATGAAGAAGATCCTCCAGCTTTTTCAGCTGCCAGTGAGGAAGATACCGCCGTTGAAGAGGAGGACCCGACCATCAGCGAACATGAAGCGGGTTCATTGCCTTCAACGCCAAATTCAAGTTTTCCTACCACCCAACCACCGATATCTACGGGACTCTGGACGCCATCGAGGCCTAAAAGGCGGTTAAGATGGGCCACACCCCATTACAAAGCTGTGAAAACCCACCCCATTACAAAGCTGTGAAAACCCACTTTGGGCGGGCTGTGTTCACCACAGGAAAGGCACTGTTAGAAACAGTACCCATGTCCTGGACGATACGCTTGTTTATTTTTTCGTCCCCTCGCCTTCAAATTGTATGGCAACGGATTTTCCTACTCCTATATTTATAGTAGGTAACGTTAACAACGATGAGTTCCGATTTTGTCATTGTGTAAAATTGTGTCAGTTCTCTTTGAATAAATTCGTTCTTTTCCAAATCGTATACCGTGCGACTTCTCATTTATCCTTGCTTCCAACTTCCAACGAATCATAAATAACATTACTGGCGACCGTGACAGGACATTGAGGCAAGTGTTTGTACAGTGTTTTGTGGTTGTTCAAGTTCCTGTGTGTGAAAGTGAGAAGTTGCGATCGTTCTTGTTCCGCGTGTTTCCGACTCGATTCCACCAGTAAACGTGAAGTGGTTGTGAAATCATGACTTCGACTAACCCCGTCTTTCAGTCATCGAAGCGTGCTGTGATTCGTGCGTCCTTCACAAAAGTTTACAAAGGATTGGAACCTCTGCTAAGAGCGGATAACATCGATCTGATTGAGGTTAACAGCCGGTTCAAGCTCCTGGAAGGAAAATATCTCGAGCTAGCGGAATGTAATCAGAAATATCACGACGAGCTTTTTGAGTCAAACCCGGCTAATTTCGAGGCCACTCTCCTGGCCGATCTGGAGAGTTGTGATGAGTATGAGTTGAAATATCAGACCATCAAGTGTAGGATCGATTCCTTGGTGGCAACTGGGCCCAAGATCCTTTCTGGTGCAAGTTCAGCTCATAATTCCGAAAAAAGGACGAAAATGAAATTACCCAAGCTCAAGTTACGGCAGAATAGTGGTGAAATCTCACAATGGATCGCCTTTTGGTCACAATTTTCTTGCATTGATCAAGATGAGGACCTTACCGACGAGGAAAAATTCCAGTACGTGATTCAATCTACGACTTCAGGTTCTAGGGTAAGGGCGCTGGTGGACAGTTTTCCACCATCAGGCAAAAATTATTCCAAAGCTTTGGAAGCCTTGAAAGAGCGTTTTGGCCGCCAGGATTTGCTCATCGAACACTATGTGCGTGCTCTGTTGCAGTTGGTTGTCACAAAACAAGGAATGAAGCTCAGTGAGTTGTATGAATGCTTGGAGACTCAAGTGAGGGCTCTGGAGACACTCGATATACTCGTAGTTTCCGAGCAGTACGCGGCGCTGTTGTTCCCCTGGTCGAGTCATGCATTCCTGTAGATATCCTGAAGGTCTGTCAACGTACCAACATGAACCGTAGTGCTTCACTGAAGATGCAAATGGAAGCCCTCATGGAATTTTTGAAAACCGAGGTTGAAGGCACCCTCAAGGAAAGAGATTGAGAAGCTGAAAAATGAATATAAGTACTTCGATGGAAGAACGGCGGCACAAATTAAAACTTTTATTAATAACGTGCAACTTGGAAAAGTAAAACGGAAGGTATTCCCTCTGCAATCCTCAGCCGCTCGTGACCCACTCATCTCATATTTTCATCTTTTCTAGCACTTTCAGACTTGCAAAACCTTTATTCTTCTTTTTAGAATTTTTTAGTTCTTAGATACATACCTACTTATTCATTTATACACAAGCTCATCACTTAAATTCAATTCAATTCAATTCTCCTGCGCACGTATTTTTTTATTTGAAATTAAAATAGATTTGTTAAAAGCAATACTGTATTTTTATTCCCACATAATCCAAGAATAATCGTTCAAGAATCAATACTAGTTGGGTATTACAGTTATTAAATAACAATATAGTTGTACAGTATAAAACATCTACCAAACCAGGGAATCGTTACTCGAGTTTCTGCCTGTACATAGGAAACAAAATTTTTCTCCTCTTCAAGGAAGAACATATAACTCATGACTATGTTTTTCGGTTTATGAGACCATTTATGATTTTCATCGTCTCTGTCAAGCACTTAAATTTCTACTTCCAAGAGTTACCACGAAAGAATTTAGCTCACTCGGCTGACCAGGAAAGAGCCCATCTCTTAATGTCTTAAAGAAGCTCTATATAAAATTTAAACTTTCTAGGGTGAACAGAAAAGAATTTATCTGATTCAGCTGATCAGGAAAGAGACCATCATTTCAATCGTCTCTTAATGTCCCAAAGAGTCTCCCTAATGATTTCGATTTCTTAGGGTGAACAGGAGTAAATTTAGCTCACTTAGCTAATCAGGTAAGAGCCCTACATTTCAATGGTCAGTGTCCTAAATAGTCTCACTATTAAATCTCAACTTGGGTGAACAGGAGTGAATTTAGTTCACTCAGCTGATCAGGAAAGAGCCCTACATTTCAATCGTCTCTTAATGACCCAGAGAGTCAACTACTCAAATCAATATTTTCAGTAGAATATTGATCGTTTTAAAGAAAAAGGTTATACATAAGTGAGTGGTGGTTGTGGGGTTAGACAACATTTCTATAACCTTTTGAAATGTCCGATTTTTAATTGACGTCTGACGTCACATTCTATCATTTCATCATAATTTAATTCGAGTTCCTTAATATTCCTTCGGAATTATTTCTCCTAAGTAGTTCACTAGTGCAATACAATTGAAGCCTTGATAATTTTTAGTACTTTTAATAGTAATATAGTCCATTCTAAAATTTGTAGATACTTAGTAAGTAGGTAGGTACCTATAAGATAGTATTTTTAATTTAATTTATTTATCTAATTAATTTATATTTAATTTATCAATAATATTTAATGATAATGATTGATTATTATTTAGTAGCCATATTCTTTCATAACAGTTGCCCAAGGCATAACATGACCCAAGTGGGATTTATGCATCATGTGTTTAGGTCAAAGTTAATTCATACTGAAAACAAAACAAATGGAAGAAAAACCTCAATGCTCTTCTTGACTGTCAAATAGGTAAATATTTTTGTGCCCCACTCCTTTTGCAGACCACCGGCCGCCACTGACTACTAGGTACTACCCTAAGAGTTTCCTAGATCACAATTTTTCTATATTTCAGCCCTTAAATTAAATCCTTTAGGGTTGATCAAAATTGATGCAGTTGTTACTGGCACATCCTCGGTCGATTTTTGAGCCAAATTTCATAATGTTCCGTCCAGTAGTTTCATAAAAAAGCGGAGGACTGCGGGTGGACAGATTTTTAATTCGAATTTCAAAATTTTAAATTTTGAATTCGATTTTTGGAATCTACATATCTTGAAACAACAAAATCAGCAAATTTTGAGTGGGTATAACATTTTTTTGTTTTGTTTTTCGATTACAAAGGTTCATTATTGAAATGATAAACCAAAAATCCGAAGCTTTTCTCCGAAACTACTGAATCAAACTTTATGAAATTTGGCTCAAAAATCATCTTTCGGCTGGGGATGAGCCAGTAACATAGGCATCATGTTCGACCAACCCTATTGGGTAAAATGTAAGGGCTGAAACATTAAAAAATCGTGGTCTCGAAAACTTTCCTGGTAACAGTAATGTTTTTTTGGGTTTCATTTATTTACAGATATCCTCCCAAAAAATCGAATGACACCATCCGGCTCATGGTACGTGCATCTGTTTGTTCTCCCCAAGGGCTAAAAAAACATTGACAAGAAAAAAGACAGGCCCGTTCCACCACGGAGGATCACGAACTAATTCAGAGTTAATCCAAATACGTCACTGCCATTTTTGAGGTATAACTCCCGACTCTGGATTAACCCCCTATGGTGGAACGCGCCCTATGAAGACTTTGAATGGCGCACCAATAGTTATTAGCATCAGTAGTTAACTTAGTTGTCACCAGACAACAGGAGTTGTGCGGTTGTTTTTGTAAAATGAGTTAATTGGAAGAATGTAGAGTTTTACATAATTTTTCGCTGAATATGCGTGATAATTCATACGCTTTTACACCTAAGATCTGTGTTGACAAGGATGAAGCAGCCGTCTTCCTGCTCATTCCACGCCGGAACCCAAACTGCTGTGGGTGAGAAAAGCAACAAGTAAGACCTCAATCTTGTCAGTAATTTGGGAATGCGTCTGCCAAGTTGGGTGTGGCACATTGCTTCCTCGTTTCCTACCATGAATGTATAGATCATTGAAAAGTTTTAAATGATGGAAAAATTCCATAGCGGAAAAAATTAAATGAAGAAGTAACGTGAAATGTCATAATTGGCCAATTAAGAAACGAAAAAAAAAAACTCGGCGCTTTGCGCCTCGGCGGGGGGCTCCGCCCCCCTGCACCCCCCCGGTTTATTTCTTTTTCCATACTCTGTATGAAATCATAGGAACACAGAATGTGTTTTTGCGATGATTCTATTTCCTTACCAACGGCTTGGTTGCACGTGAATAATAACAATATTTGGCAATAATAAAATAAATAATTGTTAGACATTTAATTTGGTCTAAAACCCTATAAATATTATATAAATAAATATGTAACTACAAGAAAAATACTATATAAATTGAGAGCTTTCCAACGAATGGTGAACGATTTCTGTGCGATTAAAATTGCGGAAGTTCCATTTCCCTACCAACGGCTCGGTTGTACGTGAAAATCATAAGAAAATTTACAAGCGGTTGCAATCATGTTGACAATATCAATTATTGAGAATGATCATCTGTGTGTAAACAATTGATTCAAATAACCATGCTCATAACTCAGGTTGATGGCCACGCACTTCGCAGTAGTTAACATAATATGGTTGGATAAATCAGGAGCTTTCCAACGAATGGTGAACGATTTCTGTGCGATTAAAATTGCGGAAGTTCCATTTCCCTACCAACGGCTTGGTTGTACGTGAAAATCATTATAAAAGGCGCATAACGGTTTTTTCTGTCGGTTTTTTGTGACGATTTTTTTTTTCGGTAGGTCATCGCAAAAACACATTCTGTGTTAAAAAAAAAAAAAAAAAATACTCAATCTAATTAAAATTTGTGCAATCGCAGAATGAACCTATGAGTTGAAAACAATGAATTAGGTAGGGACGGGACCATCTACAACCTAAACCGCGCATTCGCTGACAATTTCATCAAAGTCGGATGAAAACTGTGGAAATTGAGGTCATTACAAGTATTTCACATTGGCGCATGCGCAGTAGCTATTAATGATACAATTGTGTTGAAATTGATATGAGGTAATCAAGTCATCTTCTTCCAACTATCATCCAAATTTAAGTGAAATCGAACGACGAGAGTGTAAAATACACTGCCAAGGAAATGGCACATGAGCTTCCTCGTGACCTTCACAGTACGGTTTGGTATAGGGGACCATGTAGAGCTATACCCGTACGATCCCTAAAAATTTGAAGAAAATCGCATCAAAATTGTGGAAATTACGGCTGTTGCAAGGACCGTAACAAGAATATTTCGTTCACGCATGCGCAGAGCGTACCTACCGCTAATGCAATTATGATGATTGTCTTATGGGACCTCAAGGGACCTTACCCACATCATCCCTGAAAATCTGACCGAAATCCGTTCAACATTGACCGAGTTATGACCGTCACAAGGAATTCACGTTAGCGCCTGCGCAGAAGCTACCGTTGATTCGATCACGATGAAGTTGATAGGGGACCATCTAGAGCTTAACCCGCACGATACCTGAAAATTTGGTTAAAATCGGATCAAAATTGTGGAAGTTATGGCTGTTACAAGGAAATGTGGACGGACAGACAGACAGACAGACACGGAACCAAATTTGTTCAGGAGGCTCTGAAACGCAAAATGCGAGTGGAAATTTTGATTTTGGAGCAAAAATTTTTTTTCATTTCGAAAGTGAAAACAAAGCTTCCGCTGCCTTGCAGTCTCGGAAGCAAAAATGGAGCATAATGGAATTTACGTTTGCGCATGCGCAGAGTGAAGTATTGATTTGGCAACAAATAAACTGACAGGGGACTGTCTACCCCCTCGCACATCCCGTGAAAATTTCATCCAAATCGGATGAAAACTGTGGAAAATAAGCTTGCTACAAGAATTTCTTATTGGCGCATGCGCAGTCGCTATTAATGATACAATTATGTTGTCATTGATATGGGATGATCAAATCGTCATCCCCCAACTGTCATTCATATTTGAGCGAGATCAAACGATTAGGGCGTGATAAAATTATGTTTGGTAGAATTTACGTCTGCGCATGCGCAGAGTGAGGAATTTATATATATATATATATATATATATATATATATATATATATACCGGGTGTATAAGAAGTTATGGTCCAGCCTGCTGCATTTCCTTATTAAATTGGTTAAAAAATTGGCCCAACGCCATTCTTTATATTTTTGTGAGGTATTCAGGAAAAATACTTTCGCAACGACCACTTTCCCGACTTGGGAAAACATGGAAAAAAGGACTTCAAAGCAGTTGCTCAAAATGAACGTTTAAAGTCCTTTTTTAACATGGATATGTTTTTGGGCTGGGGGGCCATTCTAAAACGATAAACAAATTCGGTAACCATGCAGCAACAATAATAAAGCAACACTATTCGGTTGCGTTATAATGAACCCATAAATAAGAAATTTGTTTTAACATGTTTAATGTTTTAGGGCTGGGGGTCGTTCTGTGAATTCCGACACGCAAATCTGCAACGTTTTTTTGACATTTTATGTCTTTGCTATGGCACATAAACTGAAAAAACGTCACGGAAAATAATTGCTCACGAAAATTGCTCACGAAAATTGTCCCAAGTGGCCACAACGATGATTATGACCATCAGAAATGACGTTGATTTGGTATGTAGCCCCTTGAGGGACTTCTGAACACAACTGACCGATCCCAGATCAGCTGAGTGGCTCTAGAATCCAGTTTTTTCCCTAATGATCCCACGATTCTGAGATTTGGTATGTGGGCCCTTGAGGGACTTCTGAACACAACTGACCGATCCCAGATCAGCTGAGTGGCTCTAGAATCCAGTTTTTTCCCTAATGATCCCACGATTCTGAGATTTGGTATGTGGGCCCTTGAGAGACTTCTGAACACAACTGACCGATCCCAGATCAGCTGAGTGGCTCTAGAATCCAGTTTTTTCCCTAATGATCCCACGATTCTGAGATTTGGTATGTAGCCCCTTGAGGGACTTCTGAACACAACTGACCGATCCAAGATCAGCTGAGTGGCTCTAGAATCCTTTTTTTTTCCCTAATGATCCCACGATTCTGAGATTTGGTATGTGGGCCCTTGAGGGACTTCTGAACACAACTGACCGATTACAGATCAGCTGAGTGGCTCCAGAATCCAGTTTTTTCCCTAACGATCCCACGATTCTGAGATTTGGTATGTAGCCCCTTGAGGGACTTCTGAACACAACTGACCGATTACAGATCAGCTGAGTGGCTCTAGAATCCAGTTTTTCCCTAATGATCCCACGATTCTGAGATTTGGTATGTGGGCCCTTGAGGGACTTCTGAACACAACTGACCGATCCCAGATCAGCTGAGTGGCTCTAGAATCCAGTTTTTTCCCTAATGATCCCACGATTCTGAGATTTGGTATGTGGGCCCTTGAGGGACTTCTGAACACAACTGACCGATCTCGGATCAGCTGAGTGGCTCTAGAATCCAGTTTTTTCCCTAATGATCCCACGATTCTGAGATTTGGTATGTGGGCCCTTGAGGGACTTCTGAACACAACTGACCGATCCCAGATCAGCTGAGTGGCTCTAGAATCTAGTTTTTGACATTTTATGTCTTTGCTATGGCACATAAACTAAAAAAACGTCACGGAAATTGCTCACGAAAATATTCTGATGATTTCCGCTTACAACCGAGTCGTTGCTAGGGAAATGGTACTTCGTCGTTTTTCATCTCACTAAATTCGTTGTTCATTCGTTCGAAAGCTCTCGATTTATCCAACCATAATATTTTAACTACTGCGTAGTGCGTGGCCGACAAGCTGAGTTATGAGCATGGTTATTTGAATAATTGTGTACACTCAGGTGATCATTCTCAATAATTGATATTGTGAACATAACTGCAACCGCTTGTTAAATTTTGATGATACGAGTCTGCAACTAAAGACATAAAATGTCCCAATGTGTTGCAGACTCGTATGCAAGCGTCGAAATGGTGTTTCTGATGATTTCCGCTTACAACCGAGTTTGTTTTTTTTCTGATGATTTCCGCTTACAACCGAGTCGTTGCTAGGGAAATGGTACTTCGTCGTTTTTCATCCCACAAAATTCGTTGACCATTCGTTCGAAAGCTCTCGATTTATCCAACCATATTATGTTAACTACTGCGAAGTGCGTGGCCAACAAGCTGAGTTATGAGCATGGTTATTTGAATAATTGTGTACGCTCAGGTGATCATTCTCAATAATTGATATTGTGAACATGATTGCAACCGGTTGTTAATTTTTGATGTTTTCATTGAGTTGGTGTTTCGATGATTTGATTCATAGCAGGTGATCCGAATATTGCGAGAACGGTTTGATTTGTGAAGCGGTGGTTAAATCATTTTAATAGGTAATTTCTATACTTTACACTCTAGGAAGCTGTAATTTTGTATGTAGCCTCTTCAGGACATTTACTTGACGGTGCCCAGGGTCCGGATCAGATGAGTGGCTCTTAAAGCTATTTTTTATGCTTTACACTCTAGGAAGCTGTAATTTCGTATGTAGCCTCTTTAGGACATTTACTTGACGATGCCCAGGGTCCGGATCAGATGAGTGGCTCTTAAAGCTAATTTCTATGCATTACGCTCTAGGAAGCTGTAATTTCGTGTGTAACCTCTTTGGGACATTTACTTGACGATGCCCAGGGTCCGGATCAGATGAGTGGCTCTTAGAGCTAATTTCTATGCTTTACACTCTAGGAAGCTGTAATTTCGTATGTAGCCTCTTTAGGACATTTACTTGACGATGCCCAGGGTCCGGATCAGATGAGTGGCTCTTAGAGCTAATTTCTATGCTTTACGCTCTAGGAAGCTGTAATTTCGTATGTAGCCTCTTTAGGACATTTAATTGACGATGCCCAGGGTCCGGATCAGATGAGTGGCTCTTAGAGCTAATTTCTATGTTTTACACTCTAGGAAGCTGTAATTTCGTATGTAGCCTCTTTAGGACATTTACTTGACGATGCCCAGGGTCCGGATCAGCTGAGTGGCTCTTAGAGCTTGCATACGAGTCTGCAACTAAAGACATAAAATGTCCCAATGTGTTGCAGACTCGTATGCAAGCGTACTTTGGTATGAGTCCCATCGGAAATATCTAATGGTAAAATAAAAATGTATATAAATATAATAAATTGTTTTGGTTAATTAGAATCTTTTCTTTTTTCTTTACCTTAAAAAACTATATCTAATTTCTCCCTTGCGAGGGAAAAACATTAAACATGATTTAATGTTTTTCCCTCTCAAGGGAGAAATTATGAAATCGTTGTAGATTTCTTGATGGTTTAACTAATTTTTTATTATTATTAATACAAAATTAAACTCATGTAATATAACAATTGATCACGGATTAAACATGCATTCCTCAGCCTCTAATCAAATTCAACACACTTTATAATTGATGCGTTTTTTCTCTGTTGCCTGTGCGATGTGGAAGACGACGTTTGGAAAGCAGTTCGTGGACTTGAAGTGGCTTGATAATGAAGTAATCGGGTTACGCAGCTGCATGTATCACAATATGAGTTTTGCTTGAGTAGCGTTTCATGGTAACTAGTTTATTCACGATGCTTACCTGAGCCACCCAAATATTATTGTCTTCAGTCCTTGGTTTCTTTTAGGCTTTCGCTGTAACTGCTATTGCGAGCCAAATGAGAAGTTTTGTGTGATATTACGATTGAAGGTACTTCTTCTGCCAAAATCTAGATCAGTGGGGAGGGTTGGAGTAATTTCGGGGGAAGGTGCTGAAGTGCCTTCTTTCAAATCCTACCACACTTACATTGGGTAAACGCACGTTCCGAGGTGTGTTTAGCTCTGCCGTAAACCTACTTTTAAATAGTTTTTGAGTAACACGCGAAAATTAATCCGAGGAAGGTACTATTTTTAGCGCAACCTTTTCAAAAAATGGAAGGTGCGCTCTTCGACATGTGTTGTATGTATGTGTGTTTGTGTGCGCCCTTCAATCACGGCCAAACGGCTGAACAGATTTTCATGAGAGTAATCTCATCGTGGACAGGGAGGTCCGAGGGTGGTTATAGGATACATGAAGTTTTCGTGAGTCACCCCCTTCACAAGGAGCAAAATTGCTCTTTATGCCAAAAAAAGTGTTTTTTCGTAAAAAACCCGAAAATACTTGTGTCAAAAACTTATGCAGTCTTGCCTTAGGCTAGTTAGCATGATGGTTTGTTGTCTAAACACGTATCTATCAACGAAATTTACAGCTTTTGATTGTTTCAACAGTTACCAGTGAATTATATAATAGAACAACTTTATCTTTATATTAATAAAAGGCTTAGTCTGTGGTGTTTGTGTAATTTTTTTTCCACAATCAGATCTTAACGCTTTTGTCGTGAACGGATCGGCCACATCCCGAAATACGAATAGGCTATTTAAATTTTCGAAGTTCGCCCCCTTCACCCTTAAAAGTCACCATTTCTACCGAAAAACGTGTTTTTTTTCCCGGAAAAACTCGGAGATACTTCGACCATAACAGAAAAAGTTCCCGTTGTATCTTCGTTTTCGGTAGCGTTATAAGTGAAGTGACTATAATAAGACTTGTACTTACCCACCTACAATGAAGTAATACCTACAACTCATTGTATGTTTCCGAATGCTGCACACCGCTTGAGCTGTAAACCCTGTTATCCACGCAGGGGTGGTTACGGCTAGTTAGCAATAAAGTGATCAGTCTGTCCTACGGGTTGCCTGAAGGACATAGACTACCTCCCTACCTACCCTACCCCACTTTGGGTGGTGATGAGGAACTTACATGACTTTTTTTATGAGCTTAAATGAAAGATTGTGTCGAGAGCTTTGAAAAAAGGTGCAGGAAATGGGGTCTACGACGATTAGAAGTGGGTGAAAATCAGCCTCAAAGATCCCAAAATATGACGTCATCAGGGCAAACACAGTGCTATTTCCCTGATGGTGTCATCTTTTGCGATCTTTGAGACTGATTTTCACCCACTTCTAATCGTCGTAGACCCCACTTCCTGTGCACCTTTTTTCAAAGCAGGCAGGTAGATCGGCTTCTTCTCTCTCCGGTGTATCCTGTATTTCACCCTAGGCGTACAAGAAGTATTGGATGCCTGTTGTATCCCGTAGTAGGTACCTTCAGACATAGGGGTACGAGATGTGCTTTGTCGAGCCGGTGCTGTCGGAAGTATACCTACGAATATACCTGCCTACCTACTTTAGTAAGATAATTGACATATCCATGTTACTTTGTTCTTCCGGGCAGCGGAGGAACTGAGAGCAGTTTACACTAAATTTGCCTCTTTGGTCACCAGATCTTCTGCCTTGGGTAGCAGGCATTTCCATTTGTCGTTTCGCTCTTAATACAGACTATGTTGGAAAAGGGGAAATGGGGAAAATTTCACTGTTTTTCATGTTTTTCACCCACCAGATGGTATTTTTAATGTTTTTTAAAGGAAATGTTCGTTTTTATTTTCTTTCAACTCCATATCCGGTCCCCACCCCGGTTGAGAAAGGCGGAGGGAAAGGGAATGGAAAATTATGAAATCTCATGTGCAAATACACGCCTAAAAAGTTGAATTTTTTTCACACAAAATAACCGAATTTCGGCCATTGTTCCGCTAAAATCGGATCAAATCAAGATACGGATAGTTCCATATGCATCAGCGTTGAAAAACTATGAAAATGCATGTACCACACTTGGGGTTAAAAAAAAAAAAAAAAAAAAAAAATCGGGTTAGGGGTCGTAAATTCATGAAATTTGGCGTGGAATCCGGGTCTGCAATAAAAAAGGAGGTCCCTATTTGAAATGCGGGGGGGTGGACCATAACTTCTGTAATACCCTTATTTACGGGGTTTAATATTATGTACCAATGATTCGAGTGGAAGAGCTTTTGTGTGACAATTTGCAGCGTTTTTAACTTAATTTGGTCGATTTAAAAGAAAATAATAAACTAAATATGGAAATGAAGGACATAATGCACCTTTATGTAGTCTCTGTGTGTGGTAGTGTAAAGACGAGTCCCCTATCTCGGTGGTAGTTAATGGGGTAAACAAACACGAGTGAGCTCGCGCGTATTGAAGGACGCCGCGGGCGGAGGATGAAGAGGAGGAGGAGGAGGATGAAGAGGATGAAGATATTGGCGGAGGGGGGGAGGGGAGGATTGAGTTGTGAGGATCAAGGCGGCGGCGGACGGGGTGCGAAGGGGGTTAGACAATAAACCGTCCTCCCCTCGAGAAAGCCCCTGTGAGGGAAGGGAAGTCCCCTCACGGGCCTCGGCGGCCCCTTTGAAGTCCACATGTTCGCAGGTGCCGGGGAAGGGGGTCCTATATAAAGGACTCCGCTCTCGAACCCCACGTCCCATAGCCGCCACCAAGTCCTCGAACATTTCCCGCATTCTTAATCGCGCTCGAACATTCGCGACGATAATTGATTGCAATCGTAAATTTTTTGTTGGTAGAATTTTTGTCGCTTTTTTTTTTCTCTTTAAATTGATTTATTGAATCTCGTTTTGAGTTCAGACGCATTTCGATTGCGTTATGAAATTTCACGCGGCGGCCGTTCCGGTGTTTTTGGTGCTGGGGTGTTTGGGAGCGGGCGCGGGGCGGAGCGGGACTGACGTGGGGCGGTGGGCGTCCGCCGCTCTCCGTCTCCTGGAGACCGAGTCCTGTCCCAAATGCGTCGCCGCCAGGTCCCAGATGAGACTCTACGTTGCCGGCCCGTCACCTAAAGGTACCAACACTGACTTTCAATAAACAATACCAACATTTATATCCTAAATTTAAGCGAATTTTTTCGATCGTAGAGCTAATAAAACGACACAAAAATTTGAAAAAATATAGATCAGTACTCACTCCTTTTAAGTAAATTAGTGTTTCGCAAGGAATGACGAAATAAGAATTTCGGGAGAACGTCCAATGCTTGAAAAGAAGCAGGGTTATTATACATAATTTCTTTTCGGCTACGTTTGTGAAATATAATGTCTTAAATGCCGCTAATGACCCTTCTAGTTGAAATGCGGCTTAAACCTTAAAAAAAAATAAAAATAAAAATAAATAAAATCAATAAATACCTACTTAAATAAAAATAAAAAAAAAAATTAGGTAGATTTGTCTTGATTATGTTTTTTTTTTCCAATCCTTAAAATAAGAAACGTTTATCAGCTTCGTAGGATGAATATCATAGAAATTAGTGTTAAGAGTTCACTCAGCTAATTGGGGAACAAATTTATTCGCCAACATACAAAAACGAAGCATATAGGAAACGTCGTGGGGGGGGGGGGGGGGGGATCAGAAAACATGAGAAACAAAAGAGTGAGAATAGTGTAAAAATGAAAAAAAAAAACATGGTAGGTAAACATTATATATGTCCATCCATGTCTATTGCATGTCCTTTATAGCACGCAGCAGATTGAAAATCCTTACACCATTCGAATCAGGATTCCTCTTTTCTATCACAGAGATTCCGTTCCAAATTTCAGCTTCGTAGGTTAAAAATAGCATAGCATTTTTTGAATCACGAAATCAGCTCACGCTGCTGATTATCAATGACGATTTGTGCTGCCACATTATTTTGAATGACTAGCATATCATTTTGCGACCCATCCCTTCAAATTCAGTGCAGCCGTTCTCGAGTTACAGTGGTTTTACAAGGATACACATTGATGCATACATAAACGGACAAAGGAAATACAGTAGCATATACAATGTTGAATTATTATTTCAGGAGAAAAAGTTGTATAATTTATAATTTACGAGTATTATGATTATTAACTTAAAATTATATTATAAGAACAGTGGCAGAAAGTTACAGAAGTTTTATTCAATTCTTTGGGTTAATATTTATCAATGACAACCATAAATCCATTGCTGTTACCTTGAGTTCTCAATTTTTTAATATGTCAGCTACCCTTTAGGGCCACCCTTTCATGCCGAGCTTCTAGGATCATCTCTCATATCATCATGCTCAAATTATCAGGCTCAAAACCTCTGATAACAACTAGAATTGCTGTTTCTCTTCAAAATGGATGATTTAGGGGTTCTTGAATGCGGAAAATTCAAATTTGAATTCAAAATTTGTCCATAACAAGGAAGAAGTATTCAGATGGGGTGGGCAGTATGCCTTTCTCACTAATTGTAATAAGGACGAATAAAGTTAGTTGAAAAACAAGGAACGAGTTAAAAAGATATATCCCGTTTGCATGCTCCGACGGCAATGAAATTTATATAAAGTCATTTAGAAACTAACCCGTTCATAAAAAAAGCATTTGTATCGGAAATTTGTCTGTGTCAACTAATCAAGTTTTGCGCATGCGACCCATTTCGGGCGCGGTTTGGACCAATTCCAAAACTATAAAACAGTCTATATTTTGTAATTTTTTAGTACTGTCAACTTTTTAGTGATGCCAAAAATATATTTAAAAAAATAGATTTATATATATATATATATATATATATATATATATATATATATATATATATAGAGGTATATAAAATAATAAAAATAATCCGCACATTCCCTGAGAATTTCATCCAAATGGGACGAAAACTGTAGAAATTAAGCTTGTTACAAGGATTTCACATTTGCGCATGCGCAGGAGCTACTATTGGTACGATTGGGTTGAAATTTATTAGGAATGTTCAAATTATTTCAAGTATCCTCCAAATTTGAGCGAGATCGGACGACCAGGGAGTAAGAAAAATGATGCTTGATGGAATTAACTTTTGCGCATGCGCAGAGTGAAGTGTTTCTTTGGAATCAATGAAACTGATAGGTTACCTTCTGAACTCTAATCCTCACATTTTCTAAAAATTTCATCAAAATCGGTTGAAAACTGTGGAAATTAACTTCGCGCCAATTTGAGTCACACAAGTGGTAGCGCAACGGTCAGTTGAGCGCACACGTTTTTTCATGATTATCTGCTGTTTTCTCAACTATTCGTGAACGATTCACTACAATGAAAACAAAGGAACTCGAATACATCTCGGCAAACACGTTTTTCATCAAATTCTTCAATAAACAAGATATATACTTGGCCATTCACATAATAATCTCAATTTTAAGAAATAATTATTTTTCTTCAACTTTTTCGAAAAAATATTATTTCATGATTCATACTAAAAAACACTGGAAATATAAACGGTGCACATATGCTCCGAAAGGCCACTTGGAAACAAGGGCGTACGCAGACTTTTCACTCTACTGGGGCCAACGGTAATTTTACAAGACCGATGTAGGCAAAAACAATCATGAACAAAATGAGGGTAAATGCAAAGTTATAATTTATATAAAATGTAATGAATTGAGAACAAATTGAAAATTATTATTACTGCAACATTTTATGTTGCAACTTATGTTGCAACTTAACAAATTACTGCAACATGAAGTGTTGATGAAGTTTCAACACTTCATCAACAAATTGATTTTTCTTCTCGAGGACCAACTTTCTGTGTACATTCAATAGGCACAGTCCGTTGAGACGGGCTTCTGACATGGTTGACCTCACCCATGTTTTAACCCTTCTCAACGAGTTGAATGACCTTTCAATCGTACACGTTGTGCACGGCTGTGCTAGAAGAACGTTAAGCTCCGATTTCACTTGGTCTGTTGCAATACATCGATAAAATCCAATTCATTCAATTTTTCTGTAGTAAGACCCTTTTCCATTCAAAATGTATGCCATAGCTCAGCCTCAGTTTCAATGAGGGTATCCAGACCAGAAGACTTAGAAAAGTGGGACAGTCGCTGTTTGAGTTCTTCCTTTGACATTTCCTACATCTTCAATGGGTGAAGTACCAATCCCCTTAAAGCTGTTACATTATCATCCGAAAATCGGTCTTGTAATGAACTTAGTAGTGAATCCAAATATGGGATGTACAGAGATACTTTACAGAGATACGTATTAATTTGTGTGACGAGACAATTGTGGAGTAGGTAGTCTACTGGGGCAACTGCCCAGTTGGCCCACCCCTGCGTACACCCTTGCTTGGAAAAAAGCAGGTACCTACCAAAATAGTTCTATAGGTTTGGTAAACAAATTACAAACGAAATAGGTTGGTAACTAACAGAAACAGTTAGTGACAATGAACTGTTTCTTATGTTCTAACAGTCATGCCTAGATCGTTCTGTGCGCTTTGAATGCAAAGAAATGGTTAAAAACCAGTTTTTTTTTGCAACAACTAGTTCTAAATAATATTCTGCGAGAAAAAAATAGATTTTGTATTTTTAGCTAGTTTTTGTAGTTTTCACCGATTTTTCAGCGAAAATGTGATACATTTTTCAGTATAATTTTGTGCAAAAAAATTTAATGTCCTAGTTAATTGTTTATAAACATTTTTTTTTTTACTAAAAGACTGTTGAAAAATATAAAGTTATCAACTGTTAGCAGTTTTTAGCCATTTCCAGTGATTTATTTTACTACATTTTTTTTTAAATTTATTTTTAGCACGTTTTTGAAATTTGCCCAATAATGCGTTCAAAAATTGCTGGCCAACAAACTCATCCTTTCATTTGGAAAGCTCGACTTTTAGGCGCAGGAACGGAATTTTCTATATATATATATATATATATATATATATATATAGAATGTACAGGGTGTTCCACCAGTAGTTTCCACCCACTAAAAACATAGTCTCTGCATGCAAATCTGCATGTTTTTTCCAAGGGTATCAAATATGACCATTTTACCCATTGCGCACGTGCGTAATTGACATCAACTGCGTTATTTCATATGGTAACCCATTTTTTATTGCTGATTGGAATTCTACGTGAAATTTCATGAAGAAATGACCCATCACTCGATTTTTTAAGTGCGCGCAAACGGGCGCCATTCCGCTTCAAAAGTACGCCATTCCGCTCTAAATACTTAGTTTTTGAAGATACTCAATTGCCGCATGTAATAAATGATTTTGGAGTATTTTTTGTGCTGAACCTCGTAATGATGTTCATTTATTATTATTTGCACCACCAACTGGAGAAAACACCTGATAATTGACCAGAATTGCACTTTTCTTACACATTTCCACAAAGCACAAACGTACTAAAATGAAGTTGTTCACTGTTTGCCACGTAGCGCAAAAAGTTGCGCTGAACCCTCTCAAGTTGCTCTACGTGGCTAGCATAGTATGGCGACCAAACAGTGGATCCGAAGTCCAAAATTGGCACTTATTGCAGCATATGTTCGTCGAGAGTGGAGATTTGTCTCAAAAACGCGTGTCCCTTCGATCAAGTGGTTCATTCAACTTCTAAGACAACTGCTGCATGCGTATAGAATCTGTTCATGAACACTAACGAAAAATAATATGAAAGTCCTAAGCAAAAATAAAATTCATTCACAATGGAATAAAACTACAAGCAAAAATATATTACTTGCTGCTGCAGCTGAAAAAGAAGGGATGATTCTTCCCAGAAAGCAGTGAAACGAATTCAACATGAATCTAACTTGGAAGCTGCAGATGAATGGTAAAGGTAATAAGTAATAACTTTCGTCTTTTTTGGCTCCAGAAACGTTTCCCTCGAAATACTTTGTTGAGGTTCACCTAATTCCTTTTACTGCTATATCTATGTTTTAGAACAAGTGAAAAAGTGCATACTTAAGTATAAGTATCAATGTGAAAAGGTCGTATATAATGTGAACAAATTAAATTTAATGCAAAATAGGTTGAGTCAGATAGGATAATGTTATAATATCATCTCAAGGAAAAAAATAAATTTATATTGATGATTGCGTTGTTTCAGGGAAGCTGCGAGCTCTGGTGGCTGACGGCAGTGCGCGCCACGGTGGCGCTCACGACGCTATCCTCGTTCTCGACCCAAAACCACTCCTCCGCTTCGGCCATCAGATCTTCATGTTCTTCGTTGACTTCGAACTCCCCAGGGACAAATGCGAGGCAGCCGGAGGTGTTCTTTTGGGTGAGCTCAAAATGCTGTATATCCTCCTAGCGGTCTCAATAGAATAGATTATCTAAAGTAACAAAAATAAATTAATCCCGAACAACAAAGATATGCTATTTTTTGTTGTACCCTCGAAAAAATTTCCATGGTGAAGCCTAGTTATATGAGTGAATTTTGGTAATTTTTGTGCCATATTATGTAATTGTTTTTGAAATTCAAGCAGCATTTGTACACGAATAAGTAAACAATTTCAATTTCAATTGTATGGAAAAGAAAGTTTCAAAACAATATTCTGCTAATATCACGCTTTATAGAAAAGTTTAGGATTTTAAACAATTTTTTGTAATGATGATTGGAATAAGGTATGACCTTGCTGAACAAGAAAGTCCGGGGAGTTAAGTGTAGGCAATTTAGCCGGGACATTCCAGGGTTAAATTACAAATACCAGTAGTTAAAGTTGACTATTCCCAGCTCTTGGTGATATGGCATCCCTACGTTAGAGGACCGTAGGGACCGTATGTTTATAGCACACACAATTTTCTCTCGCTAAGGTCACCTCCATAAAGGTACCATTATATGCCACACGCCTCAATTATTCACTATTCCATGTCTCTTTTGCCGCTTATAACTACCAAATGCGTTGTCCTTTGCTCCGCATGCCACGAGAATCAAACGCTTTTATTCAAGCGACTAGTTTTGATTTCTTTACCGCTTTCATCAACCCTCAAACGACAGTTCATAACTCATCAGTGCCTGTGATTTATTTGTACTTTTTTTTTATTGATTTACATTTTTCTTTTCTTTTTTCATTATTTTTAATCATTACTATTCAATCATTAGTTAAACAATCCGGTTCCTTGTTGCTGTAAATTGCCTTTTGCCGTACTATTAAATAAATAAAGTGTCATGAAATGATTACACCGTTTATCTCCAATTAGCCTCCGGGATAGGATGACTAGGCTATGAGATAGTAATGCTTGATAGATTTTACGTTTGCTTATGCGCAGAAACTCGTATCGATTGGTAAGCAATTGTGTGTCAATTTCATCTCCCGAAAGTGAAAACAGTTCTTACGTTACCTATAAGTAAATTCGGAAGTAAGAATGAAGACAATGCAGGTAACAGAAATAATGGACTTTCTGCTGTGCCGATGAGGTTGTGGGTGAGTGGTGGGAACTAGCTCAGGAACATTTCTAATAAGAGGGTTGACAAGAGCCCTCCTATAACGGATAACTCATCGTTTTCTTTTTCTCAGGATTCTTTCCAGAATTTCGTATAGGGACCTTATAGTTATTTATTATCTTCCCGGATCACACGGAAACAGCATAGTAGATAGATCTGCTCCTCACACTATACATGTTGCTTCCACGCATAAACGGAATGCATAAACGAGCTTAAGCTCGGAGAGATTAGAAATTAACGTAGACTCCAGCTCATCGTCTTTCACCAGAGCACTTTGCGAGTTTAAACTCCTATGAGTATAAACTCCCGAAATCCGGCAGGTTACATTAGGTAGGTAATCTTCGTTAGCGATGATATCAATATGGCCGTATTGACTCTCGAGAAAGTTGGAAAATATAGTACGTTGAGTAATATTGATTAATAAATGAATAAAATAAAGTATATTGATTAGAAATTATACAAAACATCCTAATTTTTTACACGAATGTCTGAAATAATTGCTATAATTTGGTAACTAGAATGGAAGCCGGACTGGTGGTGGTTGTGTTGTTGTGGCGGATTTATTGTCCTGGGTTCATAACGTCCAACTTTTTATCAACAAATTATTTAACAAAGTTTTGCCAACTCCATTAAAATTAATCTCGAGGATCAAACCTTGGCGTCTCCCACCAACCCAATATTCGTTTAACCTCTGTTTGGGATAACGAAGTTTCCCTAACGGAGTTTAAGACAAACAGTCCAATCAAAAGTTGGACACTTTCAAGCGTCTGGACGGTAAGGTCCACCACCATCCCTCACCTGTTGACTTCCGCTTCCATTTTAATTACCAAATAATGACAATATTTCAGACTTTTATGTACTACTAGTTTTGTATCGTTTCTAATCATTGTCGTAAGTACTCCATAAGGGCATGATATACGAACTAAATCACTCGCGACGAAGTTGTGGAAACCCATTTCAAAACGGAAGTTAGTGAAAAACGTTGTCTATTTCCACGAAAAATAAAGAGTTACAATGTTGAATCGATTTCGAAGGTTAGGCCATCATCAGTAACAAACAATAACTCAAGACACATTATAAAATGTGTGTAGAAAAGACACTTTCTAATGTGTCTTCAGTTATTGTTTGTTACTGATGATAACTCTTTATTTTTTGTGGAAATAGACAACGTTATTCACTAACTTCCGTTTTGAAAAGGGCATGTTACCTATTCAATGTCCTATCAGAGTGTGCCACCATCATAATTATTGTGCTTAGCTGCCAAACGGAGTCTGGGTGTGTATGTGATGAGGCATTTTCTTCTTCAATCTAGTGCTCGTTGTATTGTTCTATTAGAAGGAGGTTTGTTCTTCATTATATTAAAAGATAAAAATCCTAGGAACCGCATTATAAGGCGAGGGCAAGTTTAGTATTTTCGATATTTCTGGAGTTACTACAAACGAAACCCACCACAAAACTATTAGGTACCTACGCACTTAAGTGTTAAACTAGTTTCAAAGAGTTAGGATTTATTCTTAATGCCAACTCGCACGAATTAATTTTCATTAGTAGAAAGAACAACAGCGCATCTCATAGCTATGGGGATATTGATATCACGGCTAATGGAGATTAGCAAGTATAACTGGACGGATTTTGGGAGTTTAAACAGCCATTTAACTAAAAAAGTATTTAGTTCAGTGGTTTAAACTCGATCCACCTTAGTAGGCATTTAAACTAGTACCTAAAGCGCTTTGGTGAAAGACATGATAGAGTTGGTGTCCTTAATGCTAGTAAGTATGTTAATTGGTTGGAGGTTGCTTGAATCATAGATCCTATACATGTCTCTATACATATTGTCAGAAACTTATCTATATTATGTAAGAGTATACTACAGTACTACTAGAAGCTATGATGGGAGAGCTAGCATGTGTAAGACACTATGCTACTGCACTAAGCTCCAGAAGTCTAGAGGGTCGATATCGTGAACACCCAGGGCTCCTATCAACACCTAAAATGGAGGATCCAGATCTTTGTGAATAGAATGGAGAAATAATTTTTCTTCGTCTCTATTCCACGTAAATCACTACCAAAACGCTGCTAGTACTTTATGATTCGTATCTAAACGCTCCAAGGAATGATATATAGATTCTACATAGATCTTCGTGTATTCTACATTGATGATCGTCAATGACATCAGTGCTCATGAATGAATGATCGCTAATAGGTACAATTTTCATTGATGTACCTGGGCAGCAGCGGCCCTCGTGCCGGCGGATTCCCCAGAGGTGGCGATAAATTACGACCGTTTGCTCTGGACACTGGAAGTAGGAGGAGCGACAAAGAGGAAGAAGGAGGAGCGATGAAGAGAAAGAAGGAGGAGATAAGGAGGAGGAAGAGTTGACTAGTCGGCTTCTCATCAAAGGACGCCGCAGGTAATGAAGAGATTCCCTGTGACGCCGCCACGAGCCCAGGCGAAGCCAACGGCTTGGAAGGCCTAATCGTGCACTCTATAATCTCCAAAGGAAAATCCTACTAATGCCGGAATAAAAACGGAGTCAGCCCTTGTGCTTCAACACATACATTCACAGCAGCTCTCGAATCCACAGATACTGGAAGACGGAATTAGCTGAAAGGGGAAATTTCTCCACAGCATAGGGCGGAATTTGGTGAAGGGATTTCCATATAGAACAGCAGGTAGGAACCCACACTGTCCGCTTCATTCTGAAGGACTTACCGAAATTTCCGTGATAGAACAGCAAATGGAGACATACACACACACTCTTCGCTCCATACTGCGGGATTTCTGCAAAAGTATCTCCGTAAAAGAACGACGTGGGAACCCACACCGTTGGTTGCATAGGTACTGAGATCTTGGGATTTTAGCGACGGAGTTTTCATCTGGTGGGATCACACAATCCGCTGCATTCTGCGCGATGTTAGCGACAAAATTTTGAACGTAGAACAGCAAATGGGAACCCACACAGTCCATTGCATTCTGCGGGATTTTAGTAACGGAATTTCCGTTATAAAACAGTTAAGTATAACAGCAGGTGAGAACCCACACTATTAGCTGCATATGAAGGATTTTTTTGACGGAATCTCCATCATAAAACGGCAGGTCGGAAACCACACCATTCGCTGCATACTGAATGATTTTTTGACGGAATTTCCATCATAGAACGGCAGGTTGGAACCCACACCATTCGCTGTATACTTAGGGACTTTGTCGACAGAATTTCTGTCATAGAACAGCTGGTGGGAACCCACACCATTCGCTGCATACTGAATGATTAATTCGCATTACTTCCCCCACCCCCACCACCAAAAAATGTTGTTACTATTGTTTACGCCTGAATCGTATTTTCGACTTACTTCAGGAAAAAGGGAGAAAATATCCTAAATGCACTGCACTAAACTCACGAAAACCGCACCAACTGCACAAAACCATTATTATTGTATTTATCACTGATTCTTTTCAAAGTGGGTACTGATTAGGCATGGGTGTATAAGGATACCTGTACTTTCGAGCCAATGTCTGACGTGCCAATGACTTCCATTGTATCTCTTATCTATGCATGGTTGTTTCCTTCAATATCTTTCTTCTAATGCTCTTATGCATAAATACCAATGCATGTATATTTTCTTTATATTATTATGCAATGCTGTGCAACTTAATAGAGAGTTCCTAAAGCGATAGGGAGATAGAGATGAGACGCCTTATCGTGAACGGAAAACACTACTGCGCATGTGCGGGCAGATGAGGCGCCTCATCTCCAATAGGACAAATTTATTTCACCTAAAGATAAGACGCTTTATCCCGAACCAACCTATCTCATCTCTTCCTCCCTATCGCAAAGTAACCTTACACATCGATAACAGTGATATTCATTTCTTGTTGGTATTCATGATTAATGAAAGTTATATTCATTTTCTTGTTCATTAATTTTCAAAATCTGCCATTGAAAAACCTTTTCGTGAATAAGAAAAGAACTAGGAAACTTGAAAATGCTGAAAACTGAACACACGGGATAGGCGGGAAAATCCCCTTGGTGGATCAGTGTTACTTGAAGATAAGTAGCGTCACTCTAAGATGAAATGGTAATTCTACCCTCTTGATGTTATCAGGTTACCATCCGCTGTGGCTCGCCCCAGATGATAAAATCCCCAAGCACCTTATCCCAATTGACTTATCGTTTAGGAACTCTCTATTAATAACGTAAGTGATCAGTGCGTGATTGTGCCTCAGTTGGGTTTGGGCTGAATCGTGACGTCACCGCCGCCATCGTCGTTTTCTTTGTGTTACTCCAACTACCAGACCTCTCGTTTTGCCTCTTGCCTTTCAACTTTAAAAAATGTCTAATTCTCCTATGTACCTGTTTGTTTTCTCGTATCCGCGACGTCGCGATCTGTTGTAGCAATCACCTATATTGCACAACGCACAACCTTGTAACAATCAGTGCTAGCGCTAGCTTTATCGTATTTATCGTTCGCTTCATACCTCACCGCTCAGGGCATGCTCCACACCGTCTTTGGCACCCGGTTTCTCTGAAAAATATCAACCTGGATGGGTTCTTGGCTCCTGACGTTGGATCCCACATCACATTTATTCTCCTTTCTGGTAATCAAGCCTTCACCAGGTAAAGGACAAGGATACTCTCGCCCTTCTGAGATCTCTTGAAAGTTGGGTAATTGACTATACAATTTTGCATGAACCGCACCCCCCCCCCCCCTCTTCATCACTGCAACCTTTTGCTATATGGGACACACACCTTCGCATGTATCCACACAACAAGGATCCTTCATCTGTAACCTTTTCATCTTATAGACTTCCATCTTCACCAGTATAAATAAGAACAGTAACTTCATTAAAGCAACAATCTTACAATCTCTCTTCATCTTTTCACAGTGGCCACTTATTAAGAGTAGGTAGAGAGGTAGCACCAATTTCTTATCAATTTCTACCTGTTATCAGCACCTTCTTCAGCATGTGGTATTTCTGAATACATATTACTTATTTTTCTAAGTCTACCACTTTTACTGGCTCTTATCACCTTATCACATCTGAACTCTCTTATCACTTTCTTACATATCTGTTCTTCCTAGATTAAAAAGGGGGTGGTCCTTCGAAACTACCTATCAACATTAATTAATTCAGATCACCTAGGATAACCAGTAATAGGTACATGTAGGTAGGGACTTCCTGAGTACCTACTTACAAGCAGCTACCCCACTGGCTCCAACAACTATTGGAAACTTGAGTTCGAGACAGAAAGCTGAGAATCGAGCGTTCTAACCACTATAATTATATAATTATCAACCTGTTCGATACTAACCACTATTTTTATACTACCAAGCTGTTAGTGATTAAAAGCAGTTGTTTTTGAATTCACCATAAGTATTCGAATTCATTGGTAAAACGAGGTAGAGACGAAGCGTCTATGTTCAAAGTTAATTTTAGCAGTATATGTAGGTATTACGTTAAAACAGTTTATCAACTAAAATCTAGAACATTCAGAAATCTATGCTGAAAAAATCTAAAGAACATTTTGTAATACAATCCTACTTACGAATTTTATGGCAATTTGTATTTATTTATTTTTAATGCAAAATATTTACTCAACATTTATTGACATTCTATACTACTTACCCTTTCGCGATGTTCAGTACAATTTTGTGCACAGATCTATTAATGTTCTAGCCTTTGATTGATGGAATTTTTTTAAAGTAATAGTTACACTGTTGATGAAAAATCGACATAACATAAACGAAATCCGGAACAATTAGCTCATATAGGTATTTTTTATCATTTAATAATGATTAACAG
Source organism: Adelphocoris suturalis (assembly GCA_030762985.1). Lineage (NCBI taxonomy): Eukaryota > Metazoa > Arthropoda > Insecta > Hemiptera > Miridae > Adelphocoris > Adelphocoris suturalis. Next base: position 91,796,784 of record CM061046.1, read on the forward strand.
GACGTTTCCATTTGTTTTCGTCACGTCACGAGCGTAACGTCACGGTGGGGTTTTCTATTGATTTTCACGTACAACCAATGCGTTACTAGGGAAGTGTAACTCCCTTAGTTTTCATAGCAGGAAAATCGTTAGCTACTTTTTGGAATGCTCTCATTTTATCACAGCATCTTATAATCCCTAAGCCTCTGTAGTGTCAAGGAAAGCTGATTTATTACGCTCAGTTATAAACTAATATTGCTAAGTAACCATAATGAACTAATAATGTGTAAAATTAATCATTATTAAATGATCTGACAGTAGAACCGTAGGTCTACCGTCCGTTTAAAAAAAAAATATTACCTAGTATTTTAAATATTAGCTCATATAGCTCGATTTTGACACAGAATGTGTTTTAGCCATGGACTAACTAGGCAAAACAGCTAACGACATCTGAAACGAAATGTGGGACGAAATCTGTGACAACATCTGATGATTTCCGCTAGGGAAATGATACTTCGTCGTTTTTCATCCCCCGAAATTCGTTGACCATTCGTTCGAAAGCTCTCGATTTATCCAATCATATTATGTTAACTACTGCGAAGTGCGTGGCCAACAAGCTGAGTTATGAGCATGGTTATTTGAATAATTGTGTACACTCAGGTGATCATTTTGAATAACTGATATTGTGAACATGATTGCAACCGCTTGTTAATTTCTGATGATTTCATTGAGCTGGTGTTTCGATAATTTGATTCATAGCAGGTGATCCGAATATTGTGAGAACGGTTTGATTTGTGAAGCGGTGGTTAAATAAGCTAAGGATCGTGTAACCTGGTGTAACCTATGCGATATTTTGTTATGACGCGGTTTGTGAGTTATAAATATTTTAAGTTATTATCTCACTATTGGAAGTTAACCAATCTTCAACCTAAGATTGAAGACGGGTTTATGTGAAACGCGTGAGGTAAAACACATTCTGTCTCTCAATAATTTCGTCCGAAGTATGTAAATAGAGGTAACCGGGGGTCCAGGGGGCTTTTTTCCCCACTAATATGAAAATCATTAGATGAAAATCCTGCAGAATATGTACATGATTTTCAGTTTGGGGGACAAAACACTTTCGACTCACCGTAGACATTTTGGTATGAGTTTTTAGGACGTCCCTCTTAAACTAGACTTCGTCAATAGAGGGACCACCTATTGGAATTGATCCAGGGGGTGTGAGACAACCCAACTATTATGTAAAAATAAAAATAACCGAATACCCGTTTTAGACCATTCTAAGACCGAATCCGTGAAAGAGAGCGTAACTCCAGGATTCGTTTCAGAATGTTTCAAAACGGATTTCAATGAAGTAATTTTTCAAAATTTTTGATTTTAAAATTTTCCAAGCCATTGCAATAGCTTCATTTCTTACGAAAATTCGGTAAAAAAAACCCCATAGGTATAATTATGTGTGTGTGTGTGTGTGTGTGTGTGTGTGTGTGTATTTTTTCCAATGGTGTGCCCCTTCGGCCATTGAGACAATTCTTCTTGAAAAAAAAAAAAAAATATATATATATATATATATATATATATATATATAGAAAATAAAAAAGTGTATGTGTGTGTGATACAAATTTCGTCGACGCTGCCCAAGCCTCAATTCTCAACCGATTTTCTAGATTCTCATTCGTTCGATTCCAATTTCGGTCTAGTTGTGCAACAAACCTTGGGAATTTCGGATTCGCTGTTGTGGTGAGGGATGGAGGGGGTGATTGCCGATTCTTTCAAGCGCTGACCCAAGCTACAAATCTCGGCCGATTTTCGTGATTCTTATTTTGTTCCATTAAGGATTCAATCTAGTTTTGGAACGCATGTAAGGAGTTTTAAATTTCACTATGTGTAGTGACTTTTCAATCTAATAAAAATGAAATGATCGCCAATTTTGATCAAATTTCTAATATGGTGCATGAAGTTGATGTATTTTTTCACGCTGAGTCGAATGCCACCAGCCCCAGCTCTCTAGGGTCAATATTAGACGAGAAAAAGCGATTTTTATGTTAAAAATGCCCAATTTTGATCACATTTCTAATGTGGGGCATGAAGTTGATGTATTTTTTCACACTGAGTCGAATGCCTTCAGCGCCAGCTCTCTAGGATCAATATTAAGCGAGAAAAAGCTCACTCAAATGATCACTCTATTATAATTACTTAATTCCATAATCACTGTCATATGTTCTGGTATCATAATCATATGCACAAAATATAATAGTTGATATGGATATGTTTTTGCTCTAGGGGGTCAACCAAAAATTTTCGTCACGCAGAAGTTGATGTCATAATTTCTAATGATGTTCACGTACAACCCAGCCGTTGCTAGGGGAATGGAACTTCCGCAGTTTTCATAGCACAGAAATCGTTCGCCACTCGTTGGAAAGCGCTTGATTTATGTGATTAATTTTCACATCTCAAGCTACCAATTTCCCCTTCCTCACGTACCTGACTACAATCCTAAACTAAGTAGATTGGACTATAAACAATTTTTGTTTGGCGGAAAGTAAATAGAGTCTGTATTGGAGAAATAACTTTAACAGTACTTATATACCTATGCGTTTTGTGCCTCCAAGAATAATAAAATGAATTCTTTATCCTACGTTTCGTCGCCTACAGTCCAAAGTTAAAGGATTTGTTTACAACTCTCAAGGACAACCGTTATGAAATCCCCAATCGAAGACATATCCAAGTAACATGTTATCTGCTTGTAAAGCAGATAGTGGAACTCGTTTACGAGTTTAAGACATTCTGGATGGATCTTTCATTTTTACTTTTGCTTCGTTCATTTTCGAAATGAATGTATTAACACTTCGGCCGGGACATATGCCTTTTAGGCATGCTTGGTTCACATTTCTGCAGCTTCGGGCGGTTCTACTGCAACGGGTCCTCTCTCCTCCTAGGACATTGTCAGTCGACTATCTAGTGTGAAATAGGAACCATCGGGAAACGACGTTCTCCCTCCATTCCGCGGTAAGTTTCATTTTACCAGAACATACCCTGCCTTTTTGGCATACATCCCGCTGTGTGTACATGGATTTCCTGCTTTTTAGGCATGTGTCCCTCTAAGTGTAGTACGAATTGTATGATTTTTAGGCATACATCTCTTTCAAGGGGGGTTCAATGCTGAGAAGGCATATGTCCCTCTAAGAGTGAGCACATCTTTTATGCCTAAAAAGCAGATGTCCCGTCAAGTGAAATTAATTTAAAAATGATTTTGTTTTGTTCCATCTTCAAATCTTCCAAGGAATGCCTCAGCTTCAATATTATCAGCCATTATCTGAACATGAAAATCACTTAGCATTGCTCTGCCAGGTATTTTGGTGACGTTTTTGGTATGGGTTCCTTATTTTTAATTCACACGCTTGAAAGGCATACATCTCTCTAAGAGTTCGTACCTAAATTACGAGAGGAATGCCTAAAATGCAGATGTCCCTTGGAGTGTAGGTTTAGTGTATGCCTTACAGGCAGGTATCCCTCCGAACCGTAATTTCATTCATGTCCCGGCCGAAGTGTTAAGTATATAAAATCTCTACGATCTATTTGAAGACATTTTACTATGGAAGGGGGTGAATCAGATTTTCGTGATTATTTTTTTGTTCAATTGTGAATTTGGTATAGTCTTTGTGGAACGTCAGGAGTTTCTAATTTCATGATGGTAGGGGTGAATGGAGGGGTTAATAGCGATAAATCGTGTTATTGTTGCTTCACTCTACAGATTTAACCTGTTTTATCATTTGTTTGATCCAGATTTTAGTACAGTTATGCAAATTTACAAGTTTCAAATTTTCTGTCGGTGATGGGAGTTTGGGGAATCCAGTCCGAGAAATCCTGATATTTTCGTTTTTTTTTTTTCTCAACAAAATGATACACAATCCATTCATTGGAACGTCCATGTAATGCTTACGTTACTTACCAATATATTTTATGTTTATAAATGTCTGAAAATTCATCCTATAATGGTATTTAATATAAAGCATATCTCCTGAATCAAGAAGCTTCACGACTAACAATATTGATGGAATGTCAATATTGAAATGTGTTTTAAATTGGAAACTGAAAGGCGTTCCCATACTTGCGCAAGGCTCCTGACTGTATGTGGCTGGTTCAAATTCAATTCAATTTTATTTTATAACCCGTAGGTATTACAAGGAATTCCTTAAACGCAAATTAAATATAGCACATGATATCTTGCCTTCATTTCTGCCCCAGCAAACAATGTTGGACTTTTACGTATGATGAATCAAATAATTACTTATATAGATCTACATAATTTACGTATAATAAATGAGTACTGCATAGTTAACATAGATCACAATCAATAATGCCTACACTCCACTGCCAAATTTCAATAATAATCCCGAGTCATTGCCAAAATTTCCAAAGCGGTGTTGATGTTCGTTCTATCTCTAGTAGATTTTCATCTTCTTCTTGACCTGTTTTCTAGAAATGTTGGGAGGGAACGGAGGTCCACTTCTGACCCAGCAGATGTAGAATCCTCCGACGTACATAGTGAATGATCAGTTTTTTTCCATCAACCAATATGCCATCCAAGACGGCATGCTTCCCGTCTTTTCTTGCTTGAAACAACTTGGGCAAGAGATGCTTCCTAAATTCCCGTGTTCGTCTGTCCTAGAACTCGGATGTACTAAATTGGGATCCCTTGAACTCGTTAATGTTCTGGCGTACTTTAGATTTAGAGAAATTATTAGCAAAATGATTATGAACTGGTCTCATAGTCTATGAACTGATCATTAACTGGTCTACTTCTAGAAAATTTGCACGTCTTACACCTATAACTTCATTAAACCTCAAGAACGCAATTTAATTCCGTTCTAAAAATGTCCATCACCTTCCTCTTGAGAATATTCATGTTTTCTTTCCCTGCTAGAACGTTACGAAGAATAAGATCGTTTCTGTTGTCCGTATGCCGGTTCTGTTTCATATTATTATTATTATTTTTTTTTTTTCAGATAATGCTATATTTTCTTCTATACTGTCAATTCTCTTACTAATTTTTGTATGAGCAAGATAGTTTCTTGGTTGTTAGCAATTTCTTGCGACAGAGCATGTACCTGTGTATTCAAAACAATTGTATGCTCCTTCATAATGCAGTTGCAGTTTTGAAGCTTGGTTATGATTAAGGGGAGTCAGTCCGAAAAACAGTGTTTCATGCAAACGCCTCTGCGTTGCTTAAAACGCAGTAGAAAATTAAGAATGGTTGATAGGACGACGGTTTAGATGTTGATAAACAAAACTATGTCAATAAAATCATGATTGATCATGTAGGTGCTTCCCTATAAGTACCTAAAGTTAGGTACTTTTTTCCGTTTGCGTGCACTTTTCTCCGTAAGTACCGGTCCGAATTCAAAGATTTTTGTTTTGTTTGTCTCACTGAGGACTATCAACTGACCAGAGCTTTTCAAGTTTCAATATTGTTTTAATTTTTTGTATTGAAAAATGGAAATTCCGGTTTTTGGTAGGTAACATTTTCCTAACCACAAACTCTAGAAATCAAAATAATGCCAAACCCCCTCGCCTATCGAGGCATTAGTAACGCACAAACAACATGAAAAAAACAGATTCACCAATGGACACACATCTCTCGGAGGACACAAAAAAAAGAAGAGAAAAGAAGAAGAAAAACAGAATCAAAATTGGTTGCATAGGTACCGTAGAAAGTGCACGTAAGCATCAGAAAATATTGTTGTTTTGAGAAAAACACGTTTTTCTAAAGAAGAACATTTGTCTAGCTTACCGGTTTACTACCGTCCCGCGTTCCAACTTGGCTGTTTAAAAACAACGAGGAAAAGAATAAGGAAGGCTTATTTAGGGTTATAGTTTGATTATTGTTTTAGATTTGTAAATTATTTCGGTTTTTTGAAATTTTCGAAGTTTACCTCAATTTTTTCTCGTTCTGTACGGTTTGCACGAGTGGAAAAATGAGAGTGAAACGTATTTTTAAAAAGCGTAAGGATGTCAGGAAAAGAAGAATGTGATTCCTGCTGGAAATCCTTCATGTTCTTCGGGAAATCCTACGCTTCACGACTTCCTACGCGGAAATCCCCGAAGTTCCCCGAAGGGATACGACGAATACGCCAACACCTCAGTGTACGATATAGTAAATATTGAGACCATTTCTACCTTTTTTACTACCATAGCTGCTTGTAAATTGGTATGGCAATGGCATTGTTCAGTTTTTTACAACTATTGGGGATTTTGCTTCCAGAACTGAAGCAGGAATGACAGCGTGGTGCACTAACCAAGCAGGCGGAAGGCGCCGTTTTTCTTGTCTAGAGCGGAAGCGCAGCCATAGGATGGTCCACTTTGAACGCATTTATCTTAGGTTTCCGTATTCGGACCAGTCAAGTGTTATATATCGAATTGCTTCAAATTGTGTAGCGGATAATAGAATTTAAAAAAATCGAAAAAAATATCATTTTTTTCGGACTGACTCCCCTTAAGTCAAGGCATTGAATTACCCGACGTAACTCAGGTCACGACACCGGCCGGCTCTTCGAGTGCTCTAAGGAATACGGTATTCGGTCGAGTGGATAGTCTTTGCCTATCACAATTCACATGCCACAACAAATCACCAATCAAACTCTCAAAAATGACCTTTTTCCAGAAATCTACCCGTTAAAAATTTATGAAAATTGTTATTGCTGAGAGTTAATCAAAGAGCAACCACAAAAAAACAAAAACTGAAACGAAATTCACAATACAACTCTGATAAATCAATACTTAATACAGAGCTCGCAAAAAACATGTGCGGGCTCGGATACCTAACCGGAACTCACCAGCCTGTATGCGACTGGTTCGGTGTTGCGTTCCGGCCTTCTGTGCCGTAGGCCTCGCTTCAGCGCCGGCTTTCCTCCCTTTGTCGGCCCTCAAGCGACTGGCTTCCCCCTCAGTGAGAAGCAGGTGACAACAATAAAACTTGCATTATCCCTCTAACTACGTCCATCACCGCCATTTTCCTCCCGTTTACTGCGTCTTGGTGAATGGGAGTCGTCATCGAGGGATTTTTCCCATCATAGTGCGAATGGGACAGACGACACGACGCCATCCGTTCCAGATTTCAGTCTGTTTCAGTCGCACTTAAGGGGCGATTTCCTACCTGCCGAATATCGCTGCCGAATTCAGTTGCGGGTTTTTGAATATCGCACTGTATTTTCGGCATCTGCATTTCTAGTCACAATTCGCACAACACTTCTGTCTCGCTGCGTGGTGCGGGACAGACTGCTCTGGGAGCAGTCGCCTGTCTCGCATTCCGCTGCGACGTACACTCCCTGCCGAAATCGGCAGTTAGGAAAATGGCTGCACCCAGTGCTGTGTGTTGAGTCAGTGCCGAATACCGCAGCATAAAATCGTAGCGATATTCGGCAGGTAGGAAATTGCCCCTCGCCAGTCGGAAGAGTGGGGTGAATCTTGCCGGACAAGCACTCTTGAGACGGACTGCCCACATCTGAAAAATTAGATATTTTACCGGATTGCCGCAATTACGTCATCCGTCAGGCCCCTTTCACACCAAACGAATTTGAATCAATCATAATCACTCTGAATCAAGTTGAATCTGATTGACCAAGATTCGGCTTCGAGCGCTCCGTTTAAATGTGAAGGAACTCTTTTCCTGCCTTCAGACCGGACGAATCTGGTTCAATCAGTATTGATTCGAGGTTGCACTTGATTCAACCGGTCAGATTCCTCGTCCGGTCAGTCTTGAATCAACAACCTAACGAGATGGATGTGGAATTATTAATTTTAAAAGTAAAAGAAAATAGTGCGTCCACAGGTCCCACCAAATCCAGCAGTATTACGAACGATTCCTCGCTCTTTCGGAAGAAGTCATAGAATTTCTTCTCATCATTTTGTAGGTCAGGATGTAAATGATGAAACATACGAAATTCCGGCCTTTTCCTATTTATGTGATGTATCCACACTTTTGTTGTTTTCTGTTTCCGCCGTTGCCTCCTACGAATCACTATTGCATTTAAAACAACTGCGTCCATGATGATAGCTCAAAAGCAACTAAAAGAAGGAAAACAAAATGAAGATGAAAGGATTGTTATAGATTCAGGTTGATTCAGCTGGCGTGAAAGCGTGGAGTTGAAGAATCAGATTCAACTTGATTCGGAGTGATCCAGATTGATTCGGATTCGTTTGGTGTGAAAGGGGCCTAAGAAGCTGTTGATGGTTGTGTTATCTTGTTTTATGGTTGTCATCAAGTAAGAGTCAGTATTTTTACGATCCTCGAATTGTGATTTCATTTATAGAAAATATATTTCTGTACCGCTTAAGTATAAGAATAACAATAATAAACAAATGAAACACTCAAATTGAACACGGTTTTATGGAGATGAGGCCAAGTTGGGTTAAAAATACCTAGGTGTATGTACCGATTTGCGATCTCAAAAACAACTTAGGTACCTTCCTAAAGATCCTATTCCATTTGTGTTTTGAGACATTCTTTGATTATTATAGATTGGCAATTTTCTACTTTCCGAATAAGTAGGTATTTGAAAAGAGATAATACTTTTGCAAAACGAAGAGGAAGTATAAAAATACTGTAGGTAGGGTAAGTTACCATACGTTAAGTTACACACGTTAAGTACTTCTTATGGTTTTTGTTGGTTCTTCTTAATTTCCACAGCTTTCACTCAATTTGGATGAAATGTTCAGGGATTGTGCGAGCTAGGGGGGTAGACGGACCGCTATCAGTTTCATTGTTCTCAACTCAAAACTTCACTCTGCACATGCGTAAACGTAAATTCAACCAAGTATCATTCTCTCACGCCCTAGTTGTCCGATCCCGCTCAAATTTGGGGATAGTTAAGAGAAGACAATTTGAGCATTCCATATCAATAGATGATCGTAACATTAGTATCTCCAGCGCATGCTTAAATGTGAAATGGGGCGGTCCGGGTTTGGGCCCGCACGTATGAAATTACGACTAGTTTGGGCCCGCACGTATGAAATTACGACTAGTTTGGGCCCGCAGCGCAACGGTTTTGGGCCCGCTGGGTTTTGAAGGCGAAACTGGTTTGGGGCCTTCGGAAAACCATACTTTAATTGCATCACAAGAGTGTATTTTGTCAATTCTTACGATAAATATGAGTTGTTTATGAGACATGATACATAGTCGTACGTAATATCCCTGCAAATAAGAAATTACATTACTATTCATGGCGGTACGAGAGTCTGTATGTATGTAGGTACCTATTACTGCATTCATGAAGGTATGTGATAAATGTATTTTAATTAGGCTCATACGAACAAGGTCTCAGTCAGAGCCTTCATGGTCTGCGCCCACTCCGGTAAGGAAGGCATAGCTTTAAAGTACTCCGTAGGTACCTAAGAAGAAAAAAAGGACAAAAATGTATTTTCATTTCAATTTCCTTTCATATCTGAAACGCTCTTTCCTACCGGTAAAAACCGAGCCCCGACACTGACGGTTTAAAAACCGAAACCTCACACTTCCGTCACTTACCGTGCGGAATTCGGATAACTTGAAATTCCCAATGTCACAATGACATTTTTACCACGCCTACTGGAAAACCTGTCTGAAATGACCAAATCCATTGTGAAATGCAAGAAGACAAATACGCGACTACTGCACGGCCGACGGAATTCATATCGCAGGTTCACAGACACGTTTATTTCATCAAAACACACGAGCCCAAAGGTGAGACGGTTCACGGGCCGAAACCCGTTGCCATTTCGAGGGCCTTCCACCCTTTGCGGGCCCAAACCCGCGACGCCCGTGAAATGCTAGTAACAAGCTCAACATTCACAGTTTTATTCGATTTTGTTGAAATTGTCAGAGATTTTGCTGGTTCGGCAGTACATGGTCTCCAACAGTATATTGATTGCTGCCAAATCAATGCTCCACTCTGAGCATGCGCAAACGTAAATTCCATTATGCTCCATTTTTTCCCATTCTAGTCGTTCGATTTCTTTCTAATCTGAATGATAGTTGGGAGACGACGGTTTGACCATCTCATATCGATTTCAATATCATTGTATCTTTAGTAGCTACTGCGCATGCGCCAATTGAAATTCTTGTAACGGCCTTAATTTGACAGTTTTCATCCGATATTGATGAAATTGCCGTTGAATGTGCAGGTTAGGCTCTAGATGGTTCCGTAATATTTCATTGTTCTCAAATTATCACTTCATTCTGCGCATGCGCAAACGTTAATTACATCGAGTATAATTTTTTGTTTTTTGTTTCTTGATTGAACAATTACGACGTTTTACTCTACATCTTGATTTATTACTCTTATCCGCTATGGAATTTTTCACGATCACCCATTTAAAATTTTTCAATGGTTTATACATTCATGTTCCGGAAACGAGGAGGCTTTGTGCCACACCTAACTCGGCAGACTTCTTTTGGATTACTCATATTGTATTTTGGGTTACTCTTATTGTATTTTGGATTACGACTACTGTAAACATATACAACAGCGAAGAATCCGATTCGAGAATAAAGAGGTGGATTAATGGAAACCTACGGTAAATGCTGACAAATCTTCGTACATGGAAATACCAAACAGATAATAAATACATCGGAAATGATTACACAAAGAAGACTCCAGTACCGCCACTGAGACCAAAATACCTGCCATTACCCATTTATCGATAAATCTAAAGAATTTAAGTATTTAGCAATAGTCTTTGATAGTAAACTGAAATTGGATACACATATAAAATACCTGTGCCAAAAATTAGGGAAACGCTCATATTTGCTTTACCCAATAAAATATATTCCTAAAAAATTGTTGATTCGGGTTTACTAGGCGTTATTTGAATCAGTAATGCAGTATACAGTCGTCATATGGGGCGGAACCTATAAATCTGATTGAAAAAATATACAAATTGCAAAAAAAAAACTTATTTGAAAAAAAAAAAAGAAAAAAAAAGAGACACGGATCTGAGCAATTGGGTCTTATAACCAGCCATAAAATATATGCAAGAATAATATGCTAATGTTTTTCCGGAAAAAAGCATATGTTCTATGATGATGTGAGAAAATCAAGAAATATTAATTACAGAATAAAATTATCCAAAACTAAAAACTGGTACATACTGAATACTACACGTTATAAAGGGAATAACTGTAATCAACAAAGAATTCAAAACGATAACAGAAATAATGCAAATTAACAATAAAAATCTCTACTGAAAAGAAATTAACAAACTCATCAACGACAAGCCATTCAGTTACTTTATGAATTGGGTGGCTGGAAAAACGTTGCATGTAGCAAAAGTTTAATTTTACAGAAGAGTGATTAATGTGAAGAGTAATATTGAGACTGCAGCTGGCAAACCGAAAAGCAACATACAACGTTTTTCCAGTAAACGAAACATCAGTGTTGCAAAAACGTACGAATGGTTTGCAAACATCATTCTTACCTTTGTTCATTCGGATTTTGTTGTGTTCAACAACCGAAATGGTATATTGGGGAGGGGTACGAATTAAAGTTATAATTGAATCTCGTGCTGAGATAGAATCTGATTTACCTGAGGAACGCCTTTTCCGCGCCTCCAGTAGGTTGATGAATTTAAGAAGTGAAAGAGACTGTCCATTGCATGTTAAATCGTCAAACTGCCGATTTCTAAATCACCAGTAGAAAGTTCATGGTGGGAATAAGTTTAAAACTTTACAGTATTCAATGTTTAAGATCCAAAACCACACAACAAGCTATTCATCGCAGCGCTGCAAGGAAGACGCGCGACAACATGGAACGTTTTTCCACCAAACCCAAGTGCCATTTCCAATTTTCTAACACAATTTAAACCATCATCAAAAACCGATTTGGTGAGAAAAAAAACGACATGCAACGTTTTTCCAGCCACCCATTTAATTCACGAATGCATTAATACTGAACTAAAATCTGCATATCCACACATTTATTGTGAGTAGTACCAAAACCTATTAATATCTATTGTCATTTGTAAACATCATAGTTTTGTATACATCATTATAGCATAATGATAATAAGTACTCAACATGTCACTTGAGTCGGGCTCCTTTCCGGATAAGTGGAAGATCTCCTTCGTTACGCCTGTGCATAAGTCTGGAGACAAGAGCTTTATAAATCACTACCGCCCGGTTTGCTCACTTTCCGCAATCCCCAAGCTCTTCGAGAAGTTGATTGTCGCTCAGCTCACACCCAGATTTGGGTCGTTCATTGTTGATGAGCAGCATGGATTTGTGCGAGGCCGGTCTACATCCTCAAATCTCCTGGTCTTCCAGGATTTTGTTATGGATGGCTTCCAGAGTGGGGTTCAGACGGATGTGATAGCTACAGACTTTGCTAAGGCTTTTGACAAGTTATCTCATCGCCACCTCTTATCACTGCTTGAGTCCTTGGGAATTCATGGATCCTTCTTGGCCTGGCTGCGCTCTTATCTAGTGGGACGTCAGCTTGTTGTGCGTGTGAAGGGGGCTCTTTCCTCGTCTTTTCTTGCCTCCTCTGGAATTCCGCAAGGTAGTCATCTGGGGCCGCTGTGTTTTCTTATAATGATTAACAGTGTTGTCGACCAGACCATCGCTGATGGAGTACGATGTCTTCTCTTCGCCGATGATCTTAAGCTCTTTGTTCATTCGAATTCACCATTGGACTGTGAGTCGCTGCAGGCATCGATTTACCGTCTGGAGGATTGGTGTACAGCAAACCACCTTTTTTTGAATGCATCAAAGTGTTCTGTCGTGACATTCCACCGCCTATCCAAGCCAATCGTGTACAACTACACCCTCTGTGGCGCACCCCTCCGGAGGTCTGATGGGTTGGTTGACCTTGGAGTTTTTTGTGATGAACGTTTATCATTCTCCAGTCACATTGAGGCGTTGGCGTCCAGAGCTATGCGCACGCTTGGGTTCCTTAAGCGGAACACTAGGGAATTCTCGAGTGTTGATGCCATTGTGACGATCTACAAAGCCCTTGTTTTACCCACGCTCGATTACGCTTCCACGATCTGGTCTCCCTCATATGGAATTCATAAATATCGGCTCGAGCGAGTACAGAAGAAATTCTTACGATACGTCGCCTACAAGATGGGTATAGCATATCGCACTCCCAATGCAATAGGGCCACAACTCGAAATTCGGTGATTTTCGGTTTTTTGACCTCAAACAATCACCGCAGTTAGCTTTATCAGCCCACTCGACCGTTTATTAAAATGAAAAGCTCTAGTTACCTAAATCCATCGAAACGTCCTTGTTGCACTGTCGTTTTTTCTCAAATTATGAAAGCAACAGAGCCACAAGTCGAGATGTGTCTGTATTGCACCGGCACAATCTTTTATTTTTCTCCATTCACTAGGCCATATGTCGAAATGCGTCCCTGTTGCACTGATATGGTTGCCAAGGTAATCCATCGAATGTGGTAAGTATTTCATTGTTACGCCTATTGAAATTGGACCTGCGCTGGGCCAAATCCACTAATTATTATACACAGAAGCCTCATGACTATGTTTGCTCAGCTGGCCCAGCTCATTTCACTTTAAGCGCCGCCTCTCTTGTTCCTTCTGCCTTGCATTGTCGACGATTCTCGCGGTAGTTTGTATCGTATGTATGTTGCAGCGATGAAAAAAAACAACCAGCCATTTGCCAAAAAGTCTGCCTATGAAAACACATTCAATACCGAATTCAACTTGGGATTTTTTATTCCAAAAAAAGATCAGTGTACTTTATGCACATCCTACTCAAATTCGAGCCCAGAAGAGAAACAAAAAATGGAAGCAAAGTATCAAGAACACCAACTGAACAAGGAAGCCATACGGGAAGAGAAAAGGAGAGATGCGGAACTTTCCAAAGAAGACCAGACTTCATCGAAAGTAGTGTGCTACGATCTCCAAGCTGTTCTTCAAACTCCTTGTGGTGAAGTAAATTCATTTTACTATAAAAGGAAATTGAACTGCTACAATTTTACACTTTATGACATTGGATTGCGAATCGCGGAGTCAATGAGATTGGAAGCTTCGTACTCCATTTTCTTAAGAATTTCTGTGAGGGAAAAGATATTATTTTCTACTCAGATAATTGTGTAGGCCAACAAAAGAACAAAGCTATGGCGTGCATGTACATACATGCAGTGACAACTATGGACATCCCCTCCATTACCCACAAATACCTGATAGTTGGTCACACTCAGAACGAAGGTGACGCGATGCATTCAACCATTGAGCGTGAAAAACAGCGCGTTCTTAAAATGGCCAAAAGAGCGAATGGAGAGTCAACGAACATTCCGATTGCGGTACCCCAGCACTGGACTCCAGTTTTAAGAAACGCCAAAAAAACGGGGAAGCCCTTCATTGTGAATGAAGTGGCTACAGAAGAGGTAGTGGACTTGAAAAAATTAGAAGCTGACATGCAAGTAAATTTTAAAATTAACGGTGCCAAGGAAAAGGTTTTGTGGACGGAGATGAAGGTAATTAAAATAGTGAAGGGAGAGTCTGAGCTGAAGTACAAGACGGACCACAGGGCAGAAGAGTTTAAAGAAATTTGTTCTGAGCGGAAGCGAGCACAAGGGCGTCCACCTTCCAAAAAGTTGAGTCCAGCCTACAAGAAGCCACAGAAGATCCCAGCGGCCAAAGCAAAGGACTTGATGGACTTGTGCCAGAACAACATCATCCCCAAAGTACACCACAGTTTCTACAAAAGTTTGAATTAATTTCTATTTTGATTTTATAATCCATTTACCAATAAATTTTATCTTATTATTCCATTTTTTTTCAAACAAAAAATCTAAGATTACTAGTAACCAACCTCCTAGGGTATTAATAATTCAATAAGACAGTAAAAAATCGTCCATTAAAAATTAATTATTAATAAAAAATAATAAATTGTGTTAAAAACGACGTTATTATTTGTGGTTTTTATCGTTGTATCGATAGTCTGCAGGATATATGGTGTTTAGGATGAAGCCGTAACTTCTAACACTTGAGATATTTCAATGCAACAAGGACGTAAGTCGACTAGGGCATAAACTACATTATGCACGTAGAAAAACTGGACAGTACCTGTTTTCAGACGAGTAACGGAAAGATTTTATAGCACTTTCAAGATCTGAAACATTAGCTTGAATTTTCTACACGCGTTCAAAACTTTAAACTGAGCGTCCTGAAAAATTCGAATTTTCGAGTTGTGGCCCTATTGCACTGAGAGTGCGATATCAGGACGTCGACTTCGAGTCTCTACAGCGTAGATGCGGCTTGACCACGCTCGAGAGGAGAAGATGCGTGAATGACCTAGTTCTTCTCTACAAGATCGTCAACGACGTGATCCACTGCCCACCCTTGCTGTCAAGGATTGATTTTCTTGTCCCTCGCATCGCTTCCCGATCGCCGTTGTTGTTCAGTGTCCCCTTTACTGCTACAAACTATGATCGAAATCGACCGCTTTACCGTCTTCCCCGAAGTGCCAATCTCTTTTTGACTTTTTATCCCCAGTTCGATTTCTTTTTCTCTCCCCTCTCATCGCTCAAGTCTTTATTTTCAAACTCCCATGTTTCATTTCAGTAGTTTTTCATTTCCCCCCTCCCCTTTTTGTTTTCTTTTCTCTTTAAATGTTCCCTTGTTAGAATGACTTATTATTTATAAAATGTAATTGGGCTTGCCCGTATTAAATAAATAAATAAATAAATAAGTACTTATCATTATTAACAATTAATATTGTGAGTAAAAATAATGAAAATTAACACCAACTCTGCACAGCATAACTGATACTTTCTAGCGCAGTCCTGAATTTGATTGTTTTCTTTCTTTAAATATTGATTAAGACAGATTTTAAGTTGCCACAAGATGATATGTAAACATATAATTTATGATGTATCCTGAAGGGAACCAGTCTATTTATTTACATAGGTACATGGTGGCCGTCAGTTTTGAATTCTCTTATACATTTATGTAATATTATTCAAAAATTGTTCTATTTCTCAAACACCTTGCATTCAAAAACTTTTGACCCAAAAGTGCAAAGGGATAGCATTTTCTGGTGTTCTAATTCTACAATATGAGTTTTTTCCACGATTCCCACAAAATCAAAGCACCGCGCGATATGGCGACTGTTGGTATCACTTGAGGACCTCTTCAGAGTCACTTGAGGTTGTCTTCAGCATCACTCGGGTATATCATGGCCATCATGGGCGTCACTTGCTTTCAGGGCCCGACGGAAGCGAAGTCACTCGAGTGTCACTTGCTTCCAGAGTCTTCGGGGCGGAGCCCTCCCCCGAAGTGAAGTCCGCTCCTAATTTGTTTTTAATCTGCCCGGGGTGGAGGAGAAGGAGCGGCTCCTTTGAAGTCCGCCGCCGCTTCAAAGGAGCCGCCTTCGCCTTCTCTTCAAAGGATAACCGGGGAGTTTATTAATTGAGACGATGACGCCGGCATCCTTTGATCTTTCTCTCCCCCCTCACCTCAACCACCGGGTGGTTGGCGCTACCTTACTTTACTTCCACACGGACTTTGATCTTCTCCCTCGTATCTTTGTTTGTCATCTCGTACCTTATTTATTTGAATTAATCCAGAATGAATCTCATAAAGAATAAGTCACTAAGTATAAATTATGACAATTGAAGAAGACCGTTTTCAAAACATGCCCTAAGATGCTAATTTGTTATTCCTTTATGGACTTTTTTAGCGAATTTTCGAAGAAAAAATGAGCTATTTAGATGGCTTTGAAATTTCGAAAGTGAGTTTGAAGGGTCGGGGACCCCCTACAAATCCGTTTAATACGTCAAAGAACTCAATCCTAGATTTTAACATTCGTATGTATGTATGTATATAATATTATTTGTTTCGTTATTGACCGTTGGAGCAATATGTAGGTATATATGTAGGTTCTTGAGGGTCGGTCGTTCGAATCACAAATGCTTTGATTTGGTGACGTTTCAGAAATTTGTTATTTCTATTTTCAAGCCCTACAACAAGATAAGTATTACAAGGTAGGAATATAGCAAACTGTGATGTTGTTTTTTATAATTATTTGTGGTACCTGTTCTAGGTGTGGTAATAGAGAGTTTTTGGCGAATTCAACTTAACGTCACCCGTCACCGAAGTCTTGAGGGAGTAATTGAAGATGCTAACCCAAATGGAACCGGGGGCACGGTTGCCTCAATTTTGAAGTCACGTTAACGGTGGTTGGACAAGCGATATTTTCCCCCCAGTTGTCTTGTCCACTGGTTGACTAATCATTTTCTTAATTTCGTATGAAACGCCGATTTTCAATCCTGAATTCGAATTTCATGTTAGTTTCAGTAGAAATACGGGTTAATTCCTCTTTTAGCGAATTTTTGAAGAAAATTAAGCTATTGCTCTCACCTCAAAATTTGTAGAATGTGAATTTTTGAAAAAATTTTATGCAGAAATCCGTTTCAGGCTATTCTGAATCATATTCTGAAGTTTAACGCATTTTTTTATGTATGTATGTATGTATGTATGTATGTATGTATGTATATATGTATGTATGTATGTATATATGTATGTGTCATTCCAGACGATAACTGTCCGTAGAATTGTGCTAGAAACTTCAAACAAATTTTAAAATGTTAAGGACACAAAACAAAAGTTCAAGTTCGTTGGCCAGCATGATCGGATTACATCTTCGGGTTGAAATTTTCAAAAATTTAGTCAAAAATTTCAAAATAGCCTGTTTTTTGCGATTTGTTGTGCGAAATAATTTTTTCAGCATACTAACATGTGCTATATTCGGAATCAGCGTAAAATTTCCTATAAGAATATGTATCAAGTTTTCAAAAATTTCAAAGTTGAAAAATCAGTCTAAAATCGAAATAATGCCGTTATGATAGGATACTGTTAAGATTTCAACTGCCTTCAATACTGACCACATTGGACATAGAAATCTATGAATATTTACCTATATTTGTCTTTAAATCTTCAAGATTAGTTTAATAATAATAAAGTATGAGTACCTCCTAATTATTTTTAATAATTTGCTTCCATGTTTGTCTATCAAAATCATAAACTAAAATTTCTCTACACGATCAATAGCGACTGAAATGTCGAAGATTTCTTCAAAAATTCGCTCATGGGGTCATGCTGCATGACTGGACTTTTTTAGTATTCAATTCGTAATCAAGGCATGGATTAACGTAAAGGTAGTAAGTCTCAAGTGTGGACCACCGCGGTTTAGTTGCACTTATAGGTCATTAGTCGCTACGAACTTCATGTTTTTGGGTTTTCCGTTGGGTATGAACAACCAGTATGAAAAAAGTATTTATCTCTATGACAATGAACCAGGATTTTACCTGACGCAATTATCACTTCACGAAATGTTCACATGAAAATAGCTGAGAGATCAGGCGAACTAAGAACAATACTGCGAAAAAGTACCGTGTCATAAAACTCAGTTTTCTCATTTAAAATATGTGGAATAATAAAAGAAGCAAGGCTCTAATCGACCAAATAGAGCCAGTGCGCAAAAGACCGGATTTTTTCGATCGAGTTGAAGGCTAGTAAAGCTAGACAGCGTTGGCGGACTTCAGATGGCACGTTCGGTTTCTACGCAACTTGAAACGTAAAATGACCAAGTTTGAAGGGTGTTAAAAAACCTTCCCGCTACATCTATATAATTAGTTGGTACTGCTGTATGGGGAATTTGAAGAAAAACTATTTTTATGTACTTCAGCAGTACTCGAGTAATTTTGAGGTGCCCAGTAGTGTTACATTTACAGGAAGGTTAGGCTGGTGTCATGTGCCTTTAGCAGTGCGTTCCGAATCACGATCACAACGCCACTTTCGCCACTTCAGTTAAATCCAGTTAAGGCACTTCCCCTCACAACGATGACGTCACGGAGGGGTGATAGTTCCCTCTCCCTTCGGCCTCCCGCATCCCGTGCATTTATCGCATCCCGCGCTTTTATTTAAACAATGATCTTTTAGTTTTAGTACCTGCCTAACAAAGTAGGTAGGTACTTAATTTCTTTTTTTCAAGCAAAGGGTTGAGCTTCAATGTATAAAATGAAATTTATAGAATTGGTCCATATATTACTAAATATTGATATATTCAACCAGGAACCTACCTACTGTTCAACTATACGAATTTAAAACGATTTTTTAAAAGCACATTTTGGATAGGTAGGTAGTACATCTCTATTGGTAATCACAAAACGCGTACGTAGATATCATCCTATTTTCAGGGTTCTTGATTTTTGGGAATAACTAGAAATTTTCGATTATGAAGACCTTAGTAGGTAGACAATTTGCTTTTTTGTAATACTAATCATACTAAATACATAATGAGCCAAAACGGACTACCATGAAGGGGTTTATACCAACATTATTCGCTACAGGTACTTACTCAATAAACGGCTCCAATTATTGTAATGTATATTAATGTACGTACCTACGTTATCTTACACATTTTGACTTTGTGTTGCATACGAGTCTGCAACACATTGGGACATTTTATGCCTTTAGTTCAAGAATGAACATTAATATGCTGGATTCTATTTTGAAAAATAATTTTGACGAATAATATTCAAAACAATAATTTTCATCACAGTTGTAACAGTTTCAATGATTTCAATAAACTCTTGTAATAAAGCAATTATCTCTACCCACGGCTTCATTTTGGCGTTTTCTCGGAGTGATTTCTAACGTAGAAACTAATAACAACAAAACAAGCGGCATTGTTTACTACATCCATTACTTACATTTTTAAATATAAAATGGCGACATAAATACCAAGAGCAAGTACCTACGAGAGAAATGCGTGATAAATCGAGAGCTTTCAAACGAATGGTGATCGATTTCTGTCGAAGTGCCAAAGTAAAGACGTGTCAATGTCAAAATCAAGACATGTCAATGTCAAAATTCACGCTCATTTGCGATAATGTTATCTTATCGCCCGTCTTATCACAACGACCACGCCGACCCAGCTCCAGACATGGGTCGAAGATGGAAGATTTCACACGCCATATTTAAGGGTGGGCGAAGGGTGGGAGAAATCCGTGACGTCATCGATGTGGCGAAATGGGCGATCATGGCAGGAAACGGAACGGCAAATGGCGTCTATTTTGGGGCAAAAGTGGCGAAAGTGGCGTTGCGATCGTGATTCGGAACGCACTGTAGGTCCCCAAAAGGGTGACGTTGAATGAGCCATTCTAACGTACGACATTGCGAACGTCCCCTCAAGGCCACGTTCTCTTGGGTATGTTAGGGTGACGTTAATGGTACGTTAGTGGTCACCAAAAACTCTCTAATGACTGGTTACATTGACGTGTGGTAATGACTTGGTTAAATATACTAAGATTTAACTGACCGACCCTCAAGAACCTATATACAAATACCTACATTTGTATATAACTATATATTTACAGGGTGTATTTCCAGACGATAACTCCCGTAAAATACGGCGATAAAAAATTCGTTCCAACGCAGAAAAATCCATCCTAGCAAAAGATAGGTCAAGTTCGCTGGCCAGCCCGATCGCTCCAGAATTTTAGGCTCAAATTTACAATTTATTGGTTCCAAAATGATAAAAAATCGGTTTTTTGACAAAAGGGCATGTGGGATGTCACAGTCGAAGTATTTTTCAGCTCTGAGTCGATTTCAACCACACCCAGCTCTCTAAGATTCGTAATAAGTGAGAAAAATCGATTTTTAGGTGAAAAATGCCAATAATTGACTAAATTTTTGAGTTCGGCTGCGTGTCCTAAAATTTTTTTTTACGATCTCGTCACACTGCTGTCCCCTCAGTTTTATGCAAGACATGGTTGGGCTCGATGACCAGAATTCAAGTGCCTAATTTATTGTTATCCACTATTTTTTTGTGTGCTTTTTCTCAAGAATTCAGACAAAAATGGCTAACACGTGAAACGGATAACTTTCGGAATATTGAAACACTCCTTCTTGCCAAAGTGTGGAAAAAACGGTTTGTTGGAATTTGGGTGGGTTTGCTTTGTCAAAAGGACTTTTTTAAAAGATTCAAGAAGAAAAGCTAAATGGGACTGTTCACAAACGCAGATGCAAAACGATCAATACAACCTCCAGCCAGCTTCTTTGCTACTCAAATACAGTGTGAGCCATAAAGCGGACTATTTTGAAATCATGGGCAAAATTCAACAAACGCATTTTTCAACAATTCATTGATACTCCATACTCCCCCTCCGCACACCATAGTTGCCAGGTGGTATTGGGAGAAAAACCGGACACCATGATCAGCAGACTCAATTCAATTTTATTGTATAACCCATAGGTACTACAAGAAGTTCCTTAAATACATATTAAAAATTGAACATGATATCTTGCCTTCATTCCTGCCTCAACAAACAATGTTAGACTTTTCCGTACGATGTATCAAATAATTACTTATATAGGTCTACATAATTTACGTATAATCAATCAGCACTGCATAGTTAACATAAATCACAATCAATAATGCCTAAACTCCACTGCCAAATTTCAATAATAATCTTGAGTCATTACCATAATCTCCAAAGCGGTGTTGATCGTCGTTCTATCTCTTGTAGATTTTCATCTCCTTCTTGACCTATTTTCTGGAGGAGGAGTATTCACATTAGTATTCACTTCTGACCCAGTAGATGTGGAATCCTCCAACGTAATTCGTCCATAATGAATGATAAGTTTTTTCCATCAACCAATAGTTCATCTCCAATCAAGACGGCCTTGAAACTTTAGTGAAACAATTCAGAAGATTGTCAAATCCAACTGTCTGAAGTAATAAGCTTTTGAAAGGTTTGGACAACATTTTGATTTCGTTTCAATTGCGTAGATACATTTTTGCTGGATTTAAAAAAAACGCAGTATCAGTGATGGCAGGGGGAGGGGGGGTGAATGAAGTGGTATTATGATCGCAATCATTTCCAGGTTGTCGAGTACAGTCAGCACAACGTCCCATTAGAGAAAGAGCGTGGTTAAAAAACAAAAACCTGGTCATTTTTTGCTCTTTTAATGAAAACCGGACATTTAGAGTTCAGTAGAAATTTTTGCCTGGACACCTTGATAAAAAACCGGACTGTCCGAGTCAATACCGGACACCTGGGTCCTATTTTATCAAGCAAAAAGTGCCAGGTTACAAGCCAATTTTATGTACAAGTTGTAAAAATGAGTGTGCAAGCGTTTCATAAAGGTACAAGTGTAGACTTGTAATGCACTGTGAAAATTAACAAGTGCACAGGCGAATTTGGACAAGTTACAAGTGTTTCCCCATCATTTTGAACAAGTCACTGTTTTACAGTTGTAAAAAATGGCCGATTTTTAACCTACGTCCAATGGCATCGTGAGTTGACAATTTTTTGGTGATTAATATGTGGGAATCATCTTTTGCTGAAGAATAGAGACAAGAAGCATTCAGCGTAGAAGACGCCTAAGATTTTTTTCGGCCACGATTAAACGGTTATTCCGTGGGTATTTTTGAGTTTAATGAGAGATGTAGGATGTCTTCCGAGACCCTTGAAAGATTCAACTGGTGCGTGACCCTGTGAAATTTTTCCTAGTCGGGTATTGAGGATCTCCCCATCATTGAAGAACAAAGTGAAGTATGAAGATCCCCTCGAAGTTACAGATGACATTTCTAACCCAGCAGCATTAAGACTTGATGAACTGATCAATCATTTCTGCTGAATGAAGGAGGAAAATTCGTTAATGCCAGCCATCAGAAAAAGTCAAAATCAAATACACACTTTCTCCACTTTCCAGTTTATAATTTGTCTGTCTTCCAATTATTACAACTGGTCATGTACCTACGATAAACATCCTATCGTGTACTTAACACCGTTTTTGGTTTATTATTTCCAATAATAAGCATACGTGATCGTGTAGAAAAAAATGTTTATAACCCCCCCTCAAACTGTCACTTTACGTTTCAAGGTGCGAAGAATCCAAATTTGAAATGTCCGTCCGCCGTTCGCCGTCCGGGCCATAAAAGGCCTAAGAATTGACTTAAAAAACCTGTTCTTTCGCACATCTAAGACATCCATCTTTGGGGTCTAGTTGGTCCTAACGTTTAACCATTCCGATCGCTTTACTCTCATAGATGCTATGGGCCGAAAACGGGCGAAAAAGTGTATTTTTCGAGACTTTGAGTGTTAGACGCACGCCTGGCACGCTTGGCAGGGGGTCACGGTGGATGGTGAGGGGGGTGAGCGGGGGGTGGAGTGAGAGGAGGCGCCGCGGCACCTTGTGGTGGCTGGAGTGACCAGGGGCGTAGCAGAGGGGTGTAGGAGAATGGATATTTATTACTTTTACGTGTTATACCCATATAATACACCACGGCACCATGAGGTGGGTACAGCGTTCCTTCGAGGCATGAATATATGTTTTTTTCTAGGTCACATTTGTGTGTTAATACCAATGCTTTTCCTACGCATATTTAATAACATATCCTCTCGACTTTTCGTACGTACTTAGATAATGCTATTATTAAGGCAATAACTATTTGAATAGATAGGAGCTCAAATCGAGAAATATAAACATGCGTATATAATTATAGAAGTATAGGTTGTGGCAACTCGAAATGGGACACGCCGAGGAGTCTGGACGGGCCTTATGACGTACGCAAGCCAACTAAAACTACGATCAAACGCAATTGAAAAAATAAAAATAATAAACCTTTGTGTAATAATTTGCAGCGTTTTATGTTATGATTCGCTGTCAAAACCTCAATTTCGGCATCCTGCTTGAAGTTGTTCATTTCGTTTTTCCCCACACGCCAATTTTCTTTTCTGCGACACTTGTAAACTTAGCTTCTTCAAGTGTAACTTTTCTACGCTTGTACTCTTTGTTTTGGTGAAACACTTGTTCTAGTTTACCGTGTATCACACGTAACTGTACTTGTTAACTTTTACACTTGTAACTTGTTGTTATATGAAATAGGCCCCTGGCAACCCTGTCCCACACACATTTACCTAAAATTTTGAAACCATCTAAATAGCAAATTTTTTCTTGGAAAATACTTTAGATACTGTCAACTCAAGGCCTTGTTTACTGTTTCAGAAGGGGGAGACTGCATCCAGCTGTGGAAGAAGACGAGATGCCATCGGCGGTCTCCGTCCAAGCGGGCAGCTTCCTGCCAGCTCATATTCCTCCCAGAGGTCCGCCTTGCAGATGGCCAAGGTAAGTGAAATTGGCGTGTCTGAGCTGTCGAAAGTTGATGAAATCGTATTTTTTGGGGGATTATTTTGTTCGTTTTTATGAGAAATAGTTAATTGAACCCAAATCCCCAAAGCTCAAATGAGCCCAATGTGAAATGAGCCCACCCCTCTAATCAGACAAGGTTATATTTGAATTGAGCCCACAGTGTTTCATCAAAAAGCGCCCAAAAGTTTGACTGTCAAATGGTAGGTAAGTACAAAAAAAAAGCTATGTTTATCATCATATAGATAGTTTATCACATCATCATCACTATTCATTGCAATTTGCTCATTAGTAAATCAGATATATTATATGTATATTTTTGAATTGAAACAATAAGTACAATCAACAAATATTAATTTTAAAAAAATAAAACTTCTATCTTTACACGATTAATGTATAAAAGGTTGAGTTTTTATTGGAAGTAAATATGCCGATTTTTCAATTTAGCCCATGTTTGTATCACACCACATTTTCTACACATCAAGGTTCTCAACAAGATCTTTTTCGCATTGTAATTGGAGCTATGGGCGTAGACTCTTATCAGTCATTGTAGCCTTAAAACTATTTTTCATATGTTTCGAACCACTGAATGCTTCCATTGAAAGATAGGGTGGATTCGGATGTGTGTGAAAAATGTTTATTTGGGTTAGTTTAGACCGAAAATAGAGTAAAACGCCGTCAAGCGCAATATTCTATCTTAATTCGTTTTCAAGATATATTAATTGAGAAATACTGAGGAAATTTGGGAAAACTTGAACAAAAAATGCCAGTTTCATACACCAAAGGAAAATAACTCCAGTATTTTATAAATACCTAGCACCTACAGTTGGGGAAAATCAGGATTTGATTAACTACGATTAGACGTCCAAATAGTTTTTTTTTCGAATTAAGGGCCACCTCTCAAATTTTCTTAACTTCTCCCAAGTCGGTGACAACTGAGGGGGGGAGGCTCCCTGACTGGTGAAGGTGAAGTTTCATACTCACCTATAAATATACCTACCTAATCATTATATAGTAAATCACTTATAGTAAATACCAAATCATATAGTATTGGAAATGTAGGTACATATTACATGTACATGTACCTTTACATGGTATTTGTTGTTTGCAGGAGACGACCTGCTGACTTGCCGTCCGGGCCACGGGTTCATCAGCTCGTGTCCGCAGAGCTCAGTCCACAGCCGCGTGTCCACCTGCGACCCGCTCGCCACCAACTCCAAGACCTGTGACACCACCAACTACCTCAAAACCCAGTGCGCCTTCATGCAAACTTGCGATCACGTAATTTTTCTATCTTATTTTCAACATTTATGATGCTTTAAAACGAAGATGAGGGTGTTGGAAACAGTTTTTAACTAAGTTGTCACCACTTCCCAACCGGCTGGAATGTGTTAGACAGTTTCTGTCAAAAATTGGAAAAACTGTCTACCTCGCCAACGACATAATCTAGCACTATTCTCGATACTTTTAATCGCAGTTACAAGGGGTATCACAACCTTGGATTAGAGAATGGAAAAGAACCAAGGTTGCCAGACTCGCTGAAGCAAAATACTGCAGATTTTAACAGAAAAATGCTATAGAAATACTGGAGATTTTTCCATTCGGAAATACTGTACAATACCGCAAATTTTAGTCAAAAACCGTTCAATATTCAAAAACACCTTAGCACAGGGTATTATGATGATAAGCCAGAGGGATTAGCACAGCAGACGATGGCCCCCACCATTGAATACTCACCTTACATGTATTTACACACATATGGGGTGGTGAGGGAAGAAACCTCTAGAACAATTATTTGGTAACAAATTAAATTTCGTACTAAACACTTTCTTCACTTTACCCGGTGGACTGAAGGAACAACTATACTGAGACATAGATCACTTTCTCAAGACTAAAGAATAACTTTCGACATGAACATGAAGATGAATGAAGGGTGAACTAGAGCATGATATATTTCACTGAAACCTCAATTCGAATATTTTCCCTAAATACCTACTGTATTATTCCACTCCGCTCACAATGTAAATAACACTCGAAAAACAGTAGGTAGATAGTTAAGTAAAGATATTTCAACTCTTTTCGATGTTTGATACATCAATGAGGCTTCATAATAGCGTTAGAGGTTACTTAGCCTATAGGCAGTAGCCCTCTTATAACCTATCTAAGCTCAGGCTGTCACGCTCCTCTAGCAATAATTATTACAGATGTGGAACTGTGGAACTTGGTGCAGTGGGCCTTTCCCCTACATCCCACAGTTTGTTTTCACTACCATTCGGTAATGCCCGCACTGAGATAATTATATTCTCCCAACACTGCAATTGGTTCCGGAAAGTTGGTTAGGTGGTTAGTCCATAAAATTATTCCTGAAACTCTCCATAATATTTATAGAATTGCCAATGTATCAAAGTACTTACATGGTGGTAGTAGGTACATGGTGGGGAAAAAAATTTGCTGATTTCGTTGTGGAACAACAGTTATATTTTGATTATTTGTTGTAAAGAAACATAAGTGTGAAAAAATGAGAAAAGTTGCTACATGAGTTTATCATTAGTGCATGCGCAGAAGCTACCTTCAATCCGGGAATCATGAAATCGTAGGGAAGCATTTAAAACCAACCCATACAGTAGTACCTACCAACTCAATGACCAAGACTGTAGAAGTAGTAGAAATTTTGTGCATATTCGGGTGTATACTAAATCAACACACATCCACTAGAGTGAGTGGGACTTTGAAATATATTTCCCATAAACCTATGTGCCGTTGAGAAAGTTGTGATTCCATCCATTTTCATAAACTAAACTTTAGACAATCTTGGCTTACAGAAAACGTAGAGCACATCATTCTTACCGCTTCAAACTGTGAATGTGAATAGGTAACCAACAATACAGAAACATTACTACATTCCCGACAATAACGACTTCACTTTCTCCCCTTCAATCTACAAATATGCAATTAGCGATACATCTCTGTATTCAAGGTAGTCTAGCGATCGTGATGGAATTCACGGGCATTTATCCCACGTTCAACTTTCTCAACTTCTAGCTGGCTTCTAAGCTAAGCAAAATCAGATTATTATGATCAGGAGAAATAATTGTTTCGAGATATTCACGTTTGTGCATGCGCTAGGCTCCAACAGACTCGAAGGTGTTCTAGCCTATAAGAGACCTTCTGAAGGTTAATCCGTTTAATACTGAGAGTTTCATCAAAATCCGTGGGTAGGGACATTAGCCACGGCCTGGGAAATGCCACAGACAGACTAGCAGACAGAACCAAGACTGTTCAGCTAGCTGTAAAAGACTGGAGGCTTTCTTCAGTAGATCAAGTAAAACTGCCACCGTTATTAGATCACTAGGTTTAGTTACCTACAGTTGAACCAATATCAAAAGTAAACGCTCCTGCATGTTGAATACATGCTCCAATATTGAAAAAATTGTTAAAGCCTAGCTTCAGATGTTGTTACAATTATGTGGTAAGTTAACAATAACGAGGGGCTTGGGAAGTGTGTTGATGAGATTACCTTGTGTAGGCGATGCTGATATCTGGAGGATGGAACCGGCAACTGGCAGAGGAGGAGTCTTTGAAGAACCTTCGCGTCGTGAACAAAATGCTGCTGAAAAACGGATTCCTTCCCAACAACATCAAAACCTTCTATGCCAGCGGATTCGTAGACGACGGTAAGCATATCGGGTGGATGGTGTAGTAAACAACTTGTGCAAGTTACTAGAACCCTTCGCAACGAGCTGTACCTTCCTCCTTTCTATGGTTCCATCAGCTTTCAGATTTTCACACAGAACAACTCTATTCCCAACTACATTCTTGTCTTTCGGCCGGTCTGCGATAATGAAAGTTTTATTTTCAACTATCGATGAGTATTCTGACCTGACAGCTTCTCTCCAGAGATGTGCATCCTCTTGAGTGAACGCTTTTGTCATTGTCATTTCAGCTACTCCTGCGGTTTCATCACTAATAGCGTCTTCAAAGAGCTCTTCATCTTCCTCTGCAACATCATAATCAGAATTTTCGTGTGTATCACTTGGAACAAGGACTTCGTTGTATAACTTCCTAGGTCTTCCTGTGCTTCCAGATCGTAATATATGAGTTCTTGATTACTTGAGCATTGCTCGGGTTCGTTTTCTGGAATATCTTACATGGAAATGTGCCTCTCACTTTCATTTATGTGACTGTTGTTCAGTCTAAATCCTGGAGACTTAGCGGTCATCCAACTTGCCACTCCTATAGCACAATCTCACACTGGTCATTGGGTCCATAGATACGCTCTATAGATTCACACTCAAACACAACATAGTAACCAGTACGAACTAAATCACTCGCGACGAAGTAGTCTCCTCGTAGTAAGTTGTCTCCTAGTCTCAATAGATCCTGCAGTCAAATCCATTGCAAAACACTCCTATTGAACGGTATACTCCTTGAAGCCACTGGGGTCATTCTAAAGATCTAATACGAGCCTAAGCTACTTCGGCTGAAGTTTGCATCTTTCTTGCGCGTCCATGTTGTGGCCAGCATCCCCTACCTCGTCTGACTGCTATGTTCTCTGCCATCGAAGCACCTCGCCAGAGATTCTGAGTACAGCTTTTGTTAAATGAAGTCACCGTTTGAGCCAAGTCTAGCTTGTGCATTAGCTCCCTTGTTGCAATCCTAACCAGCGTATCCTGGTCACCGCCTGAAAATAAACTCTTTTGAAGCTCCCACACACTTTAAGGCTTTGCAGCAATCTACCAATCTACTATCAATTATCTGCTTAAACCTGATGATAGTATTTTCTTGTACCTTCAGGGTACCTAGCTTGTCTGTAAGAAATTTTGTGGATACACTTATTATTAATAACTCTCTCTCGTACTCCTCCAGGCATACTTATCCTAAAAGCATGAAGTTGATCAAGCTTTCATACTTCCATCTTGGGAAATTCAAGTACAGGGTGGGGCAACATAACCCCCCGATTTTGTAACGCAATAAATAAAAAAGTATTAGAGATATTTGTTTACTTTTTTAAATTATGTGTAGGAAATATCTTAAAGTTTTTTTTCACATAGTTTTGAAAATCATATCGGCCAAGTGACGCCCTCCATTATCGATGCACTGAACGAACTGATTTCGCGTGTTTCGCATCACCCTCTCCAACATGTCGACCGGTATGTTCGCCACTTCCTCGCGGATGTTGGTCTTAAGGTCATCAAGAGTCTGTGGACGGTTATTGAAGACCCGGGACTTGAGGTAACCCCACAAAAAGAAGTCGCACGGGCTTAAATCAGGCGATCGTGGTGGCCACTCCAAATCGCCTCTGAGAGAGATGAGGCGTCCAGGGAAGTGCTCCCTCAACAAAGCCATCGAACTCCTCGCAGTGTGAGCCGTTGCTCCGTCCTGCTGGAACCATACGTCCCCTAAGTCCATTTCATCAAGTGGGGGGACAAAAAACTCCTCAAGCATATTGACGTAACGGTCTGAATTTACCGTGACCACCCGCTCATCTTCTTCAAAAACCAAGGTCCGATAATCCCAACTGAAAAAATTGCGCACCAAACTGTGACCTTTGGCGAGTGCAAAGGCCTCTGATGGAGTTGTCGGGGGTTCGTCCCGGCCCAGTAACGCATGTTTTGCTTATTGACACACCCGCTTAAGTGAAAATGCGCTTCGTCACTGAAAAACACAATTGCATCGTCAGGGACGCTTTCGAGGAACCCTTCACATCCATTTATTCGCGAATTGAAGTCGCGTTCCGAAAGTTCCTGCCCAATGGCCAACTTGTACGGATGAAGATGCAGGTCATCGTGAAGGATTCGCCTCACAGAACGCGAAGACAGTCCAAGGGCCGCTGCATGCTTGCGAGCAGAACGCTGCGGTGATTGGCCAATTGATTGTCTCACTGCCTCGATGTTTTCAGGAGATCTGATGGGGCGGGCGCCTACAGGTCTTTTTTTCACTACACTACCGGTTTCACGAAAACATTTGACCCAATCAGCAATGGATTTATGGTTCGGAACAGGGGCCAAGGGCGCGAGATTAAACCGATTTCGGAACTGACGCTGGGTTGTGATGACTGAGTTGCCATTGGATAAATAGGCCTCGACGGTGAACGCTCGTTGCTCTTTACTCCACCGCATGATCACGACTGACCTTGGTGGTAACAAAACTTTAAAACCTTATCTATCAATTGAGACCACGCCCACCCATCCACATTATCATTGAGCGGAATGGCGCTCATTTCAAATCGGGGGGTTATGTACTTCAATTCTAACCTAAAACCTTCTCTACCCTAGGTGGTCCACATACCCAGTTATCTCTGCTAGACATGATGACATTGATTTTCATTCTAAGCTGAGTTTTCGATCTGATATGGGCCCCTAATAGTATCAAAGCTACAGGGCTTCCTTCCAGTCTAGAAAGTAAATATGCTACCAGGATTCGCTAACACAAACATTTAAGAGACTAAATCTGTTCAGAAAGTCCTAAAGAATTAAGTGGATACCAATTGTTTTGGTATTTAGATGTAATCACAAGGCTTTGCAGCCTTGTTTGTTTAGATAAAAATTAAATAAACATTGACAACATTATTTGTATGATAAGTTGTACGTTTTGTAAAAATTGCAGACGAGCTTGGGGACGTGTACCCATCCAGCTTGAAGCTGGCGCTGAGATACCACTTGCGAACTCTGTGCGAGACGCCAAGATGCTCTGACTCGCTCGTCCTCTACCTCAACAGCCCTACTCGCCCTGATGGAGCTTCCTTGCTTTGGGATAGGGACAGTAACGGAGAAGTGAGTATTTTGCTTTTTCTCAGTATATACCTGGCAAATTCTCTTGGCGAGATCAAACAGCGCTTGAGGACATGCTTGTAATATGCAATGGAATAGTATATTGTAAGAAACGACAGCTTGTTGATGGCAATGCAATTCATGGAATACCAGTTGGATAAAGGCCCGATCACACAGGACGCGTTATAACGCGACGTTAGGCGTTCCAGTAACGTCGCGTTACCGTGATACGGTACATTGCATCACCCCTGTCACACACACGGCGGTACCTCTCAGCGATACTTTCAGTAACGCGTTGTCAGCCAAGCGGGTTGTACAAAATTACAAAATATCGGGCGCTGAGGGCGTTCTCCTCGGTCCTTCTGGTTATCTTCTGGATATCCACCGCTAGTAGTTCATGTAGGTCCTCGAAATTTTTTCTTGACATGCGGAAATAGTTCACAAAACGATCTTCATGTGAGCGCAACTCCTGACATAGACAGTGGTATTCCCAAGCTCTTCCCTCCTTTGATTGATTGGGTGCACCCAATACCGTCTATTCCTGCGATCTACTAGCGCTAGAAGAAGTAGAGCTTCTTCCTCATCAGAGTCATTGTCAGAAATCATTATAGATTATAGACAAATTAGATAAATCATAGACGCTGGGAACCGCGAACCCCTTGAGTAGCACAGACAAGACTGGGTCTCGCGCCCTGATAACGCCCAATAATAACGCGGTGTATGTGACGTTGCTGTATCGCCGAACGTTGGGGGGAGCGCGCGTTCCTATAACGTCGCTTTATAACGTGTCCTGTGTGATTGTGGACATTCTGGAAGTTACTTAGTTCTCGTCAACCAAATATTAGTAGGTCAAAATAAAAAAAAACGAGATAAATTGATATTAAAAGGATTTATCATATGCGTTGTAACAGAGTTACCTCCTGAGAGGTCCATCAAGCTCCCGTCAGAGCTCCAGAGATAGCGTTGTCGGCATCCCGTTGAGGAATCAATGGGAAAGACGCGCTGTTCTCGCTCATTCTAGACAGCTGGTTTGGCGTCGGATGATTTTCTGGTGACAGGAATATCAACCTTCCCCGAACATGGCTCATTAAAAGCTATGACTAGGGGTGGTATCTCTCTGACGGGATGCCTCTTTACCTCCTCTACCTTTTTATGAGGGTTTAGGCCCCCATTGCACCTCTGGGGGGGGCACCTAAATTCCTTATAGCGTTTATATCGTGATCCTGGAAGTATAAAACGTAGTTTTCACAAGTGTTTTTGCGGGTGATCCCAGTTTATTCAGCAAGACAAAACTACGTACAGAAAATTGATCAGCCCACGAAGTAATTATTCATTATAAAAATTCTTGACTCCCTATAATGAAAAGCCTTTTTTATTCGTTATCAAACAGAAGTGACGAAAACAAAAAAGTTAACATTCCACCTAGGTCTAACAAGAGTGTTGTGATGCACCCTTTTCGAGCTCTAGCTCTACTCTAACTCCGGTGTAAATAGAAAACGAGTTTAGAATAGCAGTCAGTTCTGTAACTACTAATATTAAAATTGATGAGGACAATTGGATAGAAAGGATTTCTGGTTAGGGCCGCTGTAACTTGATGTAGGCCTTTTAAGGGAAAGACGTAAGCCTTTGGTCCTCCTGACTGAATCAGGTTCCCACAGTTGAATTAAAATTAGGGCCTCCTTAGTTTCATCTCGTATTCTAACATGGACGTAATATTGTAGAAATAGAACAGTAAGGCACGTGAAGGAATGCTGGTATAATCCCAAAAGCATTTACCATCTAAAGTATACACAAATAAAATTTTTCATCTCCCGAAAGTGAAAACAATGGTTCCGCTACCTATACATAGGTAGGTAGACTCGACGGCAAAACGTAATCTATATGGGTACCTATTTTTCTCAATCATGTCTGTAGGTAATTTGTTTTTATAAAATTATCATTTACATAGGTCCCTTTTTGAGGTGGCCGTCGTCACTAGCAAGTACCGGGGGAGAGCGCTTTCGATGTAAAGACATCATCATCAGGCCGTCGAAACAGTACTGAAGTCCTTCAGTCGGTCTGTCACTTTATATAGCGGGGTCATCTTTCCCGTTCACTGATGTAAAGTGACAGACCGACTGACTTCAGCAATATTTCGACGGCCTGATGTGATGTCTTTAACCGCAGGCGCATACCCCCGGTACTCGGCTTGCTAGTGACGATTGACTCCTCTGAAAGGTGTGTAAATGATAATTATACTATTACTACTAGCGGAAATAACCCTTTAGAGGAAAAAATTCATTTTGGTTTATTATTTTCAATAATAAGCCTATGTGATCGTATAGCAAAAAATTGTTATAACCCCCCCCCCCCCCCCCCCCCCCTCAAACTTTGTCATTTTACGTTTCAAAGTGTAGAATCCAAATTCGCAATGTCCGTCCGCCGTCCGGGCCATAAAAGGCCTTAGAATTGACTTAAAAAATCCGTTCTTTCGCACATAGACTCCACTTGGGGTCTAGTTGGTCCTAACTTCTCGCCAGCTCGATTGCTCCACACCCATGGGTGCTATGAGCCAAAAATAGGTGAAAAAGTGTCTTTTTCGAGGCATGAATATATGTTTTTTTCTAGGTCATATTTGTGTGTTAATACCAATGCTTTGCCTACACATATTATTTAATAACATATCCTCTCGATTTTTCGTCCGTACTTAGAAAATGATATTATTAAGGCAATAATTATTTGAATAGATAGGAGCTCAAATCGAGAAACGTAAGCATGCGTATATAATTATAGAAGTATAGATTGTGGCAACTCGAAATAGGACACGCCGAGGAGTCTGGACGGGCCTTATTTCGTACGCAAGCCAACTAAAACTACGATCATACTCAATTGAAAAAAATAATAAACCTTTGTGAAATAATTTGCAGCGTTTTTGATTTAATTTAATCAGGCGGACGAAACGGAGGTTTACACGATGAAGGAGCTGCTCCGCGATGTCGAGGGGTGCAGGGCCAAAAGAGTCATCGTTCTCGTGGACCAGAGCTTCAGCGAGGAGCTCGTGAGGCTGTCCATGAAACACGCCATCAACCTCAGGAATCTGATCGTTCTCGGCGTTGGACCGACGGACCCCAAACAAACGATGGTCACTCTTCTGGGAAAGGTGCGTTCTAAATACCTACAGGGTGATTCCTGCGTAACCTAAAATAAAAATGTGCGTGAAACTAGAGCAAAAATTGAGTAGAATGCCATCAATTAATTGTTTTTTTTTTTTTCCCCTCGAGAAAACTCGTTTTTGACATGAAATCCCACTCCCCTTGAATGAAATCCTCTTTAAAATAATTTTTATCATTTTTTTTTTTACCACATTCTTCACAATGAGCGTTAAACAATCTATAAGAGCAGACGAATCTCATATTTATTTGACACCATTCGGACTCATTTATTGGAGGGGGAAAAAAATCGTTAACTTTTTTAGAAATTGGGGATTTCAAGAAATGTTTAAAAATAAGCCACACTCCGTCAAAATTAGGTAATCTTAGAGACCGTCAATATTCATAAAAACAAATCAGTAGTTAAGTAAAAGTAAAATTGACTATACCGTTGGAGAGAGCATTAAATGAAGCAGCTTCTGTTAATGTTAAAAGTCTCTAAGATTAATTTTGAAGCGGTGGGCGGCTAATTAGCTCGCCTAATCTAATAGCCGGTCATTAAGACTGTAGCGATGTTCCTTCATTTGGGCAGTTCCAATTGTTACAAGACTTAAAAAAGTCCAGTCATGCAGCATGACCCCATGAGCGAATTTTCGAAGAAATCTTCGACATTTCAGTCGCTATTGATCGTGGTGAGAAATTTTAGTTTATGATTTTGATAGACTAACATGGAATCAAATTATTAACACATGCACAGAGTAAACTCATTAGTTGTGATTACATTTTTTATTTATTTTTTTAAGCACCTACTACCTACGTTTTAAACAGCATGATTCTAGGATTGGTTATACAGGGATACTTCCATAAGAGTAGTTCAATCTGAATTTGGACAATGTTTCATGCAAATATTACCGATTTCTACAACTAGCGAATGGCATTATTTCGATTTTTGACTGATTTTTCAACTTTGAAATTTTTGAAAACTTGATACATATTCTTATAGGAAATTTTACGCTGATTCCGAATATACCACATGTTAGTATGCTGAAAAAATTATTTCGCACAACAAATCACAAAAAACAGGCTATTTTGAAATGTTTGACTACATTTTTGAAAATTTCAACCCGAAGATGTAATCCGATCATGCTGGCCAACGAACTTGAACTTTCGTTTTGTGTCCTTAACATTTTAAAATTTGTTTGAAGTTTCTAGCACAATTCTACGGACAGTTATCGTCTGGAATGACACATACATACATATATACATATATACATACATAAAAAAATGCGTTAAACTTCAGAATATGATTCAGAATAGCCTGAAACGGATTTCTGCATAAAATTTTTTCAAAAATTCACATTCTACAAATTTTGAGGCGAGAGCAATAGCTTAATTTTCTTCAAAAATTCGCTAAAAACAGGCCTTTCTGTGCTTAAATCGGTTTCTTATTGATCTCCAACGTTTCTCCCCAAGAAGGAGCTTCTTCAGAGAGATGAAAATTAAATTCAAAATATCAAATTTAAAATTGTAAAACATCTATTGTTTTCTTTTTGGATGAAATTTGTATTTAAAGTTATCATTTTTAAAGATAAACAATTTTAAATTTAATCTCATAAACTGATAGGTAACCTTAAACTTGCTTTTTAACACAAAAAGACAACGATAGATATTTTTACAATTTTAAATTTGATATTTTGAATTCGGTTTTCATCTCTCTGAAGAAGCCTCAGTTCCTGAGGAAAACCGTTGGAGATCAGCAAAAAAACCAATTCAAGGACAGGAAGGCCTTTTTGTAAAGCCTTGTATTAAGAACGTAGCTCTAACAGCCAGTGTAATTAAACTGTAGCTCTAACACTAATAGCCAGCCATTAGAACATAGCTCTAACAATAATATATTAGCCGAACATTAAGACTGTTGTTCAAATAACCTAATTTCCGGATCTGTAACACCATATAACTGAAATAGTATAAAGATGATGTTGATAGAAAAATAACTCTGAATACTTGACTAAAATAAGAAATGGCGCAATCAATGATACCATAGCCTGAGAAAGAAAATTAAGAACAAACTTGAAGAGAGACCGAGGAGGTTGTAGAGAGGAAAACTAGTCACTTCGAGAGCTAGAGTGAAGTGAGCTCCCGGCTGGGCAGCAGCTATATTTATATGTTGGTCCCCACTGTGGACTTCTCTTTCCAGGGTAGGTGTTCTGCCCTCTATACTAGGACCTGGTAGGGTATGTATCTTGTTTGTTTGGGAGGAACTAAAATATTTTACAAGTCAGGCACGACATAGTTTATGATAAACTTTATCCAAGAATTATTTTGCTATCCATATACCCCACGGGTGACACTCGCAGTGGCAGAGATGTCAAACGTGGGCAAAACACAGACAAAGGGAATCAAACAGTGTCAAAGTTGTGTCTTAGAATACAACTTTGATCAAGAAATTCAAGAAGAAGAAGAGGCGGATACGTTTGACTCAGGTGATAAAGAGGCCCGGACGATGACGTGGAGCGGACGAATGGTTAAGAAGAGAGAAATGCTTGTTTGACTTGAATTTAGTTTTGAATTTCGAGATGTGTTGTGAAATTCGAAGAGTTTCACAACAGGTGGGAGGATGTGGAGAATTGAACAGTTATGTTTAGTCGAATCTATTGTTATTTGTTTCTATTGGCAACCACGTTCCCTGAATGAATTGTTTACTGGCGGTTCAAGAAAATATAGTTTGAAGGGTCGTGTTCGAAGTTTCGTGAAATATTATTTAAGATCCCGTGCCGTCTGATTATAAATTTGATTCGTAAACCCGTGGGGGAAAACTCAGACAAACGGAATCAAACAATGTCAAAGTTGTTTCTTAGAATACAACTTTGGATCAAGAAATTCAAGAAGAAGAGGAGGCGGGCACGTCTGACTCGTGTGAAGAAGAGGCCAGGACGATGACGCGGAGTGGACGAGTGATTAAGAAGTGAGAAATGCTTGATTTTTGAAATTTGTGAAAGTTAATTTGTGAATTGTTTGACTTGAATTTAGTTTTGAATTTCGAGATGTGTTGTGAAATTCGATGAGTTTCACAACAGGTGGGAGGATGTGGAGAATTGGAGACCAATAGGTAAAATTGGAATCAAAATTGAACAGTTATGTTGAGTCCAGTCCAGATTGTTATCCAGTTTGTTTACTTGTAGTTCAAGAAAAATATAGTTTGAGTGTCGTGTTCAAAGTTTTGTAAAATCTATTATTCAAGATCCCGTGCCGTCCGATTATAATTTGATAAAAATTCATTTTATAAAAATGAATTTAGGTATCTGCATGTGTGCGAGTCTGTTTGGTTTCGTCTCCAAAACGGCTGGTCCAATTTTGATGTGGTTTTCCCCGAAATCATAAGCGAGTTCCTGGTCAGATTTCGGGCTATATTTAAATCATCAAATTGTCTTCAGGTTTACCAACTCTGCAGTTTAGGAATTCAATTTCGGTGTTATAACTTACTTTTGTGTTTCATTAATAATACTTTTAGTTTTCTTTTAAATGCAGATTATAGGTGAACGCTTATTCTTTTGCCCTCTAGTTGTTTCGCCTTCCAGCGTTATACAGGGTGTCCCATCTAAACGGGCCCATCGGGAAATTACAGCCTTGCGGTGCGAGCTATCGAAAAATTGAACTGGTTCTTTTTTATAATACTTTAACTCAGCTTCACGATGCGGAAGTCCGATTTTTATTTTTCCATGTTTTAGGGTCTCAAATCATTGATTGAAACTTACGTTTTCCTCTTGACCCCTTTTTTTTTTATTGCTTTTTCCAATTTTAGATTGAATTTGGAACAGCAAATGCCTCAATGAAATTTTCTTTTTGGGGCTTAGTTTCTGAGTTATTCCACTTTTTGCAAAATACAGAAAATCGCCGATTCCTTTTACACATTACCAACACTTTCTTACTATTTTTATCTTCAATTTTTGATCTGATGATATCTATCATCAGACCCCAGCGTCCGTAATCAACAATCACCATCAGGGGGATGACATTACACTTGAACCGCTTACGATTTAAAAAAAGTTTTCCAAATCGTCGTTTGAAGAAAAAAAAAAAAGCCTCAAACTGTTCAGTACACACAGAATCACTGTTCAGAATACAGTTTAAAAAATGTACCACGAGGAGATTTCCTGTCAGTTGTGTTCTGACAAATCGAAAATGCCACTTCTGCAGCCTCTGCTCCTTCTCCTGCAAATGTATTCAACGGTCACAACAGCTTCTTGATACTTATTGTTCAGTCTGCACTATGATCTTTATTATTTAAAGAACCTTACATTAGTCCAGAAGACGGCGTCTCATACGTTCTTCTAATAAATAAGTAATAGTACTGAACAGTTTGAGGTTTTTTTTTTTTTTTTTCAAACGACGATTTGGAAAACTTTTCTTAAATCGTAAGCGGTTCAAGTGTAATGTCATCCCCCTGATGGTGATTGTTGATTATGGACGCTGGGGTCTGATGATAGATAGTTTAATGCTGATTTCAAAAGTGTGGTGAACATCTCAAAAATTGAAGATAAAAATCGTAAGAAAGTGTTGGTAACGTCTAAAAGGAATCGGCGATTTTCTGTATTTCGCAAAAAGTGGAATAACTCAAAAACGAAGCCCCAAAAAGAAAATTTCATTGAGGCATTTTCTGTTTCAAATTTAACCTAAAATCGAATAAAGCAATAAAAAAGGGGGTCAAGAGGAAATTGTAAGTTTCAATCAATGATTTAAGACCCTAAAACATGGAAAAATAAAAATCGGACTCCCGCATCATGAAGCTGAGTTAAAATACTATAAAAAAGGTCCAGTTCAATTTTTCGATAGCTCGCACCGTAAGGCTGTAATTTCCCGATGGGCCCGTTTAGATGGGACACCCTGTATATGAGGGAGGAGCGGGGTCGTGTGGAGCAGGTGGGTGGGGGGGGGGGGGGAAACTAGGGATTCCCAACTTTCCTTGGAACATTCTCTGATAATAGCGTTTGCTATCCAGGTATATAAGTCTATGGTACTGCACAACACTGTGGTGTATACTATAGTAGTACAGGTTGGCTAACAGCATTGTTTCCTTGCTCTGAACAGGTAACTTCAGGAACGTGTCTCTCCGAGCTGGTGAGTCAGTCATCTGACGTCAAGTATGCGGGTGGTATGGAGGACATCCTCAACAGCACTCTGTCGGGAGGGCCCTGCACAACCGACAGAGACGTCAGCCCTGAGCGGTTCTTCGGTTGCCAGAACCTGTCCACACTGGAGATGCTGGAACCCGACCAAGTCCCCGACAATGAAGACCGGTGATGTGGTGTGAGGTGATGATGACTATTACGAGTGTGGTGATCGTGGGTGAAACCAGTGACAGCCCATGCAATCTCTAAGCATGAAAATGCTCGAACGAATTGGGTGCCTTCCTACTGCATTCTAACCAACCGATGTCTGGAATCAGCCTGGTGATTACATTCTAAGGCATATTTGTTCTTAAAATCACTGGCCCTATCCGTTGTAGAATATTACCGATCTAAACATATTTGGTCTCATGCCTGTAGGCCTGTCTGTGAGTTAGCGAATCCTTGACCACAACTCCTGTGTTTCACACCATTATTAAGAAATTTCCTAAGATTTTGGGCAGGCCCAGATTTATTGTCTCCACCCATGGGCACAGGAGCATACGACAAGCTAACCCCCCCCCCCAGCATAATAATATCAAGTTAAGACCCAACTTGACCGTTAGGATTGTGTCAAGTTTGTATCAATGTATTATCACTTCACTTACCTAGTTACTTAATATGGAATTATTTACAGTTAGTTCACTTACATAAAATTTATCTTGGTGGGTGTAATTTTCTTCGCTTTTGAGCATTTTAACTGAAACAGGATCAATACACTGAAAAATTTGAGTTTTATTGAAAATATTATTATCAAAACAAACATGTGTTAATTAAACTAAACCTACATTTGTTTACTAGTGAAACTATTTTTCGTTTTTCTCAATTATTATATTGGAAAATTAAGTGTCATTTTCCTAAATTTGGAAAATTTCCTGTCTCAAGCGACCACAAAGCAATGTCCCAAAACCATCCGATATAATAATCTATCGACAGAAAAAAAATATTGAGAAAGTATCTTGAGTACCGGTCATGAGGGGTGATTTCAGCCAAAATTTACGATTTTTTTGCTGTAAATTTTTTTCTACTCGTTTTCGAGCTCACAAATTTAAACATAATATATTTTACAATTCTCTGTAGACATACTGTTAACATTTAGAGGCATTGATACAGATATTTTTTCAGAAAAAATGTTCATATTGTGGCTGAATTTACCTCATGATGAGAGGTGATTTCAGTCAATCTTCTTTTCTCTATGAAAAGTAGAATTCAGATTTATGTGAGGTGACTTCAGCAGCAGGAGAAGGCGTTCTTCACAATAGCGAAAAGGTGACCAACCAACTATTTCTTGGCGGGAAAATATCATCACCATTAAGAAGGTATACAACTAGGGATCAGGCGGAAAGCAAGTTTTTGTTTCTCCGACCATCCAGTAGGTAGCAGTACGAGAATAAAGGCTAAAACCACCCCGCATGGCTAAAATCACCCCAGATGACGGTAGTTCTTGAAAAAAAAAATTGCCTAAATATTGCTATTTTTGAGATAAGAACATCTAACTTTGAAGATTTTTCAATTTTTGTTAAATAACCCAATTTCCCTCAAAATTGCATGACACATTGAATAAGATGTATAGAAAATACATCATAATTACTCTGGGTGTGACGTAAATTAATTGAAGCGGTGTGTCATTTCTGCTTACTTTTCCGGGGTTACCCCCTAATGATCACAGTTTTTAGTTATTTTTTAATTTAAATATATTTCATCCTCAGTGTATTTAATTTGAATTCCAAAATACAACCGAGGTAGATAAATTTTCATCATTTTGTTAAAATCCCCTGTATATTTCAATGAGAATAATTGTAACACGTTCCGGATTAACAATGTACGTACCTGTCCCATAAACTGACATCAATTTTACACAAATAGCCGAGATTTATATTTGAAATATGATAATGAGATTACATTAGAATTCATCAGATGTTTGACTGACATTGTGAAACTCTTGATATTGTGTCATTCCTTCGTGGTGAAACCCCCAACTTTTGACGTAAATGGTAAACGTTTGGCGAAATAGTTATGTTTATCTCCGTAGCTTACTCTAAAACCAGTGCAAAACGATATTCTGTCTTTTCTTGGATTTTTATTATATTGAAATATGATAAGCGTTGTGTTCGACCTACCATATAGGTACTCGTCCTTAACATTTGTTTCTATTTTGTCTCCTTCATTCCCATAGCGGAGATCTGTGTGAACAAAGATTAACTAATCTTCTACAGCCATTGCGCGACCCGCTTCTGACTTTACACGAACCAACTGTTGTTGGCTTTGGAACTCTTTGGATGTGAACTGTGATTTGTAACTTGTAGTATAGTCTTTGTAAATAAGGTAATGACGATAATTAATTTATTTCGTTCGTAATAATCTGTAATTGTATTTGGTCGTCGTACACTGTAAATAAAAAGCTTTAATGATATATTATTTCTTTCTCCCAGAGCCCGAGGTTGTTGAATATGATGTTTAGGATAGTTCGTGAATCGAAATGCTTCAGATCCACAGGGTGTTCCGAGACAAGACCTACCCTGCTTCAAGTGTAGATTCTATAACTAATTTCTGAAGAAAATAGTTCTCCCTTGAAATCACTTCATTAGAAAGTTGGAGCAACTTTAATTTTTAGCAAATTTTCGTGAAAAATGGAACTATAACAGTGGCTCCAAACAGTTTAAAATACAATTCCCGAAAATTTTCTTCTTTGAAATTCATTTTGAGGCATTTTGAAACAAATCCTAGAGTTTATAACTTTTTCATGTACATATACATACATACATATGTATATATACATACATATGTATTGTGTGTGTGTGTGTGTGTGTGTGTGGGTGTGTGTGTGTGTGTGTGTGTGTGTGTGTGTGTGTGTGTGTGTGTGTGTGTGTGTGTGTGTTTGTTGCAGGGGTAGGGTAACTAGGGGCATCGGCCATCCTCTCCTTCTTCTTCTTCCTTCTCCATCCTATCCCTCCTCCTCATCCACTGTCCCGGCGAGTGCCCATCAATGTGCCCATTGCGAGAGAGCCTTCAGTTCCAAGCATGGCCTCAGTGCCCACATCTGGCAGAAGCATCCCCTACAGGCCAACGCTGCAATTGATATAGAGCAAGAGCGGCCTAGGTATGCTTCTGAGAATTTGCATCGAATGGTAGCAGAGGATGCAGAAGCAGTGCGTAAGAGGGTACACAATATTAACGTCTTCTTGCAAGCACATTTTTCAATGCACACGCTTTTTTGCCATTCAATCTCTTTGCCTGAGGCCTCACTACAAGCAGCTTGTCCAGGACGCAATCCTGGCAAATAGCCGTGGGGCCTCTCCTGCATCTCCTACAGGCATGGAACAGCAGCCCACCATTCTGCAATTCTCCCCCAGGACCTCTGGTCTTTTCGACGATTTGAACACCAAAGCGTTGAGGCTTGGGGAGCAGGTAGGCCCCATTGAAGATTATGAGAGCGCCTACCTGCAGGAACTGGTGAGCCGGGCTATTGAGTGGCCAGATTGCTTGAAAGACGAAGTCACAGCTCATGTACAGGAGGATGTTCCCACAGGTTGGGGATGCGAACGTGGCGAGGCATAAGGGAGGAAATTCTCCTGTGTTGGGGCCTCATGGAGGTCGTATAGCAGCCAAGCAAGCAAGGAGGCTGGAATACCAGCGGGTACAGAAGTTGTGGAGGAAGCATCTGGCTTGTGTAGCTGGAAGCTGGAGATGAACAAGTTTTGCCCCCTCCAGGAGTTTGTGGAATTCTGGGAGCCACTCTTGAGTGCTCCCAGCCACAACCCGGGTGAGGTGGTGGTACCACCAGCTTCCGCCAGGGATTATGTGCTTCATGACGAGGCACATGAGTGCTGTGTCAAAAACTCCACGTCTACAGTACCTGATGGTATTTCTGCCCAACGCTGGAATAAAGCCCCAAAAATGTCAAGCTGCTCATCCTCAACCTGTTACTTTTGTCAGGAAGACCCCCAAAAGTGCTGACCCGAGCTCGGACCATCTTCATTTCAAAGAAAGGAGGAAGTGGAACTGTAGGCTACTGTCCGATTTCTATATCGTCGGTAGTTTTCTGCCACTTTCAAAAGATTCTGGCATCTCGCTTCCAAGTGGATGGTGTCATAGGTGACGTCCAAAGAGAATTTCGGCCAGCAGATGGCACAGCGGAGAACCTATATGTTCTCCAAACTGTCATTTTGCTGGCCCGCATCAAGAAACAGCAGCCCATCATGTCTCTCTGGATGTCACTAAGGCCTGTGACACTGTAGGCCATTTTGCCCTGACCGATTGCCTTTGTGGTATTGGGGCCCCTGCTCGTCTAATTGAGTATGTTGGATGTCTGTACCACGAAGGCATGACAGTCCTAGAGACAGGAGGCGAGGTGTAAGGGGATGTCGTCATAGAGCACGGGTACGCCGGGGGATCCTCTATCGCCACTCCTTTCCAACATGGTCGTGTATACCCTGGGGTAAGCTGCCAGATGAAATAGGGTTCGATCTCGCCCTGGGGTGCGAGTAGGTGTATTGGCTATTCCAATGGTTCCAAAAACTTTAAAATAAAAATTTTCGAAATTTTCCCATTGAAATCCGTTTTGAGGAATTCGGAAACGATTCCTAGAGTTTGATGAAAGGATGAGTTCGTTGGCCAGTACTTTAAGAGCATCTCAAATTGGTCAAATTTAAAAAGCGTTCTCAAAAATCAA
The DNA here is from genome assembly GCA_030762985.1 of Adelphocoris suturalis. Lineage (NCBI taxonomy): Eukaryota > Metazoa > Arthropoda > Insecta > Hemiptera > Miridae > Adelphocoris > Adelphocoris suturalis. Next base: position 91,840,654 of record CM061046.1, read on the forward strand.
TAAAAAATAGGTAAATGTAAATATGTTAGTTGAATTTATGTTTTTTAGCAGAATTTTAGTCAAAACTAGTTTATCGATAATGAACGGGACCATTAAACAATTTTTGTACGAAATTGTTTGTCAATGAAAACTGCAAAAAAGCTAAAAACCGAAATTATTTTTAAATCGCAGAATATTATTTAGAACGAGTTTTCTAGTAATTAAATTGGTAGGTAATTAACAATTTCTTTGCACTCGAAGTGCTCAAATTTCTTAACCAAGTAACATAACATAATACGGTGATTTACGGAAATTCGCTCACACGATCATGCTGCATGACTGAAACTTTTATTTGTCATCAGGCTGGTTTTATATGTCATTAAACTGTTTTTAATTATATATTCATTCGAATTTTATGTCAGCATTTGATATTCATTTGATGTTATTTGTCTGTTTATCTTTTCGTTTATGTCACAGTTTATTGTTCGTTCAATATTTTATATTACTGCTTACTAAGACAATACGTCATGGGTACGTCACTTTCGTTTTACTTCAAACCTAGCCTGATAGAAGTACGCTTATATAAAGGGTTTTTGTTGGTAGAATAATGGTGGGAGTTGGAGTGGAGTTGGAGTGGAGTTGGAGTGGAGTTGGAGTGGAGTTGGAGTGGAGTTGGAGTGGAGTTGGAGTGGAGTTGGAGTGGAGTTGGAGTGGAGTTGGAGTGGAGTTGGAGTGGAGTTGGAGTGGAGTTGGAGTGGAGTTGGAGTGGAGTTGGAGTGGAGTTGGAGTGGAGTTGGAGTGGAGTTGGAGTGGAGTTGGAGGGGAGTTGGAGTGGAGTTGGAGTGGAGTTGGAGTGGAGTGGAGTTGGAGTGGAGTTGGAGTGGAGTTGGAGTGGAGTTGGAGTGGAGTTGGAGTGGAGTGGGGTTGGAGTGGAGTGGAGTTGGAGTGGAGTTGGAGTGGAGTTGGAGTGGAGTGGAGTTGGAGTGGAGTGGAGTTGGAGTGGAGTGGAGTGGAGTGGAGTGGAGTTGGAGTGGAGTTGGAGTGGAGTTGGAGTGGAGTTGGAGTGGAGTTGGAGTGGAGTTGGATTGGAGTTGGAGTGGAGTTGGAGTGGAGTTGGAGTGGAGTTGGAGTGGAGTTGGAGTGGAGTTGGAGTGGAGTTGGAGTGGAGTTGGAGTATGGGTACGTCACTTTCGTTTTACTTCAAATCCAGCCTGATATAAGTACGCTTATATAAAGGGGTTTTGTTGGTAGAATAATGGTGGGAAGATGACTTTGTGTTAAAGTTGTTAACTAATATTTACTACAACGCGTAAAATCCTGCCGCTGAGGAGAGGCAAGCCATTCCGAGGCGTAATGCGTCAAATTTAGATAATGTACTGGGTTTTATTTTTTCATTTTTTGAACATTTTTATTACACCAAGTTTACAACTTATTAGCAATTTGATTTGGATCTTATTTACTACATAAACAATCCAAAACTAAGATACAGATTGTGTTTTGACAAAGTCTGATAATTGATGAACTAATTAGTTCATTATTTCACAATCACTGTGCTAGTTCGTGAGGTTTTCTTCTCTTCAGTCTTCTCAGCAGGTCGCTTAAATCAAGCAAATGGACAGATTCGATGTGGTTTTAATATTGATAGAGATGTAGATACTTATAGGTTATATATGTTGCAGCCCTATTGTGAAAAGCCTAGTCTTCTTACAATACGCAGCCTCTCGTAATAAAAACTTTGGAATGACAATCAGCCTGGTATTTTTTATCCTGGAAGAGCTCAATCGTTTTTGCAAAACAAACCTATTCTATTTGACAAAAGGCTGAGCGTGATCCGCCTTAGTTTGGTGGTCTGGCTTCTCGCAAGCTCGCATCTCAAGAATACATAACATCAAGTAGTGCACTACGTTCGCAGATCCTTGTAACAAGCTCAATTTCCACAACATTTAACCGGTCCTTATGAAATTTTCATGGTGTTTGCGGGTTAGGTGAAGATTAGGGAAGATTAGATTTGGTGAAGATATTCCCTTATGAGTTTCGTTGTTTCCAAATCAATACTTCACTCGGCGCATGCACAAACGTAAATTCCATCAACCATAATTTTCTCACGCCCCCGTTGTTCAACTTCGTCAAATTTGGAGGATATGTGGAAGAGGTTAATTTGAGCATTCCCTAACAATTTCAACATTATACTATCATTAGTAGCAATTGCGAATGCGCAATTATGTATTCCTTTTTAAACGAGCCTAATGTCAACAGTTTTCATCTGAATTTGATGATATTTTTAGGGAATGTGCGGGTTAGGCTGTAAATGGTCCACTGTCAATTCCATAGAGAAAGAGATTATCGACCCACAATATGTATGTTGTCAAATTATCAGGATAAGGGTCAAAAACGAATAAAAGTCCTTATCGCCGAGCTTTCGGTTTATATAAAACCATCTTCAGGGCTCAAGGATCTTTCACGGTGTCAAAATATAGGACACGGTCATGGATTTAGAAGTCAATTGTCATAACAAAAACAAGAAATGGTTGCAGTTGAGGCTGACAAGGGTTGGCACATGAATAGGACTCAAAAAACTAGAGGCTAAAATTGAAGAAATTGAAAAAACTTTGGAAAAAAAAAAAAAAACACTGCTGGCAAACATACAGAGCTAAACTAAACCTATTCGTGTTTTCAATTTCTATGTGATGGAATCTTCAGAACAAACGGAAAAAGACGTTTTGACGGAAATGATAGAAGTGTACAAATCATACTAGTAAATTTAGTAAATCCTCTAGTAAATTTAGAGGAAGCGTAAAACCGAGCAACTGATGCTTGATGTAATTTACGTTTGTGCATGCGCTGAGTGAAATATTCGAGAGTGGTGGAGCTGAAAGGGGACCATAAAGCCTAACCAGCATATTTCCTGAAAATTTAATCAAAATCGAACGAAAACTTTAGAATTTAGGTTGCAACAAGGATTTCCAGACACAAACCAAAGTTATCCGGGGTGGTCTAAAACGTAAAATAAACAAGGAACTTTGATTTTTTTCCCATTGAATACTATGTTTATATGTAGACTAGGATGCAAAATTGTGCTAATTCGGCTGATATAATGCAATATGCCACAAACAGAACAATTAGCAGTAGGTTGGGAGAACTGATAGGGTGCCAAAGAACGGGTCGTGTAAATGCAACGCTCTGTCAACGAGTGGGGCAGGGAGGTCGGGACCAGGAACGGGAAAAGGAGGTAGGGAACGGGTCGTGTAAACCCCGCTTAACCCTTCTCATACTGATGCGGCGCATTGCTTGACTTCAGTCCGGTAACTAGGAAAATTCATCCGAAACCGAATTTATAATGTGTGAAAATTCAATTTAGTGAAACGAGGTTAGGTGTAATGAGACTTGATTTTACTGAGTGTGTTAACCAGTGATAAAATCTATCGATTACCTAATTACGAGCCTAATAAGAGATAATTGGCTGGAGTTTTTAATCTACCGAATTCTAGACGTGATTTGTTGTGATACATGATTTGTTGTCGAAGGAAGAATAAGTTGCTTTTTTGGCCAATTAAAAATTTATCTTCAAGGTATCCCTAGGTATAATTGCAATTATGCGATTATAAATTAGTATAGCTCCTATAATATGGATCTCTTTTCGAGCTGGTTGTAATTCATCATTTTGGTTATGAAGTAATTATTGTATTGAATACTCGGGGAAGGCGGTTTTTAATCTATTCAGAAATTTGATAAGGCTTTTAATTATTTAATTGTAACTTCAAATCTCAGTATTTACTTAGTATTTATTCGGGACATTACCTGGAAGGTGTAAGAGGATTAGGAGGTGTCCCACCACCGCCGCCTCGAACGTCCCGCCGTCCCCGCCCGCCGGCCCACGAAACCTCTTATCTCCCTCGTCGGCACAGCCGTCCAGCCAGTCAGTCCCGCCGATTCAACGACACGCAGTGAGCCGCACGACGACTCAACGACCCGAAGGGATCCGCTCAACGTCGTCGTCAGATCGTCACCCATGTGGACGCTCCTCCTTCTCGCCGCCGGCCTCCGGCTTGCCGCTCCCCAGGCACCGGGGACTCCAATCCTAAGTAAGCAAGCGCCAATTTTAAGTTTATGTTAATTCAATTTGCATTACTTTAGAATTTCAAGACAAAACTGCTGCGATGGCTGCAAAGATTTTCCAAAATTTTCGTCAGAAATCCGTTTGGAGGCAATCGGAAACGAATCCTAAAGATTTTGGTGGGTTAAGCTGAGCATTTTCTATTCATAAAGATCATCAAAGAAACGTTCTCTTCTCAGTCTGAAGAACTTAAATGCTTGCATACGAGTCTGCAACACATTGGGACATTTTCATGTGTGTTTTCTTATTGTATTTATTAGTAGGCAGATCTCACCCGTGCATTGCACGGCGGGGCGTACAGATCAATTAAATGGTCCATAAGAGAAACCGCCCACCCGTGGGTACTTTATTGAATTCGAGCCAGGCTACATCACCTACCCCAATAGCGTTGTTGCTACACTTGTGTTGCCGGGATAATAGTAAATTAAGAAATCAAAAGTCGCAAAGAAAACAGTTTGTTAAGAAAACAGTTGATTGTTCTCTACGCAACACAGTGAGTCTATTTTATTTATTGGTATCGCGTGAGCAAGTTTTCGTGACGATTATTTTGTTTATGTGCCAAAGCAAAGACATGAAAATGTCAATAACACTTCTTCAAACGTGTAATAATGTATGGGTTAGTTAAAAATTATATATTTTTCATTATTATTTGGTTGGTTATTAGTGGTCTAATTAAAAAAAAAAAAAAAAAAAAACGTGCAAAATAATAATCACGACAAATTTCAAACATATTGGTTACTACTTCAAAATTGCATGCATTACAGAAACCTCCTAATGTGTGGGTTGTATTTGATTTTGATGAAAATAGTGAATAGATTGTGATTGCACTGATTATTCCCTCTCCCCCCCACTAACAACTATAATGAAGTGTAAACCGCTTTACCAAATTTGTTGAAATTACCTCGATATATCGGTAACTCTCCCCCCCCCCCCCCATATTTATGAAATCTGTCTTCAAAATGAAATCAATCATTTAGCAAGTCTAATCCAAAAATTACACAAAAAAAGGATGGGGAAAAATAAAAGAAGAATGGATGAGAAAAACGAAAATATGATTTATAGGAATCACCCCCACCGTAGGTAAATTTACACTTTCCAAGGTTTTTTGAGTAACTGGACTGAAATCTGGGTCGAACTGTAAAATAATCACGATAATCAAATGAGAATAGTGAAAACATAACGGTTTATTACTACGAGGTACCTACCTGTTTCCATGATAACATTTGAAAACCCTGACAAATACTCCAAAACTGAAAAGAATTTTGAATTGAACGAAAAAATAATCACGAAAATCAGTTGAGAATAGGGTAAACATTACGATTCACCCAGTATTGTCCCTCTATTCACCCCTTTCGATAACGAAATTTGAAACTCCTGGCGTATATTCCGAAAGTAGGCCAAATTCTTAATTAAACAAAAAAGAATCACGAAAATTGATCGGGGATTGTAGCTTGGGCAGCTCTGAATGTATTGGTTTCCACCCTCTCCACCCCATCATAATCGAAAATTTGGAATTCTCAAGGTTTTTTGCTTGAAAACTTAATTAAAATTAGGATCGAACAAAATAACAATCACGGTTGAGAATTGTAGCCTGGGCAGCGTCGACCAAATTTGTCGGAGAAAAGTACGTTTTTCGGGTTTAACCACTCTATTTCCGCCATATCATAACTAAATTTATTATTTCCGATGTTTGTCACACAACTTGATTAAAATTAGGACACAAAGAAAGAATCTCGAAAATCGGTTGAGAATTGTGTCCTTGCCAGCGTCGTCAAAAACTTTTTTTTCAAATTTATTTATTGGCATTATACAATGTATATACCTACAGCCATACTTAACATAATATTTACAAGTTCTATTTACAGGCTTAAATGTCTTTGTTTATTTAAACTATAAATTTATAGAGTCTGTGGAATGCTGAGTTGGTTCTTATTAAATCGTTTAGCAGAATGAGGAATCGAGTAGCGGAGTTAGGTTGACCAACAGTATTTCACGAGGCGTGGAGAATGTTGAACACATCATAATCGTATGTTCTAATGTACCCTCTTCTTCTTGGCACTCTTCGCATATAGCTGAAGCTTGGTCATTTAAAAATCTGTGATTATATGAGGTACATAGGCCATGGTTACTGCGTACGCGACAAATCGTCTTCAAAATTTGTAACACACACTTTTTTTTTTTTTTTTTTTTTTTTTTTAAAGAAAACACCCCTCAAAGCCGGAGGGGGCATACCAATACATTGAAAATAAATAAATAAATAAATAAAGGAAGTGGGGAGGGCGCCCAAGTTTACGAGGGATGGTATTCCATGACTTAAGCTGGTGGGGTTTTTTTTAAATCAAAATTTCTCAAAAATTATCTTCAATGAAACATGATTTGAAGCATTTTGAAACGAATCCTAGAGTTTAACGCTTATTTATATTCATAAAAATGTTGTGTGCTTGTGTAAAGTTCAAAAACTCAAAACGTTTTGCATCGATTGAGCTCAAATTTTGACACGAATACAGACCGCTTCAAGGATGGTTTTTATATATTTTTAGCGTCTGTAACAGCTTTTTTAACTCTCTGGAACGACTCAAATTCATTTTAAAAAAGTAACAGAACAATAAACATAATTTTTTTAAGTACTCCGAGTAAAAAACACCCAGTTGGTGCTACTCTACAAGCGAAAATAACGAAGTTTCTCCACACTGTGGAGGTATCATTATACTATATGAAGCTAGCCACGAGAGTCATTTACCTCACAATGGCTATCCCTAGTGCCATGTACAACCTAACCCACGCATTCTCTGACAATTTCATCGAAATCGAAAGAAAACAATTGAAATTAAGGTCGTTACAAAGATTTCACATGGCCGCATGCGCAGTAGATACAATCATTTTGAAATTTATGTAAGATGATCAAATCGTCATACCCCAAATGTCATCCAAATTTGAGCGAGATCGAACGACTAGGGCGTGAGAAAATGATGCTTGGTTGAATTTACGTTTGCGCATGCACAGAGTGAGGTATTAAATGAAGAACGATGAAACTGATAGGGGACACACCTCTGACACATTCCCTGAAAATTTCATCCAAATTGGATGAAAACTGTGGAACATAAGCTTGTTACAAGGGTTTGCAGACACACGACAGACACACACAGACAGACAGACAGATAAGGAACCAAAGTTGTTCAGAATGGTCTAAAATGTAAAATGCGAGTGGAAATTTTGATTTTGGAGACCAACAATTTTTTTCTTCACAACAATGGATTGAAAACAATGCTTCCACTACCTTTAGGTAGACTCGGAAGAAAAATGCAGTTGGCAACCACCCTAGCAATTTCCATGAGGCTGAGGGAATCCAGGAAACCACTCTGAAGTATGGTTCCTCAGGAATAACAGGTTGAACAAAATAGGTACCCATCCTAGCATGAGTTTCAGATTGATTTTCTGGGTGATTGCAAGACTTTCCCTTCATTCTTCGGGTTAAGTAAGGAAAATAAAAAGTCCAGTCATGCAGCATGACCCCATGAGCGAATTTTTGAAGAATATTACCGATTTTTACAACCAGCGAACGGCATTATTTCGATTTTTGACTGATTTTTCAACTTTGAAAATTTTGAAAACTTGATACATATTCTTATAGGAAAATTTACGCTGATTCCGAATATACCACATGTTAGTATGCTGAAAAAATTATTTCGCACGACAAATCGCAAAAAACAGGCTATTTTGAAAATTTTGACTACATTTTTGAAAATTTCAACCCGAAGATGTAATCCGATCAAGCTGGCCAACGAACTTGAACTTTCGTTTTGTGCCCTTAACATTTTAAAATTTGTTTGAAGTTTCTAGCACAATTCTACGGACAGTTATCGTCTGGAATGACACATACATACATACATACATATATACATACATATATACATACATAAAAAAATGCGTTAAACTTCAGAATATGATTCAGAATAGCCTGAAACGGGTTTCTGCATAAAATATTTTCAAAAATTCACATTCTACAAATTTTGAGGCGAGAGCAATAGCTTAATTTTCTTCAAAAATTCGCTAAAAGGATAGTGGAACTAGGGAAGACGGAGTCCCTCTGTCCCTGCTTAGAGAGGAATGATGAAATGGAAATGAAAAAGTCCAGTCATGCAGCATGACCCCATGAGCGAATTTTTGAAGAATATTACCGATTTTTACAACTAGCGAACGGCATTATTTCGATTTTTGACTGATTTTTCAACTTTGAAATTTTTGAAAACTTGATACATATTCTTATAGGAAATTTTACGCTGATTCCGAATATACCACATGTTAGTATGCTGAAAAAATTATTTCGCACAACAAATCGCAAAAAACAGGCTATTTTGAAATTTTTGACTACATTTTTGAAAATTTCAACCCGAAGATGTAATCCGATCATGCTGGCCAACGAACTTGAACTTTCGTTTTGTGCCCTTAACATTTTAAAATTTGTTTGAAGTTTCTAGCACAATTCTACGGACAGTTATCGTCTGGAATGACACATACATATATACATATATACATATATACATATATACATATATACATACATACATACATAAAAAAATGCGTTAAACTTCAGAATATGATTCAGAATAGCCTGAAACGGATTTCTGCATAAAAAGTTTTCAAAAATTCACATTCTACAAATTTTGAGGCGAGAGCAATAGCTTAATTTTCTTCAAAAATTCGCTAAAAGAAAGAAGCTCATCGCTATTCAATCACCAGAACAAGAAGTTTGATTCTAATAATCGAAACGTAATAAAAAATAAATTTTGGAGCTAACCACGAGTAGGTAATTTTCTCCTATTTATTCTAGAAAGTTGAAATTTAATAAGATGGTTAGGATGGTAGTTTCTGGTAGGTATTCGATTAATTATTACAAAGACCCGGTATTAAGAATAATGAACCAAACTGCAGATTATTTTTATCATTCAATTTAATCAATCAATAATGATTAACAGGACGCGTCTAATGGTATCTGTCCATTTCTGCGACCATCGCGACACCAAACATCTCGACCACGTAATAGAAACGGAGCATCACGACACTTATAATTGTCATACGACGAACAATGACGAGACCTTCTCGAACGATCAAGTTTGTCCCCCACCCCGGCGGCTACTTGGAACAGTTCCCTACAAGAAGAACTGTGCGTTCTTCAATTCCGTTCAACCTGTTTCGTGGAGAGCAGTAGTCAATCCCTTAGTAAAAATGCAGATTAGTGGACATGTAGGTCAGAATGAAGTGTATAGTATGGTGGTCTGGATGCTCGCAAGCTCGCATCTCATAACATAACAGTTTAGAAACGTAAATGTGACTTTTCATTTGTGACTCATGAACTGCTCCGCGTTGAACGGAATTGAAGAACTCACAGTTCTTCTTGTAGGGAACGGTTCCAAGTAGTTGCCGGTTTGGGGGACAAACTTGATCGTTCGAGAAGGTCTCGTATGAACAATGGGCCAACAATGTAAAAACGCAATCAAACCTAAGAAATGCCGAGCTGGTGATGGACCGTTGCACAGAAATTTGCGCTATTGAGACTGTGGGCGATCATCGTTTATTAGCCGTTTCTGATTATATCACCCCGTGAACGTCTATGAAAGATCTCAAAGCGTTTCTATTCACAAATCTTTTAATGTACCGAAACTCATAAGAATTTGAAGAATTATACCATGAATTTGGTGAGGAAGACGAATTCAGTCGCATATTCGACAATTCCTTTAGTATTTAGCGGAGTTTTAATTTAGATTAGAGAATATCGGAAAATGCAGTTTTTAATTTTTTAGCAAAAATGGTTCGACATGTCTCTGAAAAGCGACTTTCGTCTTCCTACGACTCGTTTTAACCAGAAGAAAATCGACGACGACGTATCGTACTTCGTATAGTCGTTGCCGTGTTTCAACTACGTCTCATTTCAATCATCATCAACAAGTTTCGTAACGATATAGCACTGATGTTCAGATTCAATCAGCATGTACAACTTCGAGAATCAATTTTTGTTACGTTACGAACTTATTCATAATTGAATGTTATAAATGGAGACAAGAACGCTTCCCCCGTGAGTGTTTTTTGGTATTGCTAAAATTGGTTGTAAAAATTTCATCTGTGCTCAAATTTCAAAACAATGTAATAAGGTAACTTACAAAAATTCGCTCATACATTCATGCGTCATGATTAGAACTTTCCCTCAAGATCTATCGGTCCACGTTACAATATATTATGTGAGGAAGCTTTAACGCCCACCCTACGTTAAATACATTCCTTAAAGCAGAGTGGAGCTTTATTTAACTAATTTTTTAGTTCAACAAAAGCTGTAACTATTAGTTATTAGTTACCACCCATAACTAAATTTGATAACCTAATTTTTTGGTGTAACTAGCATTGTAATTGATAAGCGTGACTTCAATTAATTACCTATGGCTAAATTAGATTTAGTTGCAACCCTTAAACCAATAGAACTAAGTTGAACTAATAACTAATGATGATTTGTGTTTAGTTATTAGTTACAAGTAGCTGAAACTATTAGCTAGTTTATTTATCAGTTACACGCAATGAAACTAATAACTAATTTAGTTATTAGTTACACGCAATGAAACTAATAACTAATTTAGTTATACAAAATGTATTTGCTACCAGTAACTAATTGCTAATTAGTTGTTAGACATTATTCGCGCAAATATTAACTAATAGATAATTTTTTTTCGTTGAAAACATCAGAATTGAAACCAGTCACTATGTAGCGAGAAATTTTCTTCGCTTAACATGACTTTATGAGACAGTTCTTTATATAAAACAACAATGATAATTAAATTAATGTTTGCTTGAATTATGACCCGAAAAATCCAGATAATATGTCATCTATTTTGGCGCATTTATAAGTAGAAAAAAACATTAAATTCGCTCATGTAGTCATGTTACAGCCATGTCATCTTCCGAGAGTGAAAACAATATTTCCACCACTTAATCGCGCTAATAACGACTAAAAACAAGCTGGTTTAGTTATTATTCGCAAGGAATAGCGACTAAAAACTAATTAGATACTAGTTACTAGTTGTAACTAAATTAGTTGTTAGTTTCTAGTGGTAACTAATCGAATAACTGGATTTGTTACTCTGAAATAATAACTAATAGATTATTAGTTGTAGTTATTATTCGCCATCGTGGTAACTAATTCAGGGCCGGTTTCACCAAAGTTTTTAATCAACGTTTACTCAATAAACGGAAGATCTCAGCTGTTAAACAATGATATTCGGTTTCACCAACTCCGGTTCAGATAAATCAATGATCAAATGCGCTAAATCAACGATCAAAACTAACCAGCCGAATTTGGGTAGTTAGCGTATAAATCAAAAATTTACTAGATAGGTAGTTCTTTTCGCCATCTTTGTTTACATGACTGAAATCCTTTTTTGCTACGTTATCCCATCTAATATGCTAGATTTTCCTAGTTATTTCCTACATGCACGAAATTAGGCCACAGAAGATTGATTAGAGCATTGGTTTTCGAGGACGAATCTGACGAGGATGATATGAAGACTTTACAATTCACCGTCATCGTTGGATTAGAGAGAGTACAGCGGGTTTCAATCTCAATGAAATCGATTTTCTGAGGAGGTCCGACTTTCAAAAACTATTGTTTTGTCAGTCCTTGAACAAATTAATGGTGGCATCGAATACACAAGTCACGGGTAGGGATATAGGAACATTCATGGAATGTACAATTACTGTTAGAAATTAGTGTTATAAAAAAGCCAACTTCTTCTTCTCTTGGCGCTACAGCCCAGTGTGAGCCCTGGCCTCCCGAACAATTGACCTCCATCGAACCCGGTCCTCTGCAGTCTCTCTCCAATCGGTCACCCTCATCGTCCTCAGATCATCTGTCACGTCTGTTAGCCACCTTCTTCTGGGTCTACCCCTCCTTCTCGTCCCAACCATTCGCTGATCCAGCACCTTTTTTGGAGCTCTGCAGTCGGGCATCCTTTGGACATGCCCAATCCACCTGAGTCGCTGAGCCTTGATGAACCGCACTATATTTTCACCTTCGATCAGAAGGTCGAGTTCTTCGTTGGTACGAATTTTCCATACTCCAGCTACGCACTTCGCGCCGAAGATGCGCCTTAAAATCCTCCTCTCAGACACCAACAGGCTGTTTTCGTCCTTAGCCGACATCGTCCAGGCCTCAGAACCATAAGTGACAATTGGTCGAATCAACGTCTTATACAATTTCAGTTTGGTCGTCCTGGACAACAACCTAGATCTGAAAATCCTAATCGCAGCGTAATATGCTCTCCCTCCTGCAACGATCCGCTTCTGAATTTCGTCACTAACTTTGTTCTCTTTATTCAAGAGAGTGCCCAAGTACTTAAATTCTGTGACTGATTCAAACGTTGTACCGTTCAGGGAAACATCCCCCACATTGCGTTGTTCTCGAGCCGACAATTTCATGTATTTAGTTTTGGAAGAACTTACTGCCAACCCAAGTTCTCTGGTTTCCAGTTCTAACTGCGCAAAAAGTCCCTCCAAGGCACTCAGACTCCGGGATAGCCACACAGTTGGGAGGATTTGTGGAATATTGTGCCACCAGGATCCACAGCATTTATAGCACTGTGTAGAGCGAGGTTGAACAACACTGCCGAAAGTCCATCCCCTTGCCTGACGCCTCTCTCCACGCTGAATGGCTGACTAACTCTACCGCTGACCAAAACCTTTGCTTCACAGTCCTTAAGTGTCATGCTCACTAGACTCAAGAGCTTTCGGGGGATCCCCAATCTCGATAGAGCCCGGATGAGTCCGTTTCTAGAAAGCCAATCGAAAGCCTGGACGTAATCTATAAACAGCATGTGGAGATCGATACCATACTCATGGAATTTTTCGAGGATTTGGCGGACGGTAAATATCTGGTCCATTGTGCTCCTATTTGGGCGAAAACCAGCTTGGTACTCGCCGAGCAAATCTTCTGAGTACACGCTAAGTCTCCTCAAAACAATGCCAGAGAGTAGTTTGTATGCGACATTCAATAGCGTTATGCCTCGATAATTACTGCATTGGAGTTTATCACCTTTCTTGAAGACGGGTACTATTAAACCCAACCTCCACTCTTCTGGCATGCTCTCTGTTCTCCAAATTAGGCATATCAGCTCATGTAGCTTCTTCTCCAATTCCGGACCACCATGCTTTAATAACTCTGCAGTTATTAAGTCATCTCCAGGTGCCTTATTATTTTTCATGGCCTAAAAAAGCCAACGGCTCATCAAAATTTGAAATGATACCATGTGCCTAGGTGATGTCGTACTCGTACACTATTGTCATGGGATGGCCATTGTGATGGGAGATACAAACATAAAAATATCTAGTTATGCAACTTGTCCATAATATATTACGAGACAACCTGTTATATTACAGGTTATTATAACCTGTTTTCTGCGCTTTTTGAGTAGAAATAACTTTGTGATCTCGGCTTCTGCAGTGGCTAAAGTTATAAAATCCATTGAATAACAACCACTGCTTTCAAGGAGACCGACTCCCGAAATTTCCAATGGGGGCGAACCAAAATCGTGTTTGGATGGCGTATTCCAGTGGTTGGAAATTTCGTGGTTTTTACTTCAAAATCAAATCAAGAATCCTTGAAGAAACCCATATATTGTTATCACTGCACTAGTTTCGAAATGACAGGGCAGTAAAGGACTACCCCTACGAGTTTGTAAAACATTATTATGCTATTAGAATGGATTGAAACAGGTAGAAGCATTGAAGATTTCAGGTTGGTAACAGCTGTTCCCTCACCCTCATTTTGCGGGCAAATGCCTCCTTGATATCGTCCAAATCAACGTTTAAACTTTAAATTGACGTTTCATGGAAACGATGAAAATCGATGTTTACTGATAACAGTGTAACCATTGATTACGTTAGTGAAACACGCAGTGCTGCCAACGCGGGGAATTTATCCCCACGTGGGGGATTTTTTAGGGCTCTCAGGGAGGGGATTTCTGGGAGATTTTTGAGCTTCACTGACAATCCTTGATTTCTATTATTTTTTTACTGCCTTACATATGAATCAAAGGTGAATTTCACCATAAATACAAATGAAAAAATGATCCCTCCACTAGATCGTTCTCAGAACAACGACAAATGACACGAACGGACAGTGTCAGGCACTAACGTCAGTTTGCCAAACCAAATCAGACGAGAGTTAGTGAAGATGTAGGAAAGGGAAGGAGTTTGAACCCCAAGAAAAATGATTTTCTCCAAAATTTCGGAGGAAAAATAAATGCATTTTTCTACATGTACAGTGGGTGTTCTTGTATTTTTTCCTATTTTACTTACTAGTCATACTTGTTGGTTTACGTTTTTTTGGTGATCCATGATATGTTGATGTTAACCTATTTATTACTCGTGTGAAAGTTATCCATCAAGTTTTTCTTTTAAATTGACAACATGATTCAGTTTCTGGAGTTTCTCCTGTTTTTGTAATAATCCACTCTTTAATTTCTTTCACATTGTTTTCTTTGTTATATGACCTTTTATTACCTACTTAATAATTCAATTAGTGATCAATATTGTGTCCAAAATCGCTTTTAACAGCACCTTAAATTTGGGGGATTTTTTGGTTCTTCCTGGGGATTTTGGGGATTTTTTCTAGAATTTGGGGGAATTTTTTGCTGAAACGGGTTGGCAGCACTGGAAACACGTTTTTTTTTTAAATCGTGGTTCAAAACTCTGGTTCCGGATAACAATCTACTTTAACCACGGTTAAGGTGAAACCAGCCCTCAGTGCAGTTATTTAGTCAGTAGTCGAAACTACTTTTTGCCCAACATTGCCTTTTAAAATGATCACAATGCTTCTACAACCAATAATAAGTAACTGAACATCAACTTTTATTGGTCATGTTTGTGTCATAATATGCAGGTGTATCTATACGCTACGAGGCACCTCGTTTCTCTCATATTCCCATAAATCTTTCAAGATCCCAATGACCTTGAGGACGGAAGTGGCGGAGGCGATGCCCGTCTTTGTGATCCAATTGGCCCATTTTACGTTGCCGAGCACAATCATCCAAATCTGTAGATGCAACCGTGTGGCACAGTTTGGCTGAGTCTCTTCACAATGGGGGTCTACAATTCGCGGGATGAAGAGCCAGGGACTCGTTGAGCCCGCCCTCACATGGAATATGCCCCAACATGGAATATACCCCAATTGGAATATATAACATAGAATACCCCCACATATCGTGGAGTAAAGCTAAAAAAGTGATCTTATTGCAGTTGCGTATCCGGAAATCTCTATCTCTATTATAAGAATGAAACTGTCTGTCTGTCTGTCTGTCGTGTCTATGCACGGCCAAACGGCTGAGTGGGGGGAGTCTACGAGTGGGGGGATCTTCTTGGGATTTCCCGATAGGGGGAACGAGCGAATTTAAAATTTTCTAATCCCAGCCGAACCATGGGCCGTAGGGCGGGAGGGGGGTCGAAGTAAGAATTAATGTGCGCTTTTTGGACTTCCCCGCTTCCTCTACCCCTCTAAACGGCCGTCGAAAATTCCGGAAAAATACCGGTTTCGTAGGTTTTTGAACGAGGAAGACGACGGCGCGATCGGATTGCGAAAAAAGTATCGGGAAATGCGTCAAAAAAATGCGAGAGTACGGACCGTGTTTTCTCGAAAAGTCCGACGAAAAACTACGTTTTTTCCCATTAAAATATACCCCGTAAAGGTACGTTTTTCGGAACGGTTTTCGCGGGCGAAATACAGCTTTGATCCCGCCGAATCTGAATCCGAAATCGGATATCGAAAAAAGTGACGGGAACTCGGTCGAATTGCGAGGGGAAGCAAGACTAAGCTATTAAATGAGAATTAATTGTGCTGTGGACGCGAGAAGGCTCTACGAAGACGTCAAGGGGTTCGATGACACAGGTGGTTTCACAATGTTGCGAGGCGAGCAGGTACACATAGGTACCTTGCGAGCGAAGCGAGAGCCATTTCAACAGAATAAATACGGATTTTTTCCTACAAATATACAGCAATACCTTGCGAGCGAAGCGAGCAACATCCCCGAATAAACTTTTTGTGGTTCCACGTAGTTTTATAAGATTTAATTTGTTTTTAAGAATTCCCAACTGAAAAAAACGTCTGCCAAGTTGGGTGGGCAGTATAACTTCCTCAAGCGAACAAAGCGAGCAGCATCCCCTACAGAAGTTAAACCTACCCTTAGAGATCTACCATTTGCGAGCGAAGCGAGCAATATCCCCTACACACGTTAAACCTACCCTTAGGGACCTACCGTTTGCAAGCAAAGCGAGCAACATCCTCTACATGTCACACTTTGCGAGCGAAATTCCCTACATGCCACATTTAATGCGAGCGAAGCGACACACACTTTGCGAGCGAAGCGAGCAATTTAAAAGCCCCCCGGCTGGACGTGGAGGCGAGCGTAGCGAGCCGGAGCGGCTAGTATACAAGGTGTCCCAGTTAACATGGTCCAAACTTCAGGGTTTGATTTTATGATCGATTTCCGACCAAAATTGTCTCCTAACGATTTTTCGAAAAACAATTCGTTTTTGAGTTATTCCACTTTTAAGATTTAAAAAAATTTTCGGCCTTTTTTCAGTAATATGGTCATAAATCCCTTAATTTTTTACTTAAAAACAAGGATACCATTGGAATGAGCACTAAATTTCCTATAATACGATGCTCCACTCTTGTTTACAAAACGCAAGTTTGTTTTTTCCGAGCCCAAACTTGAATTTTTTTAAATCCTCAAACGTGATGCGAATTTCACTAAGGATTTCCACTTAAATCGTAGAAAGCAAAATTGGTGCAAACCACAGGAAAAACATCTTAAGATTTTCAAGGATATAGTCAATTTTACTTTTACTTGGCTAATTAGGGGAGACAATTATGCTTTAATGTCGAAAAACATGGGTTTCTTAATGAAATCGAGGGTTTTCGTGAAAAACGACTCTCTATGAAAATACGAGTTCAGGTTTTACGTATATATTAACGCTGAATAGAATGGTGGCACCCTTATATCTCCCATTTTTTGTATGCATAAAAACACACCTTTCTCCCCATTAAATAGAATTTTTTCAACTTTTGTCTACGTTTCCCGAATCAGCGTGGAATTTTCTTGAAGAACTAATGATTTTCATATTTATTTAGCGCTATATTAGACTTTTAATAATTAGAACTTTTAAAAAATGTTCACAATATCAATCTTCACAATATTTATGTACTCAAAATTAATTTTAGAGGCCGCCAACTTCCACAGAATCGGCTTCATTTAGTACTATTTCCAACGGAATCGTCATTTTTACTTTTAATTTGCTACTTAAGCAGTTTTTATGAACATTGTCGGTCTCTATGGTTCATTCTGACGTATTATTTCTTTCTTTGATTTCTTAAAATCCCCCATTTCTAAAAGAATTAATATTTGTTCTTTGATAATTAGACTGATAGTGTTAAAAAAATTTAATACCTGAATAGATAATAAAGGTCATCTGCTCTTGAAGAAAATTTAACGGTGATGCCGACAATTTGGTCCGAAATCAGAAACAGTTGATTTAAAAGGGAAAATGCTAGTCTTTATGTCAAAAACGTGTTTTTTCCGCGAAAAAACTTTAAAAAATCATATTTTGGCTTGCTGCTGAACGAGCTGGCCTGATTGAAGGATTATGCTCAAATTCCTAAGGAGCCCTGCATTAACCTTTCAAGATTCATTCACATTCTCAGTGGGAATGGAAAAAAAAGAATTTTGTTTAAACAAGGTTGAATTTGGTTTGGAAAAAATTGAATTCAATTCGAAAATGCATACATCAAAAGCTCTGAGCAGGGCTTCCTTTCTTTTGGGCTGTAAGGAAGGTGAATAGCTGTTGAGAATATCCATTATTGTGATTCGCAGGTCAAGACTACTGGCTGGACGACGGGAAAGCGGATTTGGCGGCGGCTCTGAAGGCGAAGGTGAACGCGGGTGTCGCCAAGAACGTGATTCTCTTCATTGGCGACGGGATGAGCCCGATCACAGTCACAGCCGCCAGGATCTACCACCGCGGAGAGACCAGCAGACTCATCTGGGAAGAGTTCGAACACGTCGGTCTCCTCAAGGTGAGAAAACTCCCAGTTGAACAAGACAGGCATAAGGGTAAAAACACAAATTGAGCCTGGATGGTAGCCTAGCTGGTCGATAACTTGCATACCCGCTCACTCGCTGGCAGTCGAGACAGGTAAACTAGCGGGTCTCTTCTAGCTTTACATACACACAGTGCCACGAACTAAATCACTCGCGACGAATTTGTGGAAACCCATTTCAAAACGGAAGTTAGTGAAAAAAAGTTGTCTATTTCCACGAAAAATAAAGAGTTACAATGTTAAATCGATTTCGACGGTTAGGCCATCATCAGTAACCAACAATAACTGAAGAAACATAAGAAAGGACACAGCTTTCATAGTCACAGGTGAAGGGAGATTGTATCCCATTGCACGGTGGTCCTCGATTGGATTTGACCTCAAAGTGCTTGCCCTTCAAATTTTCTTTCGAAATATGATTTGGTAATGATGTTTGGATTATAATTCAGCAAAAACTGAAATCAAACATTGAGCCGTTTTTTTAAATTCAGTTTTTGAATTTTTAATTGATACCTTAATCATGAAAATACGCTATAATCGCCAAAAGTCAGAAAAAAATATTATTTATGTGTCATTCAGAATCTTCATCTAGTTTCATAGTTCTGACGTATTTTGTGAT
Organism: Adelphocoris suturalis; assembly: GCA_030762985.1. NCBI lineage: Eukaryota > Metazoa > Arthropoda > Insecta > Hemiptera > Miridae > Adelphocoris > Adelphocoris suturalis. The sequence continues at coordinate 91,859,497 of CM061046.1, forward strand.
CAAATATAAACAAAAATAACAACATTTTATTGAACAAAATAATGATTACTATTTGCATGAAGCTCTTAATAAATGCCTGTGCGTATGCGTGTAGTATGTGCGTGTAAGTCTATGTGTACGCTCGTGTGTGAGTTTATAATGATTCATTATATAAATTTTAACATACAATATATATCTAAATTTTATAGAAAATAAAAATAATGGCATTTTAACATTTTACATATGCAGAGAACTATATTCGCGTAAAGCTCTTAATACTCGTAAACGTTGTCCATACTCAGAATTGATTCGCGATACATTACATTTGGCCTACGTCGCAGAAAAATCATGATGTACGGCCTCCATAGCCTGTTCACTGTAAAAGCCGAGGCCATTTCCGTGTTTGGTACAAAATTCTTCCACATGAAAGAAAACCGTGAGAACCTTTGGAGTGACTGGAATATCCAAAGATAAATATGATGCTTTGAATTCATTGATGTATTCAATGAATTTTTGGGTCCAGCCTGACTGAGAAAGATGGTTTGACAACATCATAGAACTTCTGGAAAGCATCAACGTATTTTAAACAACCCATGCTACAGTTTGAACGCAACAAATCAAGTTTCTGTAGCAAAATGCGGCAACTATTTCTTTTGAACGAATTCGTTGATGCTTTCCAGAAGTTCAATGAAGTTGTCAAAGCATATTTCTTAGTCAGGCTGGATCCAAAATTCATTGAATACATCACTGAATTCAAAGCATCAGATTTTTCTTTGGATATTCCAGTCACTCCAAAAGTTCACACGGTTTTCTTTCATGTGGAAGAATTTTGTACCAAACACGGAAATTTCCTCGGCTTTTACAGTGAACAGGCTATGGAGGCCGTACATCATGATTTTTCTGCGACGTAGGCCAAATGTAATGTATCGCGAATCAATTCTGAGCATGTTTTGTATGATTACGCGAATATAATTCTCTGCATATGTAAAATGTTAAAATGCCATTATTTTTATTTTCTATGTATAGAATTTAGATGTATATTGTATGTTAAAATTTATATAATGAATCATTATAAACTCACACACGAGCGTACGCATAGACTTACACGCACATACTACACGCATACGCACAGGCATTTATTAAGAGCTTCATGCAAATAGTAATCATTATTTTGTTCAATAAAATGTTGTTATTTTAGTTTTTCTGATTATATTTGATCACAAAATATGTCAGAACTATGAAACTAGATGAAGATTCTGAATGACACATAAATAATATTTTTTTCTGAATTTTGGCGATTATAGCGTATTTTCATGATTAAAGTATCAATTAAAAATTCAAAAACTGAATTAAAAAAAAAAGGCTCAATGTTTGATTTCAGTTTTAGCTGAATTATAATCCTAACATATTACCAAATCATATTTCGAAAGAAAATTTGAAGGGCAAGCACTTTGAGGTCAAATCCAATCGAGGACCACCGTGATTGGTCAAGAGAAAGGAAAGGGGGCTGGAGGTACAACCAATCAAGTGCAAGCTAAGTGAATTCGGCGGAAATAAACTCAATTTTTTAGATCTGTCCATCTCTTTGGTAAACGAAAAGCATGATTTTTCAATTCATAGAAAAGATACATATTGCGATATAACTGTCCATAGTTCTTCAAATCACCATTCAGTCCATAAGCATGCAGCCTTCCATGGTATGATCAACCGAGCACTATCTATTCCAATGAGTGAACAAAATTTATCAAAAGAAAAATCCATTATCAAAAGCATAGCGGCTCGTCACGGATATGGAGGAGATCTCGTTGATACTATATGGGATAAGGTTCTTTGGAAAAAAGTTTCCAATCTGGCTAGGGAAGATGTAAATTTAGAAGAAAAGCAATGGGTAAGTATACCTTATTATGGGAAAATTTCTGATAAAATCGACAAAATTATATCATCAAGAGGTTACAAAGTAGGTTTTAAAACTAAAAATAGTCTTAAAGCATTACTAGGATCCGTTAAGAACAAAATCAATTTTCAGGATAAAAGTGGGGTTCATAAACTAAAATGTTCTTGTGGCTACGAATATTGCGGTCAAACTGGTAGGAAATTCAGGGAAAGAATAGACGAGCATCAGGAGGATTTCAGGGAAAATAAGGGTAAGTCTACATATGCGAAACATCTCAAGGAATCCGATCATAGTTATAATTTTGATTTGACAGATAGACGGTTTGTGGAATTTCTTCATTTTTGTCCAAAGGAAGGTATGTTGAATGTTCTTGAAAAATTCGAAATTATCAAAAGTGACAGATCTGGTAAATGTTTAAATGAGGATATACCTCAATATATTTCACTACTTCACACTGTTGAAACCATATTTAGTTATTCTCCCCCCTATCACTTCATCTGATTAGCTATAATCCCCCTTCACTTTTTTTGCACTTAATTGGTTGTACCTCCTGCCCCTTTCCTTTCTCTTGACCAATGGGATTCAATCTCCCTTCACCTGCGACAATAAAAGCTGTGTTCTTTCTAATGTCTTCAGTTATTGTTTGAAACTGATGATGGTCTAACCGTCGAAATCGATTTAACATTGTTACTCTTTATTTTTTGCGGGAATAGACAACGTTTTTTCACGTGGTCGCTTGTTGGAGCATTGATTGCGCGGAGTGAAGGGTCCTCCACATTAAAACCGCGATAGAACGAGTGTATACAATTAGTACCGTGCATGAGAGTGTGTGAGGATAGCTTTGCTGATCTAAGAGTAAAAACATTGGAGCCTGGATGTTAGCCTACCTAGTAGTTTATTTGTACTGCTATGTAGAATTAAATCATTGATTCTGACAGCCACGTACACAATGGTGCCAAGTAGCCTGGATGGTAGTTGTGAGCAACGAGAATAGAAGATACTTCTTCTTTTCTAGAAGAATTCTAGAAGATAGTATCTTCTATTCTCGTTGGTTGTGAGCTTTGCTCTACGCGGGCATAATTGCCAGTTCGATTATTTACATAGCAGTAAGCGGGGACGGCCCAACTCGCGCATTTGCGGTACTACTTATATTGTTTACCCGTTCTTTGACGGTTTTAATGTGGAGGGTACTTCACTCCGCGTGAGCAGTGCGCTGACAAGTGACCCACTAGGCACCACTGCGTGTATGTACAGCTTTCCGCTAGACTACCAGCAAGTTAGTAGGTATGCGAGTAAGTGACACGATAGGCTACCGGCCAGATTCCACTGTTATTTTTTATTTATTTATTTATTTTTTTTCCATAGGGTAGCTATAAGTACATGCAGTGGTACCCATTTGGCCGCTTGTCGGCGCATTAATTACGCAAAGTTAAGGATCCTCTACATTAAAACCGCGAACGAACGAGTACACAATTAATATCGCGCATGCGAGAGTTGGACCATGCCCGCTTACTGCTATGTAAACAATCGACTTGCCAATTATGCCCGCTTAAAGCATAACTCACTGTACCATCTACATACCACTGTGTGCGTGCCAGTTAGAATTGCTTTTAATTCTACATAGTGGCAAGTAAGTAAGCGACCAGCTAGGCAACCATTCAGGCTCCACTGTGTATTTAACGGCAGGTTCACTAAAGTTTTTATTCACTGAACGTCGCTTGAATTGATGAGAATGAGGCGATTGAATTATTTTGGCGTGGATTTTCATGCAAAATCATGAATAATATATCCAATTCGTTGGTTCTTTATTCTTACTAGTAAGGGTTTGGAGGTGGGAGGTATCTATTGAGACGAATTTGTGGTATTCATTTGGAGTTGGGAGTCCCCTCACTGCTTCATCTTCATGCTCCACTATTGTTAGTTTATTTTTGTCATTGGTAGTAGGATGGCTTGTAGCTCCTTATCTTTTCTCCTTTGTGCCTTAGTTCTTTAAGACAGGTCAATAGTTAAAATGTTTAACGGAGAGTAATATGAAAGGAGAGAGAAAAAAAGAAAATGTTAAAATCGCCTATTATAAGGGGGATGAGTTCAGAAAACTTTTTCCATTCCTTCTTAAACATTTAATAATTGGCCTCCCTTAAAAAAACTGATTCCCAAAGGGGAAAAGACAAGACTACAAGCCACCCTACCACCGAAGGCGAAAAATAAAATAACAGTAGTAGGTTATGAAGAAATTATAAATTTTAATTAATTCAGACTAACTCTTGAAGAGGCCAAGAAAGATGAAAGCGCTCGAAGAAAATGAAGGAACATGAAACAATAAGGGAAGCAGCTGTACATCCCACCCTTCACAACCGCACTAGTAAGAAATAATATACGTCGGGAAAACTGGAAACTTCTCAATACAACTTTGTAGAGTTCTAGGAAAAGTATTTACCATTCTATGCGATTGCGCATTTCTTCTACGTGTGCTCAACTGAGTCCATTATGTCATGACCCCCCCCCCCCCCCCTTCCATTCGGTCATTATTTAAATAGCAGGTGATATATTCATAATAATATTATGAATGTTGTATATTATACAACATTCAAAATTAAATCCACCCTCAATTTTCAAACTTTGGTGAAATTTGTGCGATTTACTTAAATGCGATGAAAAACATTTAGGAACATCATCGAGTAAATCAATATAACGTGAACCGTTGAGTTGTCTTAGAATTTTTCTAGAAGCCTATAGGTATGCGCCCAAAGAAAGACAAGGCTATAACTGTTGAAACTTGAAGTAAGATTTGGAGTGTTCCAGTTCGAGGAGAGACTATTCATAAATGAAACGCAATAGCAAAACTGTCGAAGCGAATTTGATAGTGTTTAATAAAAACTTTATGTACTTTATTTCCTCTCCTTTCACTTAAATACCAATCTAAAAGACTAAAAGGAACGCTGAGAGAATTTTTCTTTTCACTCTCAAATGAAGTTGACCTGATGATTAGCTAATGCGAAATTAAAACAGTTACATTGTTTACTAAATTTGAAATTGACTAACAATTGATGCGCTGTTACACTATCCGGTGACTCAGCACTCGTGTTTCCACTCGTTAATTCTTTGTTTACGGTGAGTAGTAAACTCAGTACCTGCTTTATGGAGTTTTTTCAGTCAAAGGGAATTTGCGCTTACGAAAAATAATCAGCAAGAAGGATGGCCGGCCTGCTCATAGGTACAGGGTGGCTCACGGTAACAGGACTTTTTAAAAAAGTCCAGTCATGCAGCATGACCCCACGAGCGAATTTTTGAAGAAATCTTCGACATTTCAGTCGCTATTGATCGTGTAGAAAAATTTTAGTTTAAATTTTTTTTTTTTTTAACAAGCACCTACTACCTACGTTTTAAACAGCATGGTTCTAGGATTGGTTATACAGGGATACTTCCATAAGAGTAGTTCAATCTGAATTTGGACAATGTTTCATGCAAATATTACCGATTTTTACAACTAGCGAACGGCATTATTTCGATTTTTGACTGATTTTTCAACTTTGAAATTTTTGAACACTTGATACATATTATTATAGGAAATGTTACGCTGATTCAGAATATACGACATGTTAGTATGCTGAAAAAATTATTTCGCACAACAAATCGCAAAAAACAGGCTATTTTGAAATTTTTGACTACATTTTTGAAAATTTCAACCCGAAGATGTAATCCGATCGTGCTGGCCAACGAACTTGAACTTTCGTTTTGTGTCCTTAACATTTTAAAATTTGTTTGAAGTTTCTAGCACAATTCTACGGACAGTTATCGTTTGGAATGACACATACATATATACATACATACATACATACATACATACATAAAAAATGCGTTAAACTTCAGAATATGATTCAGAATAGCCTGAAACGGATTTCTGCATAAAAGTTTTTCAAAAATTCACATTCTACAAATTTTGAGGCGAGAGCAATAGCTTAATTTTCTTCAAAAATTCGCTAAAATCAAGCAAATTCGAGTATTTATTTTTAAAAATGAGTTGATCATAAAAACACTTTGTAGAAGTATACATTTGAGAAATATCAGTATGAAAAATTGCGTTAAATGGCTAAATGGTGTCTATTTTCAACAATGCAGTGTTGAAGTCGTTGGCGGAATCTACTCTCAAAATTGGTCGACACAGGCAAAACTCCGAGACTAATGGACCGATTTTTATGAAATTTTCAAGGGTTGTGCGGTTTGGCTCCTAGACGATCCTTTATAAATTTTATTGCCGTTGGATCAATAGTAGTTTGTGCACAAAAGTTGTTTTCCTTATAACGTCAACTTATCAATCATTTTGGCTCATACTTTGTTCTCCAACTAACTCTATACGTCCATGTTTCAATATAATTATACTTATTTTATCATAATAATTATATTATAGTTATACTGCCCACCCAACTTGGCAGGCATTTTTCTTTTTGGAACAAAAAACGAGGCGGCGGTACTAGGTGCCAAAGCTATAGCTTTTGAGTCTAATATGTATTTCTGGACTAATGCCTTCATCACATATATTGTATTATGGGTGATGTTTGCTTTATGAGTTGTATGAGGAAACAGTATCTACTAAAACCATCTATAGCTATTAGATTGTGCTTGTGTGGAGTTCAGTCGTGACGGAGGGAGCAACTACTGGAGAAAATTCAAAAACTTAATCATAGTTCATGCCTCTCACCAGTGTTGCCAGGTTCCGGAGGGAGCCCAGGGGACTTTAGAGAGGAAAAAGGGGGGAAAACGGGGGACTTTCTCAAACAAAAAGGTGAACTTTCTGGGGTCCTTTTCACTGTTAGAAATACTGTTTAACCATATATATATATATACAGGGGTGCCCACAGGGGGGGGGGGGGGGGTGTGTCGCGACGCAAACTGCGTCGTTAAAATTTTTGGGGAGTATTTTTTTATGAACAAGTAATGAGATTTATACTAACAATTTGCTAGCGTCAGCTGTTTTCAATTCTTTATCATATCAGTGTATCATTTACATTACCTATTTAATAAATATTTTAGTTGGGGGGGGGGGTTGGGGGGGGGGGGGGGGGGGGGGGCTCGAGTCGTTGCGCTTGGGGGGGGGGCACCCCTGATATATATATATATATATATATATATATATATATATATATATATATATATATATATTCCGTACAGTAGCAGATTCTCAACAAACACATACGCACTCAGTTCATTATTGAATCGTTTATTTCAGAAACCACCTAAGTGCGCTTTTTTCAACTTTTGGAAAACTAAAAAAGACTGTTTTGCAGCTTAAGCTTAAGTATAGGTAGTAGGGGGTAGGGGGCTTAGGGTAGGTAGGGGCTTAGGGTAGGTAGGGGCTTATAGTATCCTTCAAATATTTTTTTTACCAAATCAAGAACATGCTATTGGAATTATCTATTTTGTTAATTTTTTTTCCTTCAAGTTTTTGAGTTATAAATTTATGAAAATTTTGTACTTCATGAATAATTCTGGAATACATGAATAAATCCAAAGTGATTTTTTAAAAATTATTATTGAAATTAAGTCAAACGATTAATTTTTATCTGTTTTGGTATCAAAAGTAAGTAAGAGACACACTTAAGTATAAACAAGAGTGGTTTTTACTAGGCATTAAACGGAAAATACTTGTTCAAGGTCAGTGCGGTTGGGCTACAGCGACGGCGTTTGGGTTCTTTCTGAAATAAACGGGTTCTTTTCAAGGCTTTCAAATAGCATTGGTGATATGGAACATTGGTTATTTCGGCACTAAACGATGTATTCACCTCTGAAAAGAACAGTACCACCAAAACAACATTTTTTAAATTTTTGTCGCTCAGGTGGTTTCTGAAAAAAAAAAAAAAAAAAAAAACGATTCAATAATTTTCGCTGTCTTGAGTCATAAGGATTTGACAAAATTATCAGATCAGACAGTTATATCTTGATAACTGATAATGGGGAACTGTTGTTGTTGGTGGTGACCGGTAACTATACTGAGTGACTAGAAATGGTTGGTGACACTAATCTAGCAAATTTTACTCCATGCTTTCATTTTTCGGGGTAAAGGGGGGACCTTTCATTAAAAAGGGGGAAATATTGAGGTACCCCGGAGGCCTTCAGGGATCGGGGTAACGGCAGACTGAAAAGGGGAAAATTCCCCCTTTTGGGGTACCATTGGCAACACTGCCTCTCACCACTCTTCAACTAATGGTTCAACGGCTGAAACTGAAACTTATTCAGAGTGTTAGAGGAACTAATCCACTCAATCTCTAAAAGTGTCTTCAAAATTAGTCGAAAAGTTTCATCAGTTGCCTCTCGTATTTTACTTTCGATAGTGCTCTGGACATAACAGATTTAATCGAGATGCTATTCATAGCCAATCATATTGAGATCAACATTCAACAAGACAATCGCGAGCCGATTTGAGTCATAATGATTGCAAGAAAAAGCTGCGCATAAAATATGACATTCGCCGTCCCAGATACGCAAAAAATCCTAGTGGTTCGACAGTCAAGGCCTTCTATAAGTTACCTCGAAAAATCTCAAAGTTTCAATATCATTGGCAGAATAGTGGTGTTTTGCTGTTGTGCCCTTGTCAATAATCCATAGTATCATTTGATTGATTAAAATTAAATCTAGGTATCGAAATTTAACCCCCCCCCCCCCCAATTTCTTCATTTGAAGTTTTTGGGATATGTACTGATTTTCCAAAAAGATAACCCTTACATTTTACATCTTGCAGTTAATTGTAAGTAACACAGAGATGTTAGGACCGTCGCGTCGGCCGACAAGTGCTGTTTTAACCATATTTTGTAAATTTCGGTCTAGCACTTAGGTTTAAAATATGGGCGTTATGTTCTAGACTGATGAATAGCATTGTTTACATCCTAAAACATCTGAAAGTTGTTGTTTGGAACAGTTTTACATACTACTTCAATATTATACCGAATCGGAAGCATTTATTCTATTCAAGTAAAATAATAGAGACCAAGCTCAGAGGTGTCTGAGTATAGAGGATCTCAGAGTTCTCCTATAACGTTATGATCTTTTCTACAGACGTATTCAGTTGATAAGGTGGTCCCAGACTCAGCGTCATCCGCCACTGCCTTGTTGTGCGGCGTCAAAGCGAATTATTACACATTAGGATTGGATCGGAACGCGAGAATGAAGGATTGCCCTGCCAGTCTGGACCCAACCTTTAGGGTTCAGAGCGTCGCGCTTTTCGCTCAGCAGGCTGGCAAGGCCACAGGTATGCCGCAGCATGCGGAACAATTACGTGGTAGTGGTTCCACTCCGTGGCATGCCTAACGAACCCAAGAAACCTGTATGCCTACCTTGATACTTATGTTTCTTACAAAGTCGTCAACTTTAGGAAATGATGAATGCTGAAGAATAAAACGGGGTTAATACAGCATGCGGAACAATTCTCTGGTACTTCCGTGGCATGCCTAACGAACCCAAGAAACCTATATGCATATCTTGATACTTAAGTTTCTTACAAAGTCGTCAACTTTCGGAAATTATGAATGCTGAAGAATAAAACGTGGTTAATACAGCATGCGGAACAATTCTCTGGTACTTCCGTGGCATGCTTAACGTAGCTTAGGAACCTGCATGCATAACTAGATACCTTTAGTTTGTTACAAAGGCTTCATCTTTAGGAAATGCCCTTCCTAAAGAAATACTTGGTTGCCACAGCTTGCTTACAAGTCATTCTAATCAACTTACAAAAACGTCGTTGCAATATTTTTCAACACGAAATCAGCAGCTTCCACAAGTTATAAAACGGACGTTGTCTTTTGGAAGAGGCTTTGTCTCCGTGTACCCTTGAGCCATATCAGTCAGGAGAGTAGTAATGAAATTGGGCTCGGAAATGGACGTGGCCCTGATATGAGAGCAGTTTGATTGAGAAATCTGGATTCGTATTTGTCTTACTTCTTACGCCCTCCGTCTATGTTCGAAGATATTTTTTTAGCCAGAGATTTTTGGAAATTCATTTTCGCAGTTGAATTTTTTGATTTTGATTTTTTTCAAAATCTATAATAATAGGAAGTTGCGTGATAAATGGAAGTGGATGGACAGTAAAGTGAATGCCTTAAAATCGCCTCTACGAAGAACACGAGTTTTTGTTGAATGTTAAACATAAGAAAATTGTGGAGGGGATTAAAAGAGTGCGTTTGGCGCATTTGATGCAACAAAATTTAAGAATTTTGACGGAAATGAGATTCAGGGGGAAATTAACTTTTTTCGGACCATTAACCAGTCATGAATTGAAATTACAGCATGAAATTTAGTGTCTTGCTTGAAATCCAGTGTTTCACTAAATCTAAAAGCTGTTAAAATTGTCCTGCACACATCCGAATAAAATTTCGGATCTGTTTCCAACTGCAACTCATTTACGAGTGTGGAACAAGCTCCACGTTGATCCACCCTTTTCCTTACACAGCACTCCCTTTTGTACTTTCCATTTTGCAATTTTGGACATTTGGTGTAACGAAACGAATTCTCCCCTGTTCACCCAAGGAAGTTGAAACTTGATAGGGAGACTCTCTGGGACATTAAGAGACGATTGAAATGACGGGCTCATTCCCTGTCAGCTGAGTGAGCTAAATTTACTCCTGTTTACTTTAGGAAGTAACCCTTTTCCTTACACAGCACTCCCTTTATTACTTTCCATTTTGCAATTTCGGACATTCGGTATAACGAAACAAAGGAAGCCACGATTCAATTGCAGAAAAGAAAGAAAATATACAAACTACACGATTAAATCTCGGAACTAAACCCACCGAGTGGGCTCTCAGGTGGAAATGAAATATTCTGTGAGTCCCAGGAAGCTGTCCAGAAAAGAAACAACCCTGAGACTAGTCTCTAGTTTTCTATCAAGAGATTGCCTCTGGTGGGCAGTACCTAACCTTTATAATCGCAAGCGTCACTTTTCGATTTTTGAATGTGACCGACTGTCATTTATGTAGACGTACTGCAACGACAAGACGGTGCCTGATTCGTCGGTGACGGCCAGCGCCATGTTCTCTGGCGTCAAGGGGAATCGGGGGACGATGGGGACTGATGGGACTGTCCCGAAGTCAGACTGCCTGGCCAGCTTGGACCCCGCCCGCCGCACTGTCTCAAACTTACGCCACGCCCAGAATGCAGGCAAGGCCACAGGTATGATGATATGTATACCTATATATCAACGTTCATCAATACATAACAATGTTATATCGAATTAAGTAAGCTAAAATGGGATTGCCTTGACGCCATTATGGTGATTATCCATTGAGAGGACCTCTACAAGTCTAACCATCACTAACTACATCACCTGAACAAGTTAACGCAAGACTTGAAGTTGATCCAATTCAAGTCCTTACAATTCAAATTTGAAATGCCTTATCCCCACTACCTTCAGGAGCCACGGTTTAACTGTTACTTCACAACAATGATTACAAATTTTGATATTTATAGATACATGGTTAGGGTTATGATTGTTCAAACAACTATTATGGTTCAGCAATATCTTTTTGCAAATAAAACTGGTCTTTTTGCAAATAAAACTAGTCTTTTTTCGAATTAAATTAGTCTTTTGGCAAATAAAATGTTTTAATATTTTTAGAAATAGATTCATTTCTAAAAAGTTTAAATTTATTTGTAGAACGGCTAATTATATTTACAAAAAGACTGATTTGATTAGCACCAAGACCAATAGTAAAATTGACCAAAAGACTAATTGCATTTGCAATTTTACGAACAAAATCAAAATTTATCAGCGTGTTATTCAGTAATTGTCCAGATTTGCCTTACCACCCCCAAAATCAATAGATTCACCTTAATTGAGGAACCATATGCTGCCATAAGAAATATTTGTGCTGTAGCCAATCTTTTGGAACCATGTGCAAACCTTTTACTAGATTGAAACCCACAAGACTAACCTCAGCAACCGTATCTTGAATAACCAAAAATGCTTTGTTATGTGGTACGATCAAATAATGCGACACTAATTTTCACAAAAGAGCATGAAGTAACATGAAGTTCTTTATGTGCGCTACGCGATAAAGTAGATGAAGAACTCGATGCTTTCAAGACAGCAAGCATAATTCAAACGATAATCAGCAGTTAAAGACGGAAGTTCCAAAGAAGAAGACATTGACTTCTGCAGAAGTTGAACCTCCAGCAACACGAGAAAATCAGCGGGACCTACATGCAGAAATTGTACTTCCGTATCCTAACACTCCAGAAGAAACTTCCAGAACACTCATCATCCAGGACTCTGAAGTGTATCAACCAGGGTGGAATGCCATTTCCACACCTTCTCGAAGTATCACAGGAACTCCAGCTATGGCCACAAAATCTTCTTCTAGCCTATCACAAACTGCTGCTGGCACACAACAAGCGCCACCTAAGCTATTGAGAAGGGCCTCAAAACCAGACCATCAAGATATTTGGACAAATATGTTACTTGATCCATGCTACAGTTCCTTTTCTTTTTCTTCCGTTATCGCAAGTTCGGTCAGAATTAAGGAGGGAATGTTACTATATCCCAATGATTATTATGCATTAATGAAGAACCTGACATCAATATTTACTTGTTAACATCAGTATCGGTTGTTGACAGTCTAAAAATTTTACGAGTTCAGAACACACGACCTATTATTAACAGTGAAAAGTTTCCAAAATAAAATAACACAATCGTATCTCTATAGAACAAGGGCACTTAGATCAGATAATTGAAATAGTTTTTTCTTGTGCAGGTAGTAGGTATTACAAAATTTTCTCCCTCTTCTTCTTTCCGGATTAATTTCTAATTCTTCAATTTTCCTTCTTTCGGTGGTATTCATCCAGTTACTATCATCTCATAATCACAATCGGTTGGTACATTAAAGACTAAACTCAATAGTTAGATCCAAAATTTCTTGTCCCAAACATGAAAACGGAACCACTATTTTGTAGATTGGAGATCTGGAAACACCTTGTGTTACCATGTAATTCTCATTCCTCTTCCTGAATCTTGAAACTGGGCAAATAGGCAAGATTTCTCAAGTTCTTCAGACACTGATATCTCAGGAATCTTCGAACCTTCTTTGATTCTGGATGGTGTTGGGCCATCAGGAGTCCGTCGTCCAGAAGCTATCCGAACTGATGGATTAGGTTTGTTTACTACATGGTCAGAAAGAATCTGCGGTAGCTGTCACAACTGTTTTGCATCCATTACTGCTTCAGCTGGTGCCAAACGCTCATCAAAAATTTCTTCTGTCTTGCTTTCACTTTCATTTTCTTCGGCATTTTAATGTACCACATAATGCACCACACAATGTTCCACTGATGTTACGCTAAGAAAGTATCACTCGGTAGATCGCTACACTACAACTGAAATTCTTTTTGACATTTTATGTCTTTAATTTGGCACATGACCGAAAAAAGCGTTAAAAAAATGCGTAAAAAAAAGCGTTACGGTTGGTTTTCTGATGATTTCCGCTTACAACCGAGTTGTTGCTAGAGAAATGGTACTTCGTCGTTTTTCATTCCACAAAATTCGTTGACCATTCGTTCGAAAGCTCTCGATTTATCCAACCATATCATGTTAACTACTGCGAAGTGTGTGGCCAACAAGCTGAGTAATGAGCATGGTTATTTGAATAATTATGTACACACAGGTCATCATTCTCAATAATTGATATTGTGAACATGATCGCAACCGCTTGATAATTTCTGATGATTTCATTGAGCTGGTGTTTCGATGATTTGATTCATAGCAGGTGATCCGAATATTGCGAGAACGGTTTGATTTGTGAAGCGGTGGTTAAATCATTTTAATAGGTAATTTCTATACTTTCCACTCTAGGAAGCTGTAATTTCGTATGTAATCTCTTTAGGACATTTACTTGACGATGCCCAGGGTCCGGATCAGCTGAGCGGCTTTTAGAGCTTGCATACGAGTCTGCAACACATACGAGTCTGTAACTAAAGACATAAAATGTCCCAATGTGTTGCAGACTCGTATGCAAGCGTTTCTTTCGTTACTTTGGTTTACGTTTCAAGATGCGTAGAATCTTACTATGATTTCTCAAATCATACCACATACTTTGACAGTAATTAGGGTTACGCTGCAATCTAGTGGGTAATACAGAAAACTTTTGGATGGTAGTGGGTTAAATTGCAAAAAACATTCATTGTTCCTTTAGTAGAAGAGGTGAGTGAAAGGCGTTTTGAATATATATATATAAACAATATCAATATAATGGAATTGATCACATGCTTAGCGATTAATTTGACTTTAACACGCTAGTAAGTATAGTGGGTATGTCTGTGCTTGCATAATTATAATAAAAGGTATCTACCTACAAAACGTTGTCATTATCGCATTTCGAATGTGCAACGCACGTTCGATTTTATGCTTGCATTGATATGGTAGATTTATAATATTTATGTGTACCTACTATAGTTGACCAAAGAAAGTAATGAATTTGAGTATGAGGCCACATTTATACTTACATATGAGAATTACGTGTAGTGAATAAGCATGTATCCTTTCACGCTGCATGATACTGGTGGTAAGTTATAGAAAATAGAGCACTAACAATAACTAATTTGAATTTAAGAAGTTTGTTAAGCGTTTTATAAGAGAGAAATGCTGAAAATATTTACACACATTTCATTGTATTGAAGTGTTCGATTTCGTTCACGCACAGTTCTCTTCAATCAATCAGGTAGATTACTGATCACTGGTCATTGAGATTACATACTTTAATCCACAAACTGAATATCACTGAACAGCGCCAGAACTAAAAGGAAATGATCTTATTAGGGTGATCAGCCAAATCAGACTTGACAAATATCGTTTCAATAAAACCGAATTCGCGAGAAAACATTTAGCGCGATATCGAAATCAAGAAAATGTGTTATTGAACGGTTAAAGATGTAGATGGATCCTAAAAACTGCAACACTATAGCTTTTGCGCATGTGAAAACGTATCATCTATCAAGTATAATTTTTTAATTGTCTACGTAATTCACCAGTTTCGCTCAAACTTTGTTTTCCCCAGAAAATCGGCATTCAACAGTTTCTATACATTAAGTGCTCAAATTAGAAAAAAAATTGATAACGCGTAAAATTATGAAAATTGCTCATATGATCATGCTAAACGGCTAGAACTATTTCCAAACTGTGATTCAGAAGATTTGTGTTCTACGTGAATTCCGCTAAGTAAAAAGTAACAATTTTATTTCAAGCTGTTTATCAGGGTACGTGGCTTCCAGTTCTTTCTTATGAAAAATATAAAATATATAAATATTCTCATACATTTTTAAGAACACTTAGTAACTGCGACCCAATTCTGTTTTCGAACGTTCTCAGGTTGTTAGATGTGTAGTGAAAATGCGTTCGCACATGAGTCGCGATTTGTTTGACATTGACCCACTTTTTTGCGAGCGGAAAACTCACCAACCTAAATAAAAAACAAACCAGTGGCAACGGCGAAATAATCTTAATTAGACAGTTTTTCAAGGCGTCCTTACACGTAACATTGTCGGTCATTGAAACGTTTATGATTATTAACTATGAACCTAACATTCTGAAATTCGTGTACAGAATTGTGATGGAAAAAAAACTACTTTCATTTAATGTATTGGAAATTGATAATGATCTAAAACAATTGGTAAAAACTTTGAAATTGCTTTTTATAGCATAACTAGAGGCCTGTTAGGGCTTGGAAAGCCCTAATCTAGAACACGATCACGATAAGCACAGAGACGAACGGAGACACCAGAGTTGCCAGATGCTCTGAACCTTATACCGCCGACAGATGGCGAAGAAGTATATTTTTGTGATGAAAATTTGAAAACAAGTGTTTATTGAAATAATATACTTTATTATAATAAAAATGTTTAATACTTTTCAAGTAATAATAAAAAACAAAAAAGTTATTGAATTAAAAAAACAAAGTTAACTGCAAAAAACAAATGCAAGTAAAAAACAATCACAAAGGGTACAAAATAAAAAAATTAATTATTTTCTCAATTCAAACAAGAAAAAAGCGTTTATTAAAATACAATAAATTATATTGAAAACAATTTTTAATAATTTTCAATTAATCTCAGTTTTTTTATGAACATATTTTTACATTACATTTTATTTTCTAATGTAGTTTTCTAATGTGTAAGTAGTATCAAGTGATCAAGCAGACGTATCTTCTTCCGTCGATATGATTGGCTTCTGATAGCGCGGTAAACTTCAAATGATAAAAATCGATTGATCGCAACATTTAGACAAAAAATTTGTCTTCTAGCCCAAACCGCCCAATGTTTTGAGATGACTAGCCCAATTGGCGGAATTCCGCGAATCGGATTTTTTCCCCGCATATTCAGCTACTTTTCTAGCCCAAACGGCGGGAAACCGCCCAATCTGGCATAACTGGGAGACACTTGGGGCCGTCTAACACTGAAATCGGTCCGCGAAGTTCTTTACAATTTCAAAGATCGTTCAGAAATAACTCTCCTAGATGTTAGTAACTACACTACACTACGTTTCTTAGTTACCGTGGCAACTGTTGTTACTGCCACAGCCTAATAAACAGAGAGTCTCCCTATACAATTTCAACTTCCTACAGTGAACAGGAAAGGATTTAGCTCACTCAGCTGATCAGAAAAGACCCCATCACTACGTTTCTTACTTACCGACACCTGAGGCCGTGCTGATTCGGATATATATATATATAACGACCGTTCGGAATTATATATAAAGTCCGCTAAGTTCTTCAGTTTCAATTTCTTCGTTCAGAAATAACTCTCATAGATGTTAGTAACTACACTACGTTTTCATTACCGTGAATTGATGGCAACTGTTGTTACCGCCACAGCCTAATAAACAACTCTCGTTGATAAGGACCGCCTAGAACACGATCAAGGCGGGTATAGAGACGAACGGCGACACTTTTGCAACAAACTTGGGGCCGTGCTGATTCGAATGAGCCGTCTAACACTGAAATCGGACCGCGAAGTTCTTCACAATTTCAAAGACCGTTCGGAATTATATATAAATAATTGTAAGGAAATCAGGTCAGGTCAGGCTATTTTCTCTCCTGTACCTCCTAAAGCCGAGAAATTTGGTACACAGCTTATTGGGAGTGTTGGGGACCGCTGAAAGTTATTGCGAGGAAGTTAGATCCGCTGGGTGAGTGGTAAAGATAACTTCGCTCCTATACAGCCTAGAGAGCTGAAATTTGGTACGCAGCCTCGAGGGGACCTATGGAATAGTGATCGCGAAGAACACAGATCAGATGTGTAAGCAATGAAGCTAACTTCTCTCATGTAAATCTGAGACACCAGAAATTTAGTAAACAGCCTCTTGGGACCAGTGAAAGTGATTTCGTGATTTCAGATCAGCTGAACGAACGATGAAGGCAACTCCTGTTCTGTACATCCTAGCGCCCTGAAATCCGGTACACAGTCCATTGGGAAGCGCTGGGAGTATGATTGCGAGGAAGTCAAATCTTCCTCTCGGAAGGGGTCTTCCTTTCGTTATATTCTTGCTTTCAAGAATAAAAGTACAAAATATCTGCATGGAGTTTTTTATCCTTTAGGTACTTAAATTTAATAGTTTTTCGCTAAAGATTGAAAACCTGTAAACGTGTCTGTCGGCATACTATGACATTGCACGGAGTGTGAAGTTTTTGGATTTTTTGAGGACATGGGCAATGCCAATGAACCTAAATATGTGTGAGGGGAAACATGAAAATTCTCACATACTATCTTACAGAGTGTGATAGATTTGGATAGTTCCCATTTCCTGTTTTCTGAATTAGCCACCACCAAGGATATTCCTGGAGCATTTTAAGCAGGTTAATCACATCAATCTTTAGAAGGAGTAACTACTCCATTCCATAACCTCTCTGTCACATGGTAGCAGAGCGTGGTTTCGAATAACCCAGAACCTCTAGATGTGCCTTCCTCTCGCAGTGCCCTTACAAACTAAATAGGCAAGAAATAATTATTCTTACCACTCAATCTGTAACTGCTATGCCTGAACTGCCTATTGCGAGAATTTTCCTTCACTCTTTCTTTAGTTCGGGACAATAGGAATGGTTAAACAGTTCAAGCGGTAGAAATATACCATATTTACCTATACCAGATGAATGAATTCTTGTTCCTGGTTATTGTATGTCACTTCTGCTTCTGGTCGCAGTGGTCACTCATATGAGTCGTACCCACACACTAAAGGTACCTGTACTGGTTTTAGAATAATATTTGTTCGTTATGATGAATGCTCCAAGTAGGTTAATCTCTCATTTGATTTACCTTTATCAGTCGAACATCTGGGTGTGACATAATTCTTGCAGTCATTAAGGTTTAGTGTTAACAAAACTTCATATGAATGGTTGAGGTATTTTACCTGTAGTTATTCAACTCTTTTATCATAGTACAAAGTATAAATCTCTACCAATTATAAATTCACGATAGCAAGGCAAGTCAATTTGAACACACAACCTCAATTCGTTTCACGAATTAAATGCACAACAGCTAGGTTAAGGAATGCTTCGTTTATGATTGTGATTAATACAACACTAGTTTTATTCGGCAGGTATAGTGACGAATACCAGGATCACACATGCGACGCCAGCTGCCACCTACGCTCACAGCGCCCACAGAGACTGGGAGTGCGATGCTGATCTTCCTGAGAGCGCCAAAGCCTGTAAAGACATAGCCAGACAGCTGTTTGAAGATGAACCTGGCAGAAACCTCAACGTAAGTACTTCATTATCATTGAGCAGGTACTGTTATCATCAAAGGGAGATAGGACATGGGCCTTATCAGGTAAAGACGTAAGTCATTGTTCCTCCTGACTGGATCGGACTCCGACAATTGAATTGAAAATCATTAGGGATAATGGATGATTCTGACAAACTTTTGTTCGGACGAATTCGTCGCAACGAATCGTCAGAATACGGTCGTATAGGTACTGTTTTCGTTTATTGCTGTGCTTGTGGGTAGGACACTGCCTGCATTTTTTTATACCTACATACTACGTTCCTCCATGGCGGAAAATGGTCAACAGTGATTACCTACCTTTCTTGCTTCCAAGTCTACCAAAAGGTAGCGGAAGCATTGTTTTCACTTTCAGGAGAAAAAAAATTTCTGGTCTCCAGCCATAAGACAAATCTATTTTACCCACAGGAAATAGAATGAACGTCATATTATTTTTTGTGATGTTCCAACAATCTGTCTCTGTGGTTAGGCAATCCAGCTCGACTGGACAGTATTGCGGGATAGCACACGATGTTTGAAGGGGCGCCACGAATCGTCGCACGACGGAAAATTGGCCATTTAGCTGAGATAAAATCATAATTCTGATTCAAGCTAGCTATTATTCTTCATTCAAACAGTTATAATGACATTTTTCTAAAGGTTCAGCATTGAAATTTAATTTTAAAAACGCTAATGACCCTTCCGGTTTAGATGCGGCTTAAATTCTAAAAAAAAAAAAAATAATAATAATGATTATTGAGGTGCGGCTTAAACCTTAAATAAAATAAAATAATGATAATGATTGAAATCGACATCATGATCATAAAATATTTCCATTTTCTCTGTACAAATCAAGATCTCAATGGACATGACCACAATTTTAGAAATGTGGTTAGGAGAAATAAGGAAGAAATTAATTTACGTCATTGGTGAATGATGCTGAGATCCCCCACCCCCTACTCATCTTCAGGTGAACGCGAGGGTGAGGTATTTTCTCTACGACATCCTTTTCTTTGTTTTACCAGCGTTTTGACCACTTTCAATCATACGATTCCCGTGATTTATAGACTATTTATAGAATCTTAGTACATACGCCACAAGATGCCATCCGACTTTTTACGTGCGTATACGACTACCACCATCTATCTTCAAAACAACATTATTATTCGTCTTCAGAAACACTTCAATAGGTTCAATAACTCAGTCGATAATTTGGACTTATTTGCCTTTTCCTCCTCCAAAGTGAAATCAATGATTATGATTGCTAATTCATTTTGATGTACTCCTGAATTTATCAGCAATTGCATTTTTGACATGGATATCTCTTACTGCTGGGGATTATCATTAGCCCAATTTCCTGTCATGCTATTCATGTAACGGTAAACAAACTCACGTTAGCAAACTTCACGTACAACCGCTCCGTTGCTAGGGAGTCTGTGAGTTTTCATCTCAAGAAAATCGTACACCACTTGTTGGAAAGCTCTTAATCTATCTCAAAACATCACGTTGTCACCTAATCAATTTGGCAAGTCCAGTTAAATATTATATTTTAAATTTATTATGGCGAGAAGACGTCAACAGGATCAAGAGGATTATTTATCTTCCCTCGGACTAGGTAAAATTCACCTTGGTGAATTCACAATTGGTATTAAATTAACCTAAAGGGTTATTTCCGCTAGTAGTAATATAGTATTTTCCAATCTAATTCAACCTTTTTTTCAATTGAATTCAATTGTTTTCCAATTAAAATAAACATTTAGATTTTAGTTTGGAAATGCTGTGTGTGTGTCCCACCCTGGAGTATGACACCTGATGCACCGATTAAAGTGTCACTTATAGGGAGTGTAGTGGATTTAGATATGTTTTACTTGGCGTAGGTAGGCCAAGTCGGACATTTATATCCCGGTTATGCGGGTTGGTCCCCGGGTCATTCCCGCGAGGAATGTGAGCGGATCCGCCAAGGTCAACTGGTTTGGCGGACTGAAAGGGGAGATAGTTCGTGTCGCAGCCGCGTGGAGCGCTGGGCTCGCGTAGCAAGTGCTGGGTTCGATCAGTTTGGTACTGAGCCGTTTTGTAATATTCCGGCCTTAGATTTATATCTGAAAGGGGAATATGTTGAGCTTGGTTGAGGTACTGAAAAGTATCCTTCGCTTTTTGTGCATTTGGAGTGTATTTGACACTCGGATCGGCCGGGTAAGCCTGCGTCGAATATCGTGGGTATTCGGACAGCTTGGTCGAATCGTAATGATCGGCTTCAGAGCGAGTCTGAAAGGTTTCCTCGATCTTTTGTATAGGCGAGGCTTGCTCGAACGTTTCTTGAACGAATACGTCGGGCGAGAAGGCGATCCGGACGTGAGGGTCGCGCCTTGCGCTGTCGCTGGGTTCAGCGGATTCGCCGTGTAGCTGGTAGGGAGCACTACGTGGGCTACCCGGCCCGGCTTCGCCGTCGTCCGCCTCCCCTTGCAAGGGGAAGTAGGACGGCCGACGTTCCATCGAAATGACCGAGTTTTAACTCGTTTCGATGCCTCTATGTGTGAAAAATAGAGGGTTTGGGAGGTGGACTCGCTTGACAGAGCGTCTTTCCAATGCTCGTATGTCAGGGTCCTACCTCGTAGCCTTGAAAAAGGCTTCCTTAGACGGTAAATTAGAGCGGAGGAGCAGAGTAATTTACCGGCGTGCCCACAGCGGTCGGTTACGAGCTTAATGCTACGAAACCCGGGCGACACGGCTCGGAACGTCCCTCGGGCGTACTGTCTAAAGAGAATATCGATAGAAGTACCGGGTGGCGTCCTGACAGATGAACTACGTTGGGCAATGAGCAGGATGAATAATCACTGGACTCGTAGATGCCAATGTGAGATCTGTGTGGAGAGAAGGTAGAGCTTGTAGAAAGCAGTAGGAAGCCGTTCTTGAGATGAACTCGTAATGCAGAAGGTTCGTCAGCGTAGAGCGTGTAGAATTCTTCGTACTTCAGAGGTGTCGTCGTCGAGAGCGGAGAGTGGAATGAAATTCGGAGGGCTCCCAGCGGGGTATTTATAGGGAGGTGGCCGCCTCCTGCCGCCTCCTGGTTGGTCCGCTTAATTTCATAAATTCGACTGTGCAATCTCATTGGTTCGCACATTGTTTTCTCAGTATCTGTGCGTATGATAGCTGAGTTGGTCTTTCGAGGTGGTTTCCCCACGTCCGTCGCTGTGACGGGGTCCCCGGGGGTGGCTGAACGACCTTGAGTTTTCCTGTTTGAGGTTTCTCATTCAAGGCGACTTGTTTCGAGATGTTTGTCGCATCTCTCTCGCCCAGTAACTGTTTAGGGAGGTCGCCTTGTGTGTTATTCTTTAATATTTCACTTTTGAGAGAGAATTTAGTATTTTCTCTCTGGTGAAATATTTTGTTTGACGGAGTTATAATTCGACGTCTTGTAAATATTTTTGTGTTGTGTCTACCTCTTTTTGGTAGCCCTGAAAAGGGCTGTTGACAAGAGGGGGTGGATTTCACCACAGGTAGAATTAGTGGGCTGCGTGTGTGCCCGTCGCACGGTACCTACTGCCTACCCACTCCAGAAGCATCTTCCCTCTTCTCATCCACTTTTCTAAGGAGATTTAGGTTTGTACGCATTTTTCAGACTAAAATCTAAAGGTTTAATATAATTGAAAAGAAGTTTAATTCAATTGGAAAAAGGTTTAAATAAATTGAAAAAACTAGGCGCTCCGCGCCTCGCCAGGGGGCAAGCCCCCTGGACCCCCGGTTACCTCTATTTACATACTTCGGACGAAATTATTGAAACACAGAATGTGTTTGCGTTGTCGCGCAACCAAGTGACAACCAAACAAGCGTCATTGTTTACTATTCATTTATTATTCATGCTCATAACTCAGGTTGATGGCCACGCACTTCACAGTAGTTAACATAATATGGTTGGATAAATCAGGAGCTTTCCAACGAATGGTGAACGATTTCTGTGCGATTAAAATTGCGGAAGTTCCATTTCCCTACCAACGGCTCGGTTGTACGTGAAAATCATAAGAAAATTTACAAGCGGTTGCAATCATGTTGACAATATCAATTATTGAGAATGATCATCTGTGTGTAAACAATTGATTCAAATGACCATGCTCATAACTCAGGTTGATGGCCACGCACTTCGCAGTAGTTAACATAATATGGTTGGATAAATCAGAAGCTTTCCAACGAATGGTGAACGATTTCTGTGCGATTAAAATTGCGGAAGTTCCATTTCCCTACCAACGGCTCGGTTGTACGTGAAAATCATCACCGTCACACATTTCGTTACATCCCGCGTTCCATTTTCGGCTAGTTAGTCCATGGCTAAAACACATTCTGTGTTAAAAAAAAGATGAATTCATTTGGCAAAAAGGTGAATTTAATTGGAAAAAGGTTCAATTAAATTGAAAAAAGGTTAATTCAATAAAAATAAGGTTCAATTAGACTGGAAAATACTATAATAGGTACAGCTATCATTTACATAGGTAGGTACTTTTCGGAGGAATCCGTCGTCACTAGCAAGTCGAGTACTGGGGGCGAGTGCTTGCGATGTAAAGACATCATCATTGGGCCGTCGAAACAGTACTGAACTCAGTTGGTCTGTCAGTGAAGGGTAAAGGCTGACCCCTCTATATAAAGTGACCTGTATATGAAGTGACAGACTGACTGACTGATGACTTCAGTACTGTTTCAACGGCCTGATGATGATGTCTTTAGATCGAAAGCCAGTGACGACGGATTTCTCCGGAAGGTATGTAAATGATAATTTTAGGTATCTCCTTTACATGCGAGGGTAAAACTGGAGGCTAATGTAAGACATGTCCATGTACCGATGTATCTGCATGGTGTAGACACTTTTTGTTTCATGTACCTTTTTATTATTGTATATTACCTGAATATTTTATTACCTTGGCTAGGTGTTATATGGGTATGTATAGGTTGGTTATATTGTTATATTCATATTTTTGCTTGTCCTATTAGTATGTGTATTGTGTTATTGGGCATATCTTTTTTTCTTCAAAAATAAATTATTAAGTGAGTAATACCTAGCCATCATATAGCACCTTTTTGGAAAGCAATCGTCGAAATCGTTTAGTTAGATCATACAAATCTTTGGTTCTAGGTCATCATGGGAGGCGGTCGACAAAATTTGGTCTCGGAACTCTTGGTGGAAACTCCCGACGACCCGGTGAGTGGTAACTGCAAGTGCAACAGGAGCGACTCTCGAAATCTCATTCAGGAGTGGATCGACCGTCAGGAGGGCATGTCAGCCAAATTCGCTTACGCCGACAACACAGGCTCTCTTAAGATGGTGGACACTGATAACGTTCACAATCTTCTGGGTAAGACTACTTCCTTCTTTCGTAGAAAACAGAAGCTATTGCAATAGCTCTAAAAATCAAAAGAAAATGCCAAAATGTTCTTCCTTGAAATCAGTTTTACAAGAGAACCATCCTTTTTTATTGCAAATTTGTATTCTACGTAAAATTACATGGAAAAAGGACCCATCACTAGAATTTTTGAGTGCGCACAAACGAGCACAATCACGCGCAAATAGAGCACAAATTGTGAAATACCGAGCTTTTGAAGATATTAAATTGCCACGTGTGATGCATGATTTTAGGATATTTTTTCACGCTGTATCACTTGGTGGTGTTCATTTATTGATATTTGTAACACCAACTTGAAACAATACTAAAAAACGAAATTTTAGTAGTTACCTTTGCGCTGTGTGTAAATGAGTGGGAAAATGTGTGATTCTGACCGTTTTTTGGTGTTTTCCCAAGTTGACGTTACGACTATCAATAAATAAACAGTACCACGCGATTCAGCGTGAAAAAATACCCTAAAATCATGTGGCAAGTTAATGTATTCAAAAACTCGATATTTCACAATATTGATTGTGCCCATTTCGCTCACTAAAATATTCAGGTGATGGGTCATTTTCCCATGAAATTTTACGTAGAAATCAAATCTGCAATAAAAAAGGCGGGTTTCCGTTTGAAAAAACAAGTTGGTTCCTACTGCGCAGGTTGCGCGAAAATTCAAAATTTGAATTCTATGGTAAACGTTAAGATTAATAGCGTTGGTCTGGTACTTTTTTTTACTGGTACTTTGACAAGGAAAATAGGTTTTATACTCGTATATATACAGGGTGTCCCACCGAAAGGTTACACCCCTCTTCATTTCCCCTGAATTCAGCGTAAAAAATTTGGGACCAACGCCATTCTTCATAATTTTCTACGAGCATCTCAGGAAAAATACTTTCGCACGCGCCACTTGCGCCAATGTGGCGCAAATGTCATCCACTTCGTTTTTTTTTTTAATAGGAACCCCAATTTTTTATTACAGATTCGAATTCTACGTGAAATTTCATGATAAATGACCCATCACTCCATTTTTTTAGTGCGCTTAAACTGGCGCGATTCCGCTCCAAAAGTGCACAATTTCGCTCTAAATGTGCAAAAGTGTTGAAATACTGAGTATTTAAAGGTGTTCAATTGCCACATGTGATGCATGATTTTGGGTTATTTTTTCGTGCTGAACCTCGTAATAATGTTCATTTATTGATATTCGGAACTGGCGAAACACCAAACAATCGACCAGAAAGACACTTTTCTTACACATTTCCAACCAGAATAAAACGTACTAAAATGTAGTTTTCTCGGTGTTTTCCCAAGTTGGTGGTGCAAAAATCAATAAATGAACATCATTACGAGGTTAATCACGAAAAAATACCCCAAAATCATGTGTTACATGTAGCAATTGAATATCTTCAAAACTCAGTACTTCACAATTTTTGCACTTTTAGAGGAAAATTGCGCACTTTTGGGGCGGAATCGCGCGAGTTTGCGCGCACTAAAACCTATTTCTGTTCTAGAACCAAAAATTTCAACCATGTATCATGTTTTCTCCTCGATATTGATTCGAAATTCTATGAACTGTGTGTAAACAATTATTTATATAACCATGCTCATAACTCAGTTTGTTGGACACGCACTTCGCAGTAGTTAACATAATATTGTTGGATAAATCGAGAGCTTTCGAACGAATGGTCAACGAATTTTGTGGGATGAAAAACGACGAAGTACCATTTCCCTAGCAACGACTCGGTTGTAGGCGGAAATCACTGTAACACTATATGTTTCGTGCGCGGAAAAAAATTGACTCGCAAAAATTGCTAGGACCCCAGGGCTAAAACATGATACATGTTAAAAATCGAGTGATGGGCCATTATATGACCAAGGCATTCGATACGATTCCGCATGACAAATTAATTGAAACTCTAATTGAGATGAATTTTCACCCGTCTTTTGTAAAATGATCAAAGAGTTATGTACACAACAGAGAACAAAAAGTAATAATAGGGGATCACATTAGTGATTCCAGAACCTTCACCTACTCGATTCCACAGGGAACTGTGCTCGAACCACAGTACTTCATAACCTACAGTACTGGGATTTTTCATAGACAATACATAGACAATCTGTTTTGTCGACGATTCAGCGATGATTGTGACAGGTTCTTCATGGGAGCAAGTTGTCAAAACTGCATCCGAAAATCTCTCTGTGATAGATGAGTGGTTTACCCAAAAAAGTCTGAAATTGAATTATAATAAAACTAATTTTATGGCGTTCTCTCGGACGACCGCAACTATCCCCAAGCGGCAAAAAATCATTATACATAATAAACTTTGCCAAAGTATGAATAAACCACTATGTAACTGCCCTTTTATAACACAAGTGAACGAAACTAAGTATCTTGGAATATTTATTGATTCGTGTTTAAATTTTGACTACCACATCAACTATCTTAATGATAAACTTCGGAAATTCTTTCCAGTATTTCGGGAAATTCGAAACTTTATGTCTCTTGGCTTTAAAGTCCTTGATTTTCACAGATTGTACAAACAAACCACAACAATATATACATACAAAATGTTCTTAGCAAATAAAATTGTCAGATCACACACAGCTAACAGGAGTAGCGACAATATTACCTTGCTCACACCGCGCTGTAACACGGCATCGGCTCAAAGATTTTACCTCTTTGAAGGGGCTACTTTCTTTAATAGCCTACCAACAAAATTGAGAAGCTCCGCGGTCAATTTAAATGTTTTTAAGAAAAATATTAAAAAATATTATGCAATTCAGTAATATTGTATTTTATGTTGTTGTAAATATGTACAAGATTTGAACAATTTTCTCATGTAGATATTAGGTATACATACTATATGGCTCTTTAGAAGAGAACTTTATTGTTTCGTTTTGACGCTCCCTCTTCCAGCACGAGTTTGACTAAAAGGAAGAGTGTAGCATTTCAGATATGTTCCTTCTCTAATTATGTAATTTTTTTAAATTATTATTTAATAAATGCGATTAAAAAAAAAAATTCTTTATGAAATTTCACGTAGAATTTGAATCTACAAAAAAAGGGGGTTTCTATCTGAAAAAATGAAACAAATTCGCAACTCAAAAGAAAAAAAGGAACCCATAAAAACAAGTTTTTAATGTAACTCTTTCTTTTTCTCATGTTCTCGGTTAATGTTATTGTTGTTTCAATATTTGGCAATAGTAAATTGAAACAAAATCACATTGTTTCAAAATCAATTCTGATAATAACTTAAATTAAATTGACAAGGAAAATCGTTCAATATTTTATTGACCTGGGATTCGTTGTCATTTTATGCAGACGTTCAATAGTATCCTTCTCCTCCTCCTCCTCCTCCTCCCTCACTCCTCCACCCTCCTCCTCCTCCCTCATCCTCCTCCTCCTCATCCCTCACTCCTCTCCCTCCTCCTCCTCCTCCTCCTCCTCCTCCTCCTCCTCCTCCTCCTCCTCATCCTCCTCCTCCCTCACTCCTCCTCCCTACAATACACAACACTTGTAAGGTGTCCCATATTAAATTTCAAATTTTCGAAAATTTATAGTATAACTAACTTTTTCTTCGCGAAAATTTGATAGATTAAAATGTACGCCAGCATGAACTCGTGTGCAAAATTTCAGATCGATTGGATATCGGGAAGTGGGTTAAAAATCGATCTGAAATTTTGTCTCAAGAAAGAAAGCAAGAAAGAAAGCAAGCAAGCAAGAAGAGAATCGAAGTTAATAGAAAGAGTTAAAAAATTGGGGGAAAATTTATTTAAACCTTTGTAATCGACTAAGAAAGAATGTAAAGACGAAACGCTTGCATACGAGTCTGCAACACATTGGAACATTTCATGTCTTCAGTTGCAGACGCGTAGGTATGTGTAGCAGACTCGTATGCAATCAGAAATTAACAAGCGGTTGCAATCATGTTCACAATATCAATTATTGAGAATGATCACCTGTGTGTAAACAATAATTCAAATAACCATGCTCATAACTGTGATTGTTGGCCACGCACTTCGCAGTAGTTAACATAATATGATTGGATAAATCGAGAGCTTTCGAACGAATGGTGAACGAATTTTGTGGGATGAAAAACGACGAAGTACCATTTCCCTAGCAACGTCTCGGTTGTAAGCGGAAATCAACAGAAATTGAGCATATTTCGTTACGTAACGTAACGTGACATAACGAAAATTTGGTTGTGTGCCATAGCAAAGACATGAAATGTCAAAAACGAGGTTGGTGTCATTTTCGCCACAGTGGCGCGTGAGAAAGTATTTTTCCTGAGATCTACGTAAACAATTATGAAGAATGGCGTTGGTCTCAATCTTTTACGCTGAATTCAGGGGAAATGAAGGGGGTGTAACCTTTCGGTGGGACACCCTGTGTGTATATATATAATTTCGAATCAACTCCTTGTTCGAACATGTTATAAATAAAATAATTGGAATTTGTGTGTGCAGGAATATTTGCGAACGATCATCTTTCATACGGCCACTACAGGAACAAAACGTCAGATTTGGGTCAACCCTCACTGGAGCTGATGGCTACGACGGCTGTGAAAGTCCTCAAAAACAATCCTAAAGGCTTCTTGCTCATGGTGAGGCAAAACTCTGAAAAACTTTAATCGAATTATGTCCTATGATGCAATCATTAGGGTAGGTACACACTCAGCAGATCAACAGTTTAAGCAAATCAGATCCTGAGATCGGACGGGTGTCCCAGAAGACTAAATAAAATTATTGGTTGATCGTTCAACGGCAAAACAATAAAATCATTTTGCAAAATTCATTTGATACATTAAATATAAGTCGAGTTGAGCAAACCCTTAAAGCTTATTACAGAGCAACTACTCATATTACTGAGCTAACCTACCTTATATTGGCCACTTCTTGGGCATGGGCCCCACACAAACCTGTAAATTACGTTACAGATTTTACACAAAGATTCTTTATAAGAGAATCTTCGTAAAAAAAATAAAGCTATCGCAATGGCTCCAACCATTTTAAAATGAAAAATTGTCCAAGCTTTTCTTAACTGAAATCTCTTTTGAGGCATTCTGAAACGAATCCTTGAGTTCAACGCTTATATATATATGTATGTATATATATATATATATATATATATATATATATATATATATATATAAGTAGTAAGTGGGTACGTTTGGATCAAATGAGAGAAAACTAACAGTAAAATATTTAAAGTGAAAACTAACAGTAAAATATTTAAAGTGACACCAAACAGTAAAATATTTAAAGTGAAAACTAACAGTAAAATATTTAAAGTGAAAACTAACAGTAAAAACTTTTTAACACAAAACATCAGAATCAGTGACTTTTTCATTTGGGGGGTAAGTTAAAAGAATAACATTTATAATAAAAATGAGTACAAGCGCATTACAAAAACTTAATTTTGATAGTGGAAATTTTTGTCAAAATTGTGAAAACGACGAGAAATTTATAAAAGAAAACGACATTTTAATTTGCAAAGTATGTTTTTCAGAAGTTATACAAATGACTTATTTTAATAATAGATCTTATAACGTCGTAGTACCAAAATACAAATATGATCGTGTTAGTCACTTTAAAAAATGTATTCAAAAGTATCAAGGAAAGCAATATACTTTTATAAACCCCACTATTTATTCAGACCTCGAGCGCTTATTGATATTTCATGGAATAATTAAAGACGAGCGAGAATCTAGGTCTAAAAAATTTGCAAACGTAAAAAAATCTCATATTATACATTTCTTAAAAGAACTCGGATATACTAAACATTATGACGATTATGTACTTATACACGCAAATTTAACTGGTCAAAAATTAAACGACATAAGTCATCTGGAAAACATTCTAGTCAAAGATTTTGAAAAATTTTCTGAAAAATATTCGTCTATATTTACAAACTCTGAAAGAAAAAATTTTATAAATACAAAGTTTATTTTATACAGACTGTTATTGAGACACAACCATAAATTAGACGAAGGAGATTTTCTTACAGTAAAATCTCTTGATCGTAAAAATGAAACAGACAGAATTTGTAAAGCTATATTCGACTCTTTAGGGTGGGAATACAAAACTAAGTAATTTTTTAATGAACACTGCTCATTAAAAAATAAAATCTCCTTCCCCCAGCATTCTGAGCTTTAGCAAGCGTAAAAATTATCCTCAAACTGCTTCTTCAGTATAGCTTTATACACAATGTAAGCCACTAATCTAAGTTGATGTTCAGTGACATTTTTAGGAACCTTAATATTTTTTTTATTAAGGAATGC
Source organism: Adelphocoris suturalis (assembly GCA_030762985.1). Taxonomy (NCBI): domain Eukaryota; kingdom Metazoa; phylum Arthropoda; class Insecta; order Hemiptera; family Miridae; genus Adelphocoris; species Adelphocoris suturalis. The sequence goes on from CM061046.1 coordinate 91,889,748, forward strand.
CTTTACTTCCTCCTTTGTACGGAGTGGTGGTTTACCATCGACACCAAATAAACCTTCTGTAAGCATCAATTTACTAAATCTATACTCCTTCAATTCATGTAAAATATTCTCTAGTGCGTAAACGTTTTTTTCATAAAATTGAAATTTAGGTGTCTTTACAAACTTCCAGAAACCTCCATGTTTTTCACATAAATCTAATGCTTCGTCGTCTAAACCCATATCTCTTTATTTATTATAGAAAATATTTTTTTCGGACCCGCCTTTAAGAATTCATTGACAATGAGGGGTAAGTTAAAAGAAAGAAAAATAAACAATTATAAACATTTTATTTTACATCATAAAAGAATAACTAGAAACGCAGAGTCTTTTCAAGGTTTACACTCGAATCTTGAGACAGCTGGTTCATCCTCTTCAGAGTGTTTCTGTAGATCCAGGCGCTCCTCGAAGAGCGCTTTTGGAGGGGGAAATCACGTCACAGCGAGTAGTTTCATAAAAAAGAATAGCTAGAAACGAATGCGATCGTTGAGGAGCGCTCCTGTAGATAAGGCGCTCCTCGAAGAGCGCTTTTGGAGGGGGAAATCACGTCACATCGAGTAGTTTTATAAAAGAATAATACTAGATCCAGGCGCTCCTCGAGGAGCGCTTTTGGAGGGGGAAATCACGTCACACCGTCCCGCGGTCCTCAAAGATAAGGCGCTCTTCGAAGAGCGCTTGGGGTGGGAGAACACAACCTTCTGATTCAAACTGGAGTTCTGGAGGCCGAGGAGCGCTCCTGTAGATAAGGCGTTCTTCGAGGAGCGCTTTAGGTGGGGGAACTCATATTTTTAATCAGGCACATTTTATCTGTGATTCAAGCTGGAGTCCGAGGCGCTCTTATCACGTCAGAGAATTACGTCACATCGTCCCGCGCTCCTGTAGATAAGGCGCTCTTCGAAGAGCGCTTGGGGTGGGAGAACACAACCTTCTGATTCAGACGCATTTCAATTCGTTTCCCAAAATGTTTTATATTCTAGAATCTTTAACATGGATTCCACTCGTAGAACTGTTATTGGAAGTTTTAATAATTCTTTATAATTAATACTTTTGTCAGTAGCACTTAATGTTTCCATCTGTTATTAAAGTTCTTGCAACTTCCTAACTTTCCACTTCCTCAATAAAGTCTATACACTCATAATACACTCATAATACACTCACTATGGTACGTTTTGTAACTCTGAAGTTCCAAATAAAAGTCTTCAACAATAGCTAACTACAAATAATCTTTAGGTTGAGACATTGTACACACAGCGTCACTTCTGAATGAGAACTGCGTATCGCCTCTTCCTTGACTCATATCGGTGATGCAACCAGTTTATGATAATGTAGATTCACCGAACAGTCGGTAGATTGTGCTTGCAGTTCTAATTCTTTAGTGTCTCGTTATTCGGAGTAGTTTTTATTGAGAATTCTCAATAAAAACATATTCACCCTACCCTAAACAAGTTTAAAATTCCTCTCGAATTATATTTTTAAGTGGCATGTAGTTCAGAGTAACTTCTGAAACCAAAATTACGTAAGCAAAAGTGTTTTCTGGTGCATCATTTTCAAAATCCGCTCGTAAAACTATATTATTTTTTTGTCCAGATATGGACTGTGGTTGTCTAGTCATATTCACACTGAATATTGGATAGCTCTCTTTGAAGAACTGAGGCTCATAATATGGATGGGATGAGTCATCTTGACATACTATTCTCTTGAAATCTGTAAACATGTCGTAAGCTAAGTTATATTCCTCTGAACTCCAATTTAAATTCAAAGGTTCTCGAGGAAAAATTTTCCCTGCTATTTCAAAACTAATATTTTTTACACTCAAATTATCAAATTTGGAATTATCTTTCTTTTGATTATTTTTTCTGTCAGTTTGGAATACAACAAACCCCCAGATCGGATTCTGTAAATTTCTATAAATATCGGTAATATTATAAGTGATATAATTTTTAGTGACACGCTTTTCAATACATTGCAATTTTTTAAAGTGAAACAAATAAGGAGCGGTACTAAGTTCAGCAATTAATTTATTTTTGGATTCACCTGTATATTCGATTATCGGGACTCGCAGGTAGAAAGTTTTAATTTCCACTTTTCCCTCCACAGCTTCAGGAGAAGTATTATCTTTCTTGTAACGGAAGAGCACATTATCATCAGAATTTCTAATGAATGTGATTTCAAATCCTCCCCTGTAAATTGGAACTGTTGAATCACTGAAGAACCCAAGGCCTAAATCACCCAATTTACCACTTGCACTGAAATTTCCACCTCCTATAGCTTTCGTATTAAAACCTGAATTTATTACTTTACCATTATAGTTTGCTGGGCCTGGGAAAGAAGCTATGCCCATCACTGTACTAGCAATACCTGGATGATCAATTTCATCAATAAGCGTACTGTGTTTTCTTATTTCAATTTTGGAAAAAAGATGTGCTACAAAATTGTTTATCATCATTACACTATCATTTGTTCCATATGCTTTTGTGGTATCTTTAGGAATGTATTTTCCAGTAATGGAATATTTAATATTGCTGCTAATAAACTCATCATTTAGAAGCAACTTGAAAACGATTCTTTTGTTCTCAGAGTTAAATTCCAAATTAGTTTCAGGATTATAGTTTTGATACTCAATACTTGTGATTTCAGAATCGTATTTCGAGTAAATTGCTTTAATTTCATTCATACTTATTTATTATAGGAAAAAAAGTTTTTATAGAATCGAAATTCTATAAAAATATCGAGATAGTGGAATAATTAAAGGGGAGGGGGAATCCCTATAAAAACTGACTTAAAATCTAATTAGTAAAGGTGGTGTCTACGAGACACTGACCTTTAAAGTTAAAATCCAGTTCTGAAAACTTCCCCATGTTTCAAAAGTGATAGTTTGAAAGGGTCCGCACTTTTAATTTCTTTCTTATTTTTATTATATTGATTTAGAATATTACTTTTCATATTTATATAATTTTTTATTTCTTGTTCAATATCATTGAACTCTTCATCAGATATTTTACCGTCTTTAATTGCTTTTATGAACTTTTCTTCAATCGAATTTAATTTAGCTTTTGCCAAAAGCGCAATTTCAGAGTGTTTAGTAATTTTTTTATTGAAAAATCCGCTTGAAGTCCTTAATATTACTGATAAGGTTGTCAAGCCTACAGAAATTGGAACACTGAATGGAATTATTATTGGTAATGTTATAGAAGCACCAGTCAGTCCGAGTTCTGAGAGGGCAAATAAAAATTCAGTACCGTAAAGAGTACTGGATAGTTTTCCATATTTTTTACTCAAACCATTTCTCATTTTCTCTTCATCTTCTAAAAATTTAAATTGATTGATAATTCGATTGATTCTATAATTGTTCTCTTTAAACTCGGGAAAAATTATTTTTGGATATAATCTAGGATGAGTTATTGGATTAAATTCTTCAGGGGCTGAAGGTGTTTCATTATTTGTGTACATCATTTTATTATAGGAAAAAAGTTTTTTATAGAATCTAAATTCTATAAAAATATCGAGACTATAAAATTTAATAAAAGAAATTAAGATTTTTCTTCAATGTTCTCATGCTATTTTCAAAATCGTGTCCTTCTGATAGCTTTTTCAAAATTAATAAACATAAATGTCCACAGATAGGAGGATCATATTGGTTTTGGATTTGTTCCTCATTATAAAATAAATTTTCTGAACCTAAATATTGAACAAGTTCTCTTGGTGGTGGTGCATTACCATACGAATCAAAATAATATTTTAAATTGTTATTTTTATAAAATGCAGTCCAGTGGCTTCCAGCCTCATCAGAATTTTCTAGATTTATAATTCCACATTCCGTGTGGTTCACTTTCTCTGGTAAATCATCCTTCATGAAAACTCCTTTGAAATTTTTAATTTTCATTTCTTTCGATAATCTTTCAATATCAAAATTGGTAAGAGGTTGGAAGCTATTTAGTTTTTTGATTTGGTAGGTTTCTTTTTAGGTTTCTTTTTAGGTTTTGAAATAGTTTTTTTCTTCTTCAATCCAGAACCGATACTTAAACTTTTTGCGTTTTGTGCTAATCTCTCCATTTCCAAGTTATGGCGTTTGATTTCTGCTTCTTCAGCAGATTTATGCTTAGAATCAATAACGCTAGAAGCTACTGCAGCTCCACCACCCAATAATGCCCCAAGAGCGCCAATTCCTGCAAAAAGTAAGGGTAAAAATCCCCCTGAATGATTTATTTGCAACATCATAATTCATTTCCAATTCCAACCCTTTTTTGTTTTTGATACATTTATCTATCTTTTTTTTCTGAGTTTCATTTAACAGGATTCTATGATTTCCTTTTCCACTAATATCTGCAAAAGTCAGTCGTACTTTTACTGGAACACGTTTTTTATAAGCAGATCTTATTTTTTTCATTTGTATTTCTGACAAATTTATTTGATGTGTAATCATTTTATTATAGGAAAAAAAGTTTTTTTATAGAATCGAAATTCTATAAAAACAATCATAATAACTAATTAGTATACGCCCATCCCAAAGACCCGTTTAATTTTCATACCACCTGTTACAGTAGCAGCAGCCAATTTTTCACCGATATTTGTCGAACTTTTCATAATTTTATAAGCTTCTGTTTCTAGTTGTTTATCAGCAAGATGCCTATCACTTGTTTTTTCATGATCCCTATAAAAAATGTCGTGTTGTTTACAAGCTTTATCAAGGCTATTTATACCTTCATCACCTCTATTTAATCTCTTATCCAATTTAGTAAACGGTCCACAATATTGATAACCACCTGGGAGATGCATTTCAGGTACGAAACCGTCTAGTTTGTTCAACAAAGTATTGAAAATACCAGAACCGTTTTTTATCATATTTTTGGGTAAATTATTAATAATTTTAATCAAGTATTCAGTTCCCTTGGGATTATCAATATATTTCTCCAGTTGATCTTTAATGAAATTTATAATTCCCAATTTTTCATTGTGAAAATTATTATTTCCTGCCTGCTCTTGCGCATACAAATAGTATAGTCTTTGTTGAAGTTGATTCAAATTATCTATATATTTAAATTCTACAGGATTTTCAGTATATTTAATCAACCCAGTACCAATCTTTTTCTTTTTACTATACTCCCAGATTGGTTTTATGATTTCTTTCCATTTTTTACTAACACTTGATTTTGGTTGTTTAGATTCGGGATTATTATTTTGAAACATGCTATTTGTTTGAATGAGGATTCTTGCATAAGCTTTAAAGTCTTCATTAGTGTATTCATCTTTGGATGGAATATCAGAAGCTATGGGTTTTGTTAAGAGCTTCCATAAGCCTTCAGTACCGGAATATTTCATTTTTTCTATTTCAATATCATTGCCATTTACCCGTATCTGTTTATTTCCAATAAATATATGATTTTTTAAAGGATATATTCCAAATTGCCTATCAAGATGAAGAATATATAACTCTGCAATTGGTCCAATACCTAAAGGGCCTACAGAAGAGTTTGGTAATTTAAAACTTTTTTGTAATATTAATTCCATTTCATCATCCCTATCTGCATTGTCACTTGAAAAGCTTTGATTTAATGTATCTTCAGTATCATTATCAATACCTTGAACCTCGCCATCAACATCTTGAAAAGAAACTTTTTTAGGTGAACTGATAGCCAAGGGGTTAAATGTTTTTATTGCAGGAAAGAGTTCTAATTTTCTACCAAGATCTTCATCAGTTTGTTTCACTGCTTTTTCTACCTTATCTAATCGTGAAGTTATAGGTTCATAAGCCTTTTCTTTTGTCTCCTTATCAGATGCTTGGTTAATCCTTTCTTGTTTTGCTAATTTTTGTAAATATTTTCTAAGTTTAATCGATTCATCAGCTTCAGCTACGCTCATGGGTTTACGGTTTGGTTTTGTGAAAAATATTTGTTCATCTTTTTCGGAAGGTTTATCAATCTTTTTGATTTCTCTAAGTTTGGCTTCTTTTTCCTTCATAATTTCAAGTTGCGCTTCTTTGTATTTCTGTCTAAGCGCTTGTTCTAAAGTAATTTTTGTCATGTTTTTATTATAGGAAAAAATTTTTTTTAAAAATCGGTCAAACGCTTAAACGTTAAAACGCTTAAACGCTTAAACGTTAAAACGCTTAAACGCTTAAACGCTTTAGGAACGCTATTTTTGCGTTTTTAAGCGTTTCCCAATGCGATTTTTGAAGCGTTTCCCAATGCGTTTTTATAGGGATTCTCTATAAAAACAAAACTTAAAATCTAAAATATTTCGCCAAATTTCTTTCGGTAACGTCCGTCATTGCGTTTCTTTGTTAGATCAATCGTTAGAAAACCAAAGCCCTCATCCCAACAAGAATAGCATAATTCTTTGAATCGTTCATAAGTGAAATCAGTTCCCACATATTCATCATAAATATCTCGCATGTATCTTGGTCCTTGTCTAAATACACATAAAAAATTAATATTGTTTCTAATGAGTTGTTTATCAACTTTTGACCATGATTGTGTCAAGTAAACGCACGAAATTTTCTTATGACGTCCTCTCACAAAATAATCTTTGATTTCTCTCTGATGTTGAATGTTTACACAATCATCAAAAATAATAAGACTTTTTTCTTCACATGCGTCCAGGGTTATAAGTTCGTCACAATTACTGAAAAACTGCGCTATTTCCACACCATCTTTTGCAGAAATTTTTTCATAATTGCTTCTCAAAATCTCATATGCATTCTGATCCAGAGATTTTGAAAAAATATATAGATGATTAAAGGGGATTCCCCATGGCTTTGTGATGAGATTATAGAGAAGTGTTGTTTTCCCACAACCAGAAGTTCCTACTATTAATGATCTTAAAGGTAATGGTAAAATTCCTTTTCTAGCCTCTTTTTTATCATGCGAAATTGGATCAATCTCGTATTCGTATTTACTCATATTTATTATACGAAAAACTTTTTACCTATAATAAAAGCATGACTCTAATAAAGATTTCTGATAAACACAAAGATCTAAAAATAACTTTTGATCCACAAATTGTTCTAAATCCCAATAAAAATTATAAACTCGGAATAGTAAAGTTATTAGTTACTTCACCTTCTCTTTCATTTCAAGTAAAAAATGTATTGATATCATTAAAAATGTTTATTATAGATGGATGGTATCATACCGAGCATGTGTTAGATGGCACATTTACTGTTGAGACGTTTAAAAGAGAATTATATTTAAAAATAAAAAATTATATAACTGAACTCATGAAGAAATTTGAGGAGAATAAAACACTTTATAAATCACAAATTGACACATTAAAAAAAACAAAACCTGAAAGTTTGGTTTTTAAAGTAGACTACGGTCCAAATTGTAATAGATTTTATCTTAAATCTCCTGTTGTTATCGGGTTTATAAAGTATGGAAATTTCTGCGAACTGTTCGATTTTAAACAGTGTAAAACACCTGGGGATTATTTTGATGCTAATAAGGAATATTATTCAGAAGACAATCCAAAATTAATCAAACCTATTTCATTAATTGAATGGCATTGCAATATTACCGATTATAGCTTCGCTACTCATGATGAACATTCAGATCTCCATAGTGAACATGAATTACTCCATGTATCTTTGATAGAGAAAACGATTCTCCCAAATACTACTTATATGGAAACGAATAAGAAAATTCTCTACAGTTCTCTACGAAAAGGAATTAGAGAAATTAAAGAAATTAAACTATCATGTAGAAATGAAAATGGAGATGAGCTGCAATTTGAAAATGTTACAGTTTATTTGCATTTGATTGAAGAGTGAGGAGTTTCTTTTTTATGAGAAATATCTCATAAAAAACCTTTTTTCCTATAATAAAATGGATAATGATTTAACTGATCCTATTTATTGTAACGAAAAATATAAACGTGAAAATTGTACAAACTGTGAACGGAAGGTGGAGAATTTCAGCTAAATGTGTTAAATGCAGAACTCATAAGAGCAAATTCATTCAAGATCCTAACGGAGAAAAAGCACCAATTCGTGCCATTTTTGATTGGGCTATAGAAGGCAAGGTACCGGACACATTAAAAAAACCTGTTTTCCTATAATAAAAATGGATAATGATTTAACTGATCCTATTTACTGTCACAAGTGTAAGAAGAGAACCAATAATATTGATGCAGAAAAAATACAAACTGCAAACGGGAGATGGAGAGTGGCTGCAAAATGTACAAAATGTAAAACCAATAAGAGTAAATTTATCACTTCCCCCGAGAGAGAAAATTCTGAAGAACCAACTGTAGTAGAAGATCTGAATGTTGATGAAAAATTATCTCTCGCTAAAGAATTACATAAGTCGATAAGAAATAAATTTCAAAAAAGGACAATATTTACTAAAGGTATTGATGATTTGTGGGCTGCTGATTTGATAATCATGAAAAATTATGAAAAAGAGAATGATGGATACGGTTATATGCTTAATGTTATCGATACATTTTCAAAATTTGCATGGACCTTACCCTTGAAGAAAAAGGATGGAAAAAGCGTAACAAAAGCTTTTGAGAAAATCATAGAAAAGGCCAAATCACAAAATCATAAAGCTCCTAATTTACTGCACACTGACAAAGGTTTAGAGTTTGAAAATAAAATGTTTAAAGAATTTCTGAAAAGTCACCAAATAAAAATGTATCATACACAGAATGAAGAAAAATCGGCAATCATAGAAAGATTTAATAGAACTTTAAACGAAAAAATGAAAATCCATTTTGAAGTACGAAATAATAAGAAATGGATCGATATTCTAGAGGATTTGATTCATGAATACAATTTTAAAGATTTCCATAGATCGATTGGTATGATACCTGTACAAGTTAATAAAAATAACGAAGATGAAGTGTTAGTTAGATTGTTTAGGAACCAAAAAGCCTCACAAAAAGCAAAGTTTTCTCTTGGAGATCGAGTTCGAATAACAAGATTTAAGAAAACATTTGGGAATAAATATGATGCTAAATGGACTAGAGAAATTTTTGTGGTTTCTGGAATTCTACCAACAAATCCAATTACTTACAAAATAAAAGATTTAAACGACGAAGAGATTGAAGGATCTTTCTATGCTCAAGAACTACAAAAAACAGAATTCTAGAAAAAACTTATTGGTTCAGGCTCGAAAGAACCAAACAATTGTTAACCGAGATCAAAATTTGCGGCTGGAATTCAAGCCGCAAAATTTCGTATGAAATGAAAAAGCCGCGGTCGGGTTTCCGACCGCGGCTCACATGTGAGCATCGACTTTAAAAGTATGAGCTTTCTTAAGTTAAAGAGGGGAGGCGATTCGCCTCCCCTCTTTAAGAGTTTTCAAAACTCTTCTTTAAATGTTCTCGACTTGTATTCGACTTTAACGTTAAAGAGGGTGGCCAAATCGGTCACCCACTTTAAGAGTTTTAAAAGAAATTTTTAAATGTTCTCGACTTGTATTCGACTTTACATAGGACCCCCCGTCGAATCGACGGGTCCTACTTATTTACTGTTAAAAATCAAATTGACTTGTATTCTACTTTAACGTTAAAGAGGGTGGGCGAATCGCCTCCCCTCTTTAAGGAATTGTGTTTTAAAAGAATATATTCTATAATAAATAAATAGAAATGAATAGGGAGCAGCTATTGAAAAAAATTAATTTTGAAAACAACACAAACAAGCTTTCTGAACTAGAAATCGGAAAACCTTACAAAATTATAAACTTTGAATTTGTGTCAACGAAATACTCGTGGGAGGCTGTTATAGCCAATCTAGGAGAATTTAGAGTGTTCATACCAGAAAGATGTATTCAAAAATTTGATAAAAATGAACTCCAAGCTCTAGTTGAGTACGGTGTTTGCTTAGTGTACCATGGAATCACCAAATCAATAAATGGGAGAGACATGTATAACATCAAGTTTGTTTAAAACCCAATCTATTAAAGGTGGGGGGCGAATCGCCCTCCCCTTTAAATATTAATAAAAACGTTTTAATGGAAATTTTCCATTAAAACAACAATATATAGTATCCATACAAGAAAAAGCGGGTGGATAATATAAAAATTGAGGGATTAGTTAAAAGAATCTCTTTTCTAATAAAAATGAACGATACGAAAAAAAATGAAGGGTTAGTTAAAAGAACCCCTACTATAATAAAAATGCAAGATACTATTAAAAAACGATATGCAGATAAAATCTGTGAAAAATGTGATCGAAAAATCACATATAAAAACTGGGCTCGTCATTTGAAAGCACCATTCCATCTAAAAAATGACCCTAACCAAACTCTTAAACCTCAACAAAGAGTCGTTGAGAAAGGATTCAGAGTTAAAGATTTGAGAAATGAAGCGAAAGATTACAATTTAAAAGGTGGTTATAAAATGAAGAAAAATAATCTTATTACAGCTTTAAATGATATTAAAAATGTATACTTTAAGAAAAGTGATCTAGAAAAGCTAACTGTTAAAAAACTACGCGAAATAGCTAAAGAAAAACATATTAAAATTAAAAAACGAATAAAAAAATCAATATCATCGAACATCTAATGCACCCGCAAGGGCATGCATTTAAAGTAAAAACAGGAAAAATGTTCAATTTCGACGATGACTTGGTTAATGAAAACAAAGAAAAACGAAAATCTCCTTTTACTATTATAGAAACTAAATCTCGATACATTAAAAAATTTAAAACTACAGAAATCGATTATTGTATAAAATTATCTAATATCATACAAGTCGAAAAAGCTGTATTTGCTATGTTAAATTTGGCTAAAGAAAAATCTAATTTCCAAACCGGGGATAAAATTATGATCGTTGCCCAAAACCCTCATTTTCACCATGATATATCGAAAGATTTAAGTAGTAAATCAAACGTTTTATCTCGTATACAAGCTAAAGAATTTATCCAACACGTAAGCAACATTATTAGCTCCAACGAACACGTTGACATAACAAATACTACGTTTCACATTAAAATCATTAATTTACCGAGAGGAGCAAAAGGTGTCAAAATATTAAATTTGGCTGAGAGTAAACACACAAAAAAATGTATCACTCAAATTAAAAATGTCGATAACTTATGCTGTCCAAGAGCCATAATTACCGCGTTAACTTATCATACTAAGGATATTTTCAATCGGAAACTCTCAGAAATTGATGTAAAACATATAAGAATGGGCCGCCCAATTCAACTAGATTTAGCTAAAGAACTTTGCGAAAAAATGGGTTCATACACCGAGGAAGGTTTCACATTGCAAGATATCAAAGTTGTTGAAGAATTATTAGACATTCAAGTTAAAGTTATCTGCGCCGAAAATTTCAATACCGTTATTTACGAAGGAGAAAAGAAAGATACTATAATTTATCTTTATAAAGATGGGAATCATTTTGATGTTATTAATAGTGTAGCAGCCTTTTACGCCTCCTCATATTACTGTAAAAATTGTGATACTCCCTATAATAATAAAGAGAAACATGAATGCAAAAAGACTAGAAATAAAGATGTCTGTACACTCTGTAAACAAATACAACACGATGAAAAAGATAAAAATAAAATATTCTGTAACGATTGTAACCGTTATTGTTATAATGATAATTGCTTTAAAAATCATAAAGAAGTTTGTAAAATAATCTATAAATGTTTAAACTGCGGGAAAATTTGCAAAAGAACCGACGAACATAGATGTGGTTCTGGAAAATGTCGAAACTGTCAAGAAATATTCGACGATATAGGTGGTCATGAATGTTTTATGTTAGCAAGACGATCAAACGGTGGGTATTGTACAGTACCTTGTACTTGTAATAATCGTTCTGATATCACAGCAGAAAAATGTACTTACACCGAAAAATACATAACATTTGATTACGAAGCAATGCAGGAAACAGGAACCCATGAAGCAAATCTTGTTATAGCTCACTACCACGATGGTACTAAATTCGTATTCAAAACTAATGAGGAATTTTGCGAGTGGTTGATTTCAAGTAAACACAAAGGGTACACTGCCATAGCACATTATGCAAAAGGATATGATTCTCAATTCATTCTGAAATACTGCGTCGAAAATACTCTGAAACCTTACACTATTTATAATGGAACTAAACTAATGTTATTAGAAATTAAAGGAATAATAAGAATAATCGATAGTTCTAACTTCGTTGCATCTCCGTTATCTGCTTTTCCAAAAACGTTCGGATTAACAGAACTAAAAAAAGGATATTTCCCCCATTATTTCAATACTCGAGATAATCAAAATTACGTTGGTCCAATTCCTGATACTAAATTTTATGGGGCTGATTCAATGAAACCCGAAGTAAGAAAAGCATTTTTGAAATGGCACTCTGAAAAAGTAAAGGAAAATTATATATTCGACTTTCAGAAAGAAATATTAGAATATTGTGAATCAGATGTCGATATTTTGCGAAGGGGTTGTATTGAATTTAGGAAGCAATTTTTAGACATAGCTAATATCGATCCTTTCCAATATTTAACTATAGCGAGTGTTTGCATGGCCATTTTTCGGTCCTTATATTTACAGGAAAATACGATAGCAAGTATCAAAGAGGAGAGAAAGGAAATGTTTAGCAAAGGATCTATCACTTGGCTGAATACTTTTAAAAATGTACAGCACGCATTGAATGGAGGGGAAGTAACTGTTTGTGGTGCCAAAGTTGATGGTTTTGATCAAATTACTAACACGGTTTATCAGTATCACGGGTGTTTTTGGCACGGCTGTCCTACATGTTTTCATGAAAATACTCCCAATAATGTAAATCATCTATCTATGGGAGACTTGTATGAAAAAACGAAGGAAAGGAGTAAACAAATCATTGATGCTGGATACCAATTAGTAGAAATGTGGGAATGTAACTGGATTAAATCGAAAGAGGGTAAAGCAGCAGTAAAAAGTAGTGGAAACGTAATAGTGGAACCATTAAATCCTAGAGACGCATTTTTTGGTGGCAGAACCAATGCTAGTAAATTGAAAGTCGTAAATAAAAAATTAAGATATATCGATGTTTGTAGTTTGTATCCAACAGTTCAATATTTCGATTATTATCCCTTAGGTCATCCAACAAAAATTCATAAACCTGAGAAATATGATGAAAATTGGTACGGTTTAATCAAATGTAAGATATTACCTCCTAAAAAATTATATCACCCAGTTCTACCGATCAAAAGAGATAAACTTTTATTTATTTTATGCGAAAAATGTTTTGAAGATAAATGTAATACTTGTTCACACGATGAAAATGAAAGAGCTCTGGTTGGTACTTGGACTACAGATGAAGTAAATAAAGCTATTGAAAAAGGTTATAAGATTCAAGAAATTTACGAAGTATGGCATTTCAAAGAAAAAAGTAATGAATTGTTCAAAGAATATGTAAAAACATTTATGAAAATAAAACTAGAGACTAGCCCGTGGGAAAGCGACTTTGGAACTATTGAAGAATATATAAAAAGCGTTAAAGGAAGTCTCGATATAGATTTAGAAAAAGAAAGTATTAAACCAAATCCTGGACGAAGAGCAGTAGCAAAGATTTGTTTGAATTCTTTGTGGGGAAAGTTTGGGCAAAGATTGAACATGTCACAATCTGAATATGTTGTTGATATAACAAGATGGTACGATATACTTTTAGATGACAGACTAGAAATTGGTTCATGCCAATTTCTGAATGACAATATCGTGCAAATATCTTATAAATTTTTGAATCAATACATCGAAGATAGTTTTTCAACTAACGTTTTTGTAGCTGCTTTTACCACTTCCAATGCAAGATTAAGATTATATGATATGCTTGATAAAATAGGAAAGAATGTTGTTTATTATGATACAGATAGTATTGTTTATATTGATGATGGGAAAAATTCTGTAAAAACTGGCTGTATGTTGGGTGAGTGGACTGATGAATTGGGAAAAAATAATCACATTGTAGAATGGATTAGTACGGGCCCCAAGAGTTACGCTTATATAACCAATCAAGGAAAAGAAACTATGAAAGTTAAAGGATTTACTTTGAATTATCAAAACGGTAAATCATTAAATAGAGAAGCTATGAATAAAATGTTAATAAAAGAAATAAACAGCGTTAAGCTAAAATATAACATGATTACTCGAAATGTAAAAGATAAAACATTAGTAAACAAAGAAGTGGAAAAAGAGTTTAAATTTCAATATGATAAACGAAATATAATGGAAAACAAAGAAACCGATATTATCGATACTTTACCTTGGGGATATTAAACGTAAACATTTAAGTAACTCTTTATATAAAAATCGGTAGTAAACGGGTACGTTTGGATCATTAACAGGGATTCAAGTCGTTAAATGAAAAAAGTCACTTGGTCTGATGTTTTTGTGGCAACTTTTAAAATTGAAACGATGAGTTAAAGGAATGGGGTTTTATAATAAAAGATGGCCGATAAATTTTTGGAAAGAATCAATGGTAGGAGCGAATTTAGTACGTTTAATGATTTAAAACGTAACAAACCTTATGTGATCCTTAAAGCGGAAAAGGTGAAAGCTAAATTTGGCGAAACTATAGCGGTAGACTTGGAGGGTGGCTTTACCAACATATTACTACCAATTCATTTTTAAAAAAATAGGTTTAACCAAGAGGGGGATTTAGAAACACTCGTGAAAGACAAATATAAATTGATCTATAAAGGTAAAGTGACACTTAAAAATGGTAATAAAATGCATTGTATAGAGTTTACAGAATGAGCTGATGGTATAATTAATATATACAATTTTTAGTGATACATGTCATTAAAAATTAAAACCTACTGTAATTTTTTAGAGTTTCACTAAAGTTTCTAATAGGAAAAATATTCTTTTAACTTACCCCCCAATGAAAAAGTCACTGGTTCTGATGTTTTGTGTTGAAAAGTTTTTACTGTTAGTTTTCACTTTAAATATTTTACTGTTAGTTTTCACTTTAAATATTTTACTGTTTGGTGTCACTTTAAATATTTTACTGTTAGTTTTCACTTTAAATATTTTACTGTTAGTTTTCTCTCATTTGATCCAAACGTACCCACTTACTACTTATATATATATATATATATATATATATATATATATATATATATATATATATATATATATATATATATATATATATATATCATTCCGGACGATAACTGTCCTTAGGATTGAGTAAAAATCCGGCACATGCGGCATGCGCCAAAAACTCATGCTTTCCGAATGAAAGGATGAGTTCGTTGACTAGAACTTCAGCATATTAAATTGGTCAAATTTCACAACAATGTCCAAAAAAAAAAGAAGAAAATAAATCACTAAAATATTCTAAATACCGCTAAAATAATTTAAACATATTTTTAGCAGAATATTAGTCTAAAGAATTTTTGCACAAAATTACGCTGAGAAATGTTGGTCCTTAAATTTCATTAAAACTTGCTGAAAATTTTATAAAAACTGCAAAAAATGAGCTAAAAATTGAAAATCTTTTTCGCATCACAGAATATTATTTAGAATGAGTCTTTCTCTGGACCACCCGGTATACCAAACCGAAATCGTTCAAGATAATCTAAAACGCTAAATATGAGTCCAAATTTTGATTTTGAGGAACAGTTTCCGATGTCTGTGTAAAGCCACGAAAATTGCTTTTGATGTGATATGGTTGGAGAGGCAATGAGCAAGTGTTAAAAATCAAAATAGGAAAGTGAGCAATAGACGAATTATTCTTTAATAAGGAATTAATCGAACTTCACGTTAATATTTTAACGTTGTTTCTGTGTCTGTCTGTGTACGTGCCCGCTAATTCTTGTGAGTAATAGGCAAAAATATTCAGACTTGCGAAAACGTAAAACCCTAGTAACAAAAATAATTTACAATATTTCCGTCTGATTTCGATAAAAATGTCACGATTGTGAGGGGTTGGGTTCTAGACAGTCGATGTTCATTTATGTAAGAAATGATTTGAATGTACCTACCTCTCGATATGACGAAATTAAAGATTTCTTTTATGGTTTTAATCAAGGTTGAAGGTGGGAAAATCGACTTGGCTCACCACAAAGGTAGAGCGAAATTGGCTCTCGATGAGACGGTGGAGTTGAACAATGCTGTCAACGCGACCCTGCGCCTCCTCGTAGAGCTTGGCATCAAGGAAGAAACTCTTTTAATTGTGACGAGTGACCACAATCACGGATTGACCATCAACGGGTACCCTGACAGGGGCACAAGCCTATTTGGTAAGTTCGTGTTAAAATATCACCGATAAGGTTGTTAGGCAATATCAACGAATTTCGTTTAAACCTGTCGGGATGTCTGGTGAAAACACAAGGAACACAAACGGCACTGAGAAAACACCTCAGAACGGAAATATGGGAGGTTGGGGATGAATGATGTGACAATCTCATGATTGTCGTGATTAATTTTTCTGTTGTCTTTACTATATTTTGGTATATTTAATTATTATTTTCGGATAAAGGTCAATAAGTATGAAACAAAAATTAATCACTGTGATAATTTTATTACCTTTTTCTTCATGGTGATACAAAAGAAAGGTATTAATGGGAGGAGATCTGACAAGCCTGTGGTCAGGTTATGTTATTGAATGCACTTCAATAGAGGTGAAAGAGATACATAAATGTGAGAGGAAAGCAATTGGGTTTAGGTATCGGTAAGAATCTATAATGGTTGATATATATGTTAATTGCTATGCGCACAAAAGAGAAATGACTTACATTGAGAAGTCCGGAGTGGCTCTTGCCACAGATACGGGGGACAACTGCGTTATTCGAGGTGTCCCCTGAATAACGCTAATAGCTCACATAATCTGGGGAGTAGAACTTCAGGAGCCGGGCACGCCGCCGGTTTCATTCCGGGAGCCCAATGCAATCCCGGGAGTAAAACGACAAGTTCTGGAGTTTCAGTTGGGGAGTAAAACGATGGCATTTAGGCGAGCGGGGAGTAAAACATAGGGACCCGGTTCGGAGACTGAATGAGGGACAGCGTCGACGAGTGACACTGTCACCGTTCATAATAACGTTTCTCGTAACAGTTGGTGAGAACTTGTTTCAGTGAACTCTGCTAATGCAGGAGTGTACAACAACCCTCAATCTGTCTAGAAGGAAGATTTACTCTTAATGGGCTTGGTTTTGGAGTTGATAGAGCTTGGTTGCTTCAGGAAACACCAGAACATAGCTGAAGCCTAAAAATGTGAACCTGTGCAGATTTTGTGAAGAGGAGGAAGGAATTGCTTCCAATCTACTGCATAATAATGATAATATTACCCTGAAAGAGGCACGTCCAACTTGTAAAAGACATTTAGTTTCTTCCAATAAAACACAATACGACCCTGCGATCGTGCTGCACTTAGTAGAGAGGGCAGAGAGCTTCCCTGGAAAGGGAATATAGGAGAGAGAGGATATAAGAGAGCACCACGCTTGGAGCACTTATATTGCTCTAGCTTTCAAACAACAAGTCTTCTTCCTTCAACCACCTCAGTCACTCAACAAGTAATTTCATATTTTTTAACTCTTTTTGTGCTATGGTACCTTTGATTCGGCACTCCAGTACTCATTTATAGTTCAGAGTCATCACTCCTTAGTTTCCCTATTTAGATTATTTTGTTCCGGTTGATTCTAAGTAGATGGAGCTACGAATTTCCAGCAATTAATAAGCGTTACAGGTTTTAAGTCCAGCCATTGGATGTTTAGAGCTGTGGTGTAATTAACGGCTATTGTTATTAGGAGATCCACATTGCAATTTCCTGCTATTCGGTTAGGCAAGCTACGGTTCATGACAGGCTATTGGAGTTGGGGGTTACCAAATCCGACTAAGTAAAGGGATATCGTCCAATTAGGGCTTTATTGATTCAGATGATCCACAATTAATCCGACGACACAATTCCGTCGCAATTAAATTTTTCATCGCACACAACCATAACAGGTGAGTTAACACTAGAATATTATCAATCGGGGACAGATTAGGTGAAGCGATGTATTGTATCACAAACCCACCAAACGTCGTTTCTTCCTACACGATTCTCTTTCAAAAATATAAACAGGAGAGAACGCTATCGACACCAATGATCTGGTTATCGAAATTAACCTGCCCACCTCGTCTAACATGTGCTTCACCGAGGACAACATAACGAGAGAATTTCTGAATCTGTATAAATGTGAAATTACATTCTTTTGTTTCAATGAAGATGTGTCTTGAATACGGTAAATACATATATTAATTATATGGAAAGTTGTTTCTACGAGTATTCTTCATTAGGCACCTGCCTGCTGTATGCCATAAGGCCATTACTGTGAATAATATTTCTTATTTCTCCCATTTTCTCAGGGATCGCAGATCAGAGTGAAACTGACGGAGCCAATTACACAACCCTGCTGTATGCCGTGAGCGCGCCAGAAAACTTTCAGTTTGAAGTGGTGAACGGGATGGCTACACGAAGGGATCCGTCAAGGGATGACACAGAGAGTTGGGATTACCACCAGCAGGCACTCGTCCACAATGACGAGGGCAAACACGAGGGTGGTGATGTCAACGTCTATGCAACAGGTATACACGAGAAACTGATGGCTAGTCAGTAATCGTCGTCAATTTTATGGGAAGTTGTTATAAAGAATGTTCTCCAAGATAGCAGTAGAGCACATTTAAGCCCTGGGTTCAATTAAGGTCTTCTGTAACAACCTCCGAGTCTGACCTCTTCTGGATTTGTTGTGTAAAGCCACCTTTTAGAGGAAGATGTTGGCATGTTGGTCCTTGTTAGGATATTGGTAGGAGGCTGTTGTTGGTTCGAGGATGATGTTGATTAAGATGCTAGTTTCAAGGCATGTATCACAATTGACATCACTGGACGGTATACGTCACTGGCCGTCAAGTAATTTTCAATGCTTATACTACGGAACTGTAGCTTCGTAATTTTCTATCCCACAAAAGTCGTTCACCTCTCGTTGGAAAGCTCCCATTTTATGCAAAACTCGAAGACTAGCTAGACTGCTATAAAAATCAAGCCAGCTGACCACTCACAAGCCAACACACTCAGCGTGCGTCCACATACCTAGTTATGTTAATGCCCTATTTATTAACAATTTTCGTTTGGTTTCAGAGTGGCAAGTGATTGATTTATTACTTATTTACCATTTATTATATCACATATCATTAGCACATTTATCATTAGATATTTGCCGGAATTTAATTTCGCTTGTTTATTGAAAAGTTACCAGCTAGTTTTAAGTTGGATACAGTGTTGGAAGACGGTTTTAATTTGTTTAGTAACCAATCAGACTTCTTGTTTTCTGACTTCAATATTTTGGTTAAAGATAAAAGGTCATCACAGATTTTCCCGTAAGCGAAATTTGTTCAAGCATTGGAATCCTGATGAAGTTGAAAAAACGGAAGTTAGTGAAAAAACGTTGTCTATTTCCACGAAAAATAAAGAGTTACAATGTTAAATCGATTTCGACGGTTAGGCCATCATCAGTAACAAACAATAACTAGGTACAAATACAAACAATAAACAAATAAGTAATTGTTTGTTACTGATGATGGCCTAACCGTCGAAATCGATTTAACATTGTAACTCTTTATTTTTCGTGGAAATAGACAACGTTTTTTCACTAACTTCCGTTTTATAATGGGTTTCCACAACTTCGTCGCGAGTGATTTAGTTCTGATGAAGTTGTCCTGCAAGTTGCATCTCCCTTTTTAGGACGTCCCTCTGAAGCTGACTTATAGGCAACGCTTCGCAAATAAAAAGGACGCCTATTGGAATTGATCCAGAGAGGTGTGGGACAACCCATACATGAGAAAAAATAAATGAACAACTGAATACCGTTTTAGACCATTCTAAGACGGAATCCGAGAAACAAACTATTGGTGTTTGTTTGTATGCGTGTATGCGATTTGGAGTAATTTCCTAGAAACGTTGTTAACTACGAGTACAAACCAAAGAAGAAAACATTTTAACGTGAAACACGCTTTTACCGAGTCATGCAGCTCAAACAACTAGACTTTTTCGCGAGACAAAATAGCAAGACCGATTGCGAAACCAAAAAGTGTCGCGGAAGTAGCGGGAAAACAAATCGCTGCCTATACCTCTCCCAAAATAAAAGCATTTGGTAGACATCTGGAACATCAAAAGACGAATAAAATGATGGACTCTTTCCTGATCAGCTGAGTGATCTAAATTCTCTCCTGATCACTCTAGGAAGTTTAAATTTGATAGGTACCTAGGGCAGAAAGAGTATAATGAAATTATGGACTCCATCTTGATCAGCTAAGCAGGCTCAATTCTCCCCTTTTCACCCTGGAATGCTGAAATTTGGAACGGGGCCTCTACTTAGCAACACCGGAGGCAGTGTTGGGCATACTCTTATCGTCAAATACAAATACGATTGTAATCGCGATAATTATTCGTTGATTCTGAGTCAACTGCAATTATATTCGTATTCGTGTAATCGTATTCGTCTGTCGGTGATTACACGAATACAACCCATAAAAATGCGTCACGGTCATCAATTTCAATATGGCGTCCCTCCTATAATATGCGAAGCATTGCTAATATTACCTAGCTTCAGAGGGACTTCCTATTGAAATAGATTTGAGACAAATAGGTTGGATTCTAATCGTTGAATTCGATTTAAGGACGTCCCTCTGAAGCTAGGTAATATTAGCAAGACGTTGCATATTATAGGAGGGACGCCCTATTGAAATTGATGACCGTGACGCATTTTTATGGGTTGTATTTGTGTAACCGACGACAGACGAATACGATTACACGAATACGAATATAATCGCAGTTGACTCAGAATCAACGAATAATTATCGCGATTACAATCGTATTCGTATTCGACGATAAGATTATGCCCAACACTGACCTGAGGTAAAAACGTGTTCCACTGCATACGGTACCTTAAATAGGGTGATCTGTTGTCTCAATTTTACCTAATTCTAGAGCGGAAAAAAATATACTAATTTTCTCCTCTTCATGTGCCAAAAACAAATCCATGATTTAATGTTTGTCCATGAAGTGTATGAAATTAGTTTGTTTAACCATCTACTTTCCCTGTATAAACACAAGGGTCTGCAGACGTTGGTTGTAGCCCTTTACTTCTTAGTGTGACATCCAATTTCTGGTACCACATTCTTCCTGACTGTCGTAATCCATATAATGCCTTTTTAATTTTGCACACTTTGTTTCCATTTTTCAATTTCAATAAAAATTCTCTTGCTTTATTCTTGACTTCAGTTTCCCTACTCTCGTTCTTGCTTATTTTTTCTAAAATTTCTTCATAATGTTCCGGAATTTTCATGAAGATTTCTTCCGTAATCTCCCCATTTAAATAAGCTGTAGTTATATCCATCTGATGAACCATAATTCCTTTCTTCACTGCGATAGCCATCATAGTTCGAATTGAATTCATGCGTATCACAGGGTTGAATGTTTCGTGGAAATCGATTCCTGGTCGCTGTGTGAATCCCCTCGCCACTAGACGTGCTTTACGACTATCTATAGAGCCGTCTGCTTTAAATTTGTTCCTCAAAATCAGCCTACTTCCAACAATATTTAGATTTGAAGGCTCATCTTTGATTTCCCATATATCATTTCTCAATAGTGCGCAATATTCTTCTTCAATTGCTTCTTTCCACTGATCAGAGTACGGTCCTTGTAGCGCCTCGTTGATGCTTACATCCCCCAGTTCTGGAAATTCTAAATTCGGTTCATTATTCGTTTCCAAAACGTTACATTCAGCCATTCTTTTCATAGCGAGTCTTTCTGATCTTCGAACTTCTGGACTTCTTGGAGGAGTTTTCTCGTTTTCACTTCCCCTCCTTGTTCCATCATCTTCTTCCATTCCAGTTTCAGTTTCAAGGTTTTCTTGATTACTGGTAGATGATACAAGTTCTTCAACGCGATTTTCAGGTTTTTTCGAAGTTTGTTTGTTTACGGATACTTGGATTTCCGATTTGTTTTGATCCAAGGTGTTACCAGTTGCTTTGCGTTTCGTTGTCATGAATTCTTCAAAATTTCCCATTTCTGCATCGAATTCAAATACAAATTTCACGTCTCGAGTGTATCCTGGTTTCCCTTGGTTTGTAAACCAAACTTTGTAACCTTTGGTTTCCTCAGAATAGCCCAAAAATATGCATTTGTTTGTTTTTGATTCAAATTTATCTCGCCTTTCTCTCTTTTCCAATGCATAACCTACACATCCGAATGTCTTGAAGTAAGATGTATTCACTTTGTTCTTGAACCACAGTTCAAATGGAATTTCTCCTCCAATACTATGAGACTGACAGCGGTTCCGGATGTAATTTGCCGTGTTTATGGCTTCTGCCCAAAATTTTTGTGCCATATTCGTAGGTAGTTAAATTGTAGGTAGTTAAAACTATTAATTAGTTGTGGTATTGACGTTACACAGATATTTTTTCGTCACAGATTTTGCTCTTGGTCATGTTTGTGTGAAAAAATATCCATTAGAGAGTTTGAACTAATGACCTATTGTACCAGGGTTTGATACTACTACGCTGCGTTACTATAATTTGGGTCGCTCACAACACGCACCCTTCCTCGGAGATGAAGGTTTACAAAAATAGCGTCAGAGGGCTGTGGCGGAGGCTCGCTGGGCCCTGTAATATCGTTTATTAGAGGGCATCCTAAAAATAACATTAGATTTTCAAGAAGCTTAAACCTCCGTAACCCTGCACCTGATATACCTAAGTGTGCTACCCACTAGCACGTAAGGAAATTAACAACAGTCATTTTGGTAAAGAAGAAGTAAGCGGATTTTTTTCCGTGGAATAAGCTGTAGATAATACAGTTGATTTTGTTCAACGGTAAGATGATTGAGTTAAGTAACTTTGGTAAGTTGATTCCTTCAGGAATAAAAACTTATGGCGTTGACTAAAGCCATACGTAAAACTGCAGGTGAAATGAACAACCTCGATAAGGTGCAGTAGAAAAACTTTTTAAACTCTGAGGTCATTACAAGGGATACCTGTTTTGAATCACCCAGCACAAGGCAAGGGTTTTCCTCCTTCACTACAGAGGGTCAAAAAAAAAAAAAAAAAAAAAAAAAAAAAATTTCGCTCTTCAAAACTTCCAGTTGCTTTTTGCATTTCAGAGCTTGTCGATAAGTTTTGGTTCCATGTCAGTTTCTGTTTGTGCCAATTCCTTTTTAACTATTGGTTGACACAGACGAAACTCCCAGACGAATGTACCGATTTTGACGAAGTTATCAGGCACTATGCGGTTAACCGCTAGACAATCCTCTGTCAATTCCATCGCCACCGGATGTAACAAGTGCGGATGCTCAAACGCAATATCGGATACATTGATTTCTCACGATATTTCATCAGACCGATTTCGATCAAATTTTGGGAGAACTTGGGGAAGGTTTCCTATTAATTTCTATGCGATTTGTTGTATTGTAGTAACAGTAGGAGAAATACGAAAGTATTCACTCAATTTGCCCTTCTAGCCTTTCAAAAGGGCAGAAATTCGGGGGTTAGATAAAGCATAGCATTCATCTGTGTAGAAAAAGAAGAAAAAAAGTCCGGTCTGAAAATTCGGGGAGGCTTGAGAGAGCTTTGAAGTTGAGGGGTGGGGGTGAAATTTGAAGGTGGGCTAGATAAGGAAAGGTGAGTAGGCAAAATGATATAAGAGGATGAGATAACAGATTACGACCCGAATTCGGGGAGGATGGTGCCACAGGTAAGGAGGGGAAGGAAGTAGAAATTTAGCCCTTTAATCCTCAGTGGTAAATGGCTCCATAGCCTGGTAGGTATACGAATGTTCGAACGTGCAGAAATAGACACACCTCCATGTGAGCCCTGAAATTCGAACAAAATGGACGCCCTCGAAGGGCCTCACCAGAACGCCTGGGGGAAATGTGGAGGTAGGTACGACGATTCATAGCTCCCTGACCCCTCAAACTCACCTTTCCTTATCTAGCCAATCTTAAAATTTCACCCCCACCCTTCTTCTTCAAAGCACTCTCAAGCCTCCCCTAATTGTCGGACCGGCAATTTTTTTTTTTTTACACAGATAAAGAAGCTCTATTTGACCCTCGAATTTCAGCCCTTTTGAAGGGCTCGAAGGGCAAATTGAGTCAATACTCTCATATTTCTCCCACTAGTACCTATTGTATGAAAATTGCACATTACAACCAGCAAATGTAGTTAATTTACAATTTGAATTATTTCAGGTCCGATGTCTCACCTGTTCCACAGAGTACACGAGCAGAGTTACGTCGCCCACGTGATACAATACGCCGCAGAAATCGGACTATACTCGGACAGAAACGTGGTGTCCGCCAGCTGGAGAACTTTCGCATCGGCCACATTCGTTTCCTCCGCCATCTTGTGCATCAGATTCCTGTAGCACCTCTGACGCTGCTGATTTTAATTGCTACCTGCGAGTTGAACAAATATCACCTTGTGTCCACTAGTCATCCCCTTTCCCGAACCCCATTAAGAGAATTCAATACGAGAGAATCGTTAATGTTTGCAATTCTCCAGCAATCCCTGCACTTCAAATATTGTTCTCCCTTTTAATGTAGCCTATGTCTTTTTACAGAAGATGTATATATACACATTCTTATATCTGACCTCGAAACGAACTCAACAGTAATCAAAGGATTTCGAGAAACAAGATTATTATATATTGTACATAGTATTTAATTTAGGAAACTACAAGAAATAATTGCTCATTTTCTATAACTTTAATTATTGCATTGACATACCGAATTAATTGAATAGTGGCTATACATTTTTACCTGAGATTTAAACTTTTTGCAAGCCAATTTAAACTTTCTGCAAATCAATTTGAAGTAAATTGGTGAACAGACTTTTGAGAAGCTCTCACAGGAACCGACTACGTATGACTGCCGACTACGGACGACCTAACGTCGACTTGGTCGTCCGACTTGAGCTATCACATTAGGAGCGACTTGTCGCTGGCTATTCACGGGAGGTGATTATTCCTTGGATTTCGTAGCAGTTTTTGTTGCAACGAATATAAAATAAAGAAAATATACAAAACATTTACCTTCGATCTTTGATTGGTCGGCAACCTCATTCCAAAGACGCCGCTGGACATCTCTCGAATTGTAATGTTCACATTTTCGATTCTATAGACTCTCCTTTTCTTGAATCAACAATACTCGGTTCCAGTGTGAGACCAGCCTAATGGGAGATTATGCATACCCTATCTGTATTCATAGCCCAGTGGTCTGTGGATTATGTAGATGGAATAGAAAGATTACACCTAGAAATTTGAAAATGGAAATATGAAAAATGAATAGTATTTTCCATACTCGCTAACACGTGGTGTGAAACTTATTATATTCGAATACATTCCTCTCTATAATATTGCATTTTAGCGAGATCTATGAGTGAAGACTCGTATTACTTCAATATAATGTTATTGGCAGTATTATTACTACCCACTCTTTTAAGTATATTATGTTTCCACAGTATTGTACATACCAAACTATTTTGCCAAAGTTCATTGTAGTATTTTCCGTTGATTTTGTGTTGATTCCAAAAATTTGGTTTGAAATGTAACTACCTACCTACTGAACATATACTATTGACGGCATCTGGTGGACTTTTGAAGTCCTTATTACCTTCTTAAGATTAATAAAAGTTTGTATTGAATTTTGACTTACCTGTGGTACACAATGTTGAAGTTTTACTATTGTTGTCTTCATTTCTTTCACCAATGTTCTCTTACACCGTAAAAAGTTCGAATGATAAGAAATTATTTTTGTTCTGAGTTTCTCTTGCACAATTAAATTCATCCGGAACATATATTTCTGTTTATTATCTACTAGTTATGAACTCTTGCTCCGCTAAGGGCAATTTAGGGTTATATATATACTAGAGGCCTAATCTAGTCCGTATAACAGTAGTACCTAACAGGAACTCAGCACATTATTGTAACGATATAAGCCCTACCTATTTGCGGCGTTATTTGACCTGGTGCAAAGCCATGGCGATGTTATTAAATGATTAAAAAAGAGGAAATACCGATCAAAATGTAAGTAATGTAATAAAATAATATCACCAGTTGAGGTGGTCCTCGCCACTATGAGACTAAACAAAAAGTTGAATCGGGAAATTCAGAATTTGGGCATGGTGAGATGATGGTGTAATTCTATCTCGTTGTTGTAGGACTTCATTGGACTGCGTGTTTGAATTCTTCCGTGAAGAATTTGGTGTATACCTTCCTTGAGCGGAGATATGGACATTTTCCAAACGTAGGACCCACGCGCAAAAAGTATGTGTAGGTACCTAGTTTATAACCGATGTGACAATTAGGAAAAAGACAGCGATCCTACCAAATTGGGTCGTCTAACATTGAAATTGGTCCGCGAAGTTCTTCACAATTTCAAAGATCGTTCATAAATAACTCACCTAGATGTTAGTAACTACACTACGTTTCTTACTTACCGTGAATTGATGGCAACTGTTGTTACCGCCACAGCCTAATAAACAACTCTCGTTGATAAGGACCGCCTAGAACACGATCAAGGAGGGTATAGAGACGAACGGCGACACTTTTGCAACAAACTTGGGGCCGTGCTGATTCAAAAGAGCAGTCTAACACTAAAATCGGACCGCGAAGTTCTTCACAATTACAAAGACCGTTCGGAATTATATATAAAGATATATATATATATATATATATATATATATATATATATATATATATATATATATATATATATATATATATATATAGTTTTGATGAGAAATTAAAACACTCGCGTGTAATATTATTTTGAGGTATTACAGAAGGTTGGAAAAGATAGGAAACACTTAAATAAACTTACAAAATTGAGAGAATATTTCGCTGTGTCAGCGTCGTCAGCTCTAGTTGACGACGCTGACACAGCGAAATATTCTCTCAATTTTGTAAGTTTATTTAAGTGTTTCCTATCTTTTCCAACCTTCTGTAATACCTAAAAATAATATATATATATATATATATATAAACTTTATAAATTATTGTTTAAGAAAGAAATTTCACAAATAGAAGAAGATAATTTAGGATCTGATATTTCGAAAAAACCTTGTTCACCGAATTGAGAAGGAAAAGAAAATTTAACTTGCGATTCCCTGGTAGCTCGAAGCGTAATTAATGCATCCATGGCTGTGATTGCAGTAGATGCGTATTCAATCGTATAAATTGAGGCCAGGTGGTCGGTTCGCTCCAAGTACCCATTGATGTGCTCTTTCAGATTGCTGCAGCAGTTGATCATTATATGCATCTGGCAATTTTCTCGAGACTTTCGCCCCGAAGCATTCGTCAAACGTTGCAATATGTGACCTGGGATGTTCTTTCACAGGGAGTGGTCGGGTTTGGTGAAGAGATGCTCTATGATTATTCATTCGTAAGTTGAAAGTGGTTGCTTTACCAACATAGAACCGAGTTTTACACTTTAACTAGCAAGTTTACCCTTTAAAAAACATAAAATTAAGCATAACTATTGAACTAAAAACTAGTTTGTTAAAGAGTATAACTCGGTTGAAACGGAGTTGGAGAAATCTACGCGTGTTACCATTCGATTCAGCGTGAAAAAATACGTAGAAAACGACCCCAAACTATTATTTTCTCAAAGGGTCATTTTTCACGAAAACCCTCTATTTCATAGAAAAAAACTCGTTTTTCAGCATGCTAGCATACTTTTCTCCGCCAATTAACAAAGTAAAATGAAAACTGACTACACCGTTAGAAAGCTGGGATTGTGATGCAACTTTTAGGCTTACAGCATGAACATGTCCATCCAGGACGTTTCGAGAGACAAACTTTGAAGAAAGTGAAAATGTCCGTAATTTTACAAATTGTTCACTTACTATTGAAATAAAACTAGTTTGTTAAAGTGTAAAACTCGGTTGTAACGGAGTTGGAGAGATCTGCGAGTGTTACCATTCGATTCAGCGTGAAAAAATACGTAGAAAACGACCCCAAACTAGTATTTTCTTAGAGGGTCATTTTTCACAAAAACCCTCGATTTCATAGAAAAAAACCACGTTTTTCAGCATACAAACATACTTTTCTCCCCCAATTAACAAAGTAAAATAAAAATTGACTACACCGTTGGAAAGCTGGGATTGTGATGCAACTTTTAGGCTTACAGCATGAAAATTTCCATCCAGGACGTTGCGAGAGACAAACTTTGAAGAAAGTGAAAATGCTCGGAATTTTACAAAATGTTCACTTACGGATTCTTTTTCACCCGCTCATTCCATTAAAAAATCTTTAAACAGTCATTGGGAAGATAGGAAATCTTGGATCCTTTTCAACAGTATTGTCGGATTTGAGTTTTGACTGAAAATTTAGGAGTTATGACAGTTTTAGTGACAGAAAAGTCGAAAACGCGAGAAAAAAATCTTAAAAGTGAAAAAATTTGTCTTTAGCGTGAATTAAAAAATATATGTTATGGGACAAAAAAAGTAACAAATTAGATGTAGAGCAAACCTTGTCGGTGGTGTGCCCGAAAGAGTGACACCCTGTATACGAGGTTTGGTAATTACAGACCTAAATAATAAACCTTTGTGTAATAATTTGCAGTGTTTTCAGTTTTACTTCCACCTGTTTCTCATTACGTCGATATTAAATTACCTAATCATTATCAATGCATGCGCTATGTAATCATTACATTTATTCGCTACATGTAATATTCATAAGTGGACGATAAATGAAGAGTGGAATAAAAAAAGGCTGTAAGTGCCATTTCTCCCATAAATTATTTTTTCAGCAAAATAGGATTATGTCCCAACGCCGATGTAACGCAATAAGGCTGAAAGTTCCTCATCAGTCGGTTACTTAGTGTTAGCTACCACTAGAAAGCGCTTGCTGTATCTCCTGGCACTGTTTCCTTAAAAATGCTGGAAGTGCCGTTTCTTATATACCTAACCCTAACCTTACAACGCGTAACCTTCTTTGAGTTATGCTTACTACAATACGTTTTCGTGCTTGGTACATTTTAACATTTGGCCGGTAATCAGACCATATTATTTGGTTGAGATGATCGTTCACTCCAGGCCCCCACATCCATATCAAGTCAGAGTAATGAACAACACTGATTTTTATGACTTCAAGAAAGTAGCGGAAAATTGCATCAATACTACTAAACTTAAAGTATCTACTTTACAACGGATCCAGGTGATTGCTGACAACCTTGGGTTGATAAAAACGAAAACAACATTCAACAGTTTGGAACCGTGGAAAATGTGTAGGGTTCTAAAGAAGGGCGTAACTATCGACAAAATAAAATATATGAAGCTACCACAACTGAAGCTCGCAAATCGTATATCTCAAGAAAAGAAGAATGATTTGGAACAAATGCTTCCTTTCTTGGATTATGACAAACAGCGCCAATTTTTCACTAACATCATCAGATCATGATCCGCTTTCGATGTTGGTACTTACACCATTTTTCAAGAAAATGACAAGTGGATATTCATCTTTTCCATTTTTCCAAAGTGCCAACCTTACATTTTTTTACTCTCCTAGTATGTATTTTTTTTCTCTTTTTTTTCTTCAATGCCAAATGTTGCATGTAGATTGTGATACTACAAGATGTAATTTTTTCAAGTGTATCCGAAATGTGTTTCAAGTGTTTGAAGTGTTACAACTATTAAAATTGGATTTTCTTGAAATGTAGTTGATTGCACTTACAGCCTTTTTTGATTCCAATGATCCAATAAAAAAACAAAATCACATTAAAAACACATTTTATTATTCTAATGAACAAATTAATCATCTACATAACACTCTTACTGGCTAAGTAAGTAGTTAGGTACATTTTTCAATGTTTTCTTCAACGTGTGGAGTGGTAACATTTGCATGTTTGGTTCGTTAATTTAAAATATAATGATAGTACAATAATTATAATTCTTATCCGCTATATTTAATTTACAATTGACTACTCACTATCTCAAAAAACTTAATGGAATTCATCATTGTGTATTGCTTGTTACCAATTGAACCAGTTTTGTTTTTTTTTCTCACTTAAAAACGAAAAAAATAATTTGTTTTCTCATTTTGCGTCGATATTTACAATAAATTCAAAATGCGGGATACAGTGATGAAGGGCTCCGGAGGGGTTGATTACGTGGATGGACGAAGAACGATGTCCTATTTTTCTAGGACTATTTCTACCTATAACTATTCAGTCCTGATATTTTCAGGACACAAGTCGGCGGACCGGGCGCCGCGGGCCGGGTTAAGGATATTAGTCCCTCAGGCCGATCCGCCTTGTATTTTGGTGACTAGGGAGAAAAGGGACTGATAAACAGGGAGAGGAATTTGAGAATATTATTATCTCTATATTATATGTTGTATCAGAATAGCATATTTAGTAGAAGTTTGATATTTCCTTCATGTTGTTACACGTATTTGGAATTTCTTCAATTTTCCGAACAATAACCTATTTAAAATAACTCATTTTTGAACTCTCAACGCGTTTTTTTTAATCTCTCTCCGGAAACTGGGATTGTATTTTATATAGGTTCATCAATTTTCCACATTATCATATATAGGTACATTAATAAATATAAATTAGCAGCCCAAGAAGTTCTGAAATCATCACTTTTGTTACTAAGTCCAACATGTTATAAGAATTAATGTTTGCTATTTATTTTGACGGAAAAAGTTGAATCGCTAGTCAGTTTTCAACGATATCTGAAGACAGAGAACTGATTTCCACATAATCAATGTTCACACTATATTTTGCTATTGACAGAATATTTAAATTTATGAGTATATGTACCTATACCCAAATACATAATTACATGCATCATTCTTACCAAACTAGTACAATAGATGTATCTTTTGCCTAAATGAGAACATTAAACGTTCGAAAAATGAGTTATTTCCTAGATACAACTTGCTGAACAATAAATTATCGTACTCTTTTTGTTGTTGATATAGATTTCTTTAGGTAGGTATATATATACCTATTGTAAAACTTCCAAATTTGCATGACAGTTTTCCGAATTGAATTTATGGTTTTTCAAATAGAATTAAAAGATTTTCATATCATTTCAATGAACTATTCAAAATTAAATTACATAAACAATTTGTTAGGGACACATCTGATTACTGTTTGTTAGGCCCGTCTGTATGTTGGGACCTGTGTGACTTCAAGCCCTGAATGTCTGATTAGGCCTTTCGGTAAATTATAGTTGTTTGATATCCTGTCTGTCTGTTTATCTTGGCTAATTCATCCGTTTGTCGGAGCTGTATGTCAGACAGGAAAAAAATACTGTAAGATCTGTTTAGCAAAACCAGACAGATATGATGTAATGAATGACAGAACACACAGAACAATACCAACTTTAATGTACAGCCTCAGATTTTGGGGAACCCTTAATTTTCAATTTGTAAAAATATTAATTCTATTAAAAAAATCATTAATTTAATTGGAAGAATCGATATATAATTTGGAATTACGATTCATCAGACCGGTAATTTATCCGATTTTAATTCAAATTTGAAAACCCATTATTTCAATTTGGAAATGCAGTTTTTATAATAACGAACTAATAATTTCTCGAATTCAAACCCTTTTAAGAGAAGGAAGGGAGTGTTTTTAAGGGGGTTGAAGTAGTTAAGACGACTGGGAGATCTGAGAGGTGGACCACCAGGCTGGGGCGGGGGGGCCACCTGGCAGGAGGCGGCGGGCCACTTCAACACTGGGCTTGGAGGAGGAGGCGGGCGAGGCGCCAGACTCGCGTCCACCCAGCGGCGCCGACGGGCACCGTCGACTCGGACCACTGCCACTTGGTCGTGGCGACGGCGCCGGTGGACGGTCCCGTGGAGCGGGCGGGGCTCGTTCCCGTCGGCTTCTGCGGTGACGTCGTTGGTGAGGTCATCTGCAACAGAACAGCGACTCGTTAATTGTATCCTCAGACGAAAACATATGTCTTAAGGCAACTACAGACATATGGAACATTGTAACGTATAGATACTATGAACGTTATTGGTTTATTATTTCCAATAATAAGCCTACGTGATCGTATAGCAAAAAAATTTTATAACCCCCCCTCAAACTTTGTCACTTTTCAAGATGCGTAGAATCCAAATTTGAAATGTCCGTCCGCCGTTCGCCGTCCGGGCCATAAAAGGCCTTAGAATTTACTTTAAAAATCTGTTCTTTCTCACATAAACTCCACTTGGGGTCTAGTTTAGGGCTGCCATATCTTTTCGACGTAAGTAGGGACAGCGTAAGCTAAAAGTCGGGACATATCGGGACAGCCTAAAGTAGAAAATCGGGACAAGATATACTTCAAGTCACTGACAAAATACAACGACTAAGTTTTATTTTTGGAAAAAAATACAATAGGTATTGAAAAGTTGGAGAAACATCATTATTGAAAAAAAAAAAACGAAATATCACATAGGTAGGTAAGTACTGAAAAACGAAATATCACATAGGTACTGAAAAACGAAATATATCACACAAAAATCAGTCTGCGTATTTTTTATTTTTTTTTTTTTTTTTTGCCGCCAACTGAGCGAAGGACATCTTTCTGCATTTTTATGTACCTAGTTAAAAAACTCCGGAGATTCAACTACTTTAAAAATCGAGACGAAGTCGGGGCAGCAAAAAAAAATTATCGGGACGCTTCAAAAATCATGACGAGACGCCCGGGACACCTCGAAAATCGGGACATGTCCCGATAAATCGGGACGGATGGCAGCCCTATCTAGTTGGTCCTAACTGCTCGCCAGCTCGATCGCTCCACACCCATGGGTGCTATGAGCCAAAAATAGGTGAAAAAGTGTCTTTTTTTTAATATTTCAAGTTGCATAGAAATTGGAGATTTTTGAGTGAAAAGAAAATGTTAGCTATTAATTTTATGGAAAAAAAGTATTCTAAATTATACTCTTCTATTCAAAAAGAGATTTTGGATTTTAGGCTATTTTTTGCAATTTTATGGATTTTTTAAAACAAAATTTAATAAAGTTCAAGTTTTTAGCATAATTTCGTACATAAATTGTTGAATGTTCTATTTCATAGTTGATAAACTTTATTTGACCAATCTTATGCTAAAAAATATCAATTTAACGATTCTTAGCCATTTTCAGTGGTTTTGTCAGCACATTTTTTGAAATTTGACCAACTAAATGATATCAATATAGGTACAGTATAGGTAACACTTTTATGTGTTGGAAAGATGACTTGGTAATAAATTGTTATGTTTATCAACTATATTAAAAAGCGTAAAATTGAGAGATTCCGCTGCTGTAATGGATTGAACCCATTTGTGAGGTCCGAAGCTCCGAGTTCCGATACTAAATATAATAAATTATAGCGTTTTATAATTATGGACCAGAGATCTACGTAGAAGGGCTGTCTAATACATAAATAATAAACCTTTGTGTAATAATTTGCAGCGTTTCTTGAAATAGGTAACCATTGCACCTGCCAAACCTGAAATTGGTAGATATAGACGAAGCTCCGATACTGATAGATCGATTTTGGTGAAATGGGTAGGGATTGTGCCACATTACAGAGAAAATAGAAACAGACAGAGACGGCTGTCTTTGCTCTTTACCGTGTAGTGCAGGTATCCACATCTTCAATAATGAAACACAGTTGGCCAAGGGAAAAAAGTGTAAAATATCGTACATATGTAGGTAATGGGTACATGTAGGTAGGTACATGTTAATAATATAGGTATGTACATATTGATCGTTGATCATGTTTAAGTTCCCGAATGAGATTCTCCTAACCCAAGGCGAATTTCGATGTTGCCTTAACAACGAGGTACCCTTCCAAGTTCCCTTCCTTCTTCTACTACATGTATTTTTAGTGAAAAAATAAAACCACAGATAAAGTTGTAGCTAATTTGATACTTTTTCCATTATGAAAGAATTTATTACACGTTAGATGATCGATGACTTGGGCTTAATTATGAAGCTGTGAAGCAGTGTAGTCACGTTAGTGTGACTTTTGAATCGTTTCATTCAATCGTACAACGATTCCCTATTCGTACAGTACGACTCAGTGGTTAGCTTCTGGTTTGCTTGCGCTAGAAATCCTCTATTCGTACGACTCAGCTGAACGACTCAGATGGAAAACTGCAAAAACTCCCTAGTATGAACATTGGAACGTATAGATACTATGAACGTTATTATTATTTGGTACGGTATTGAACGTAGTTGTATGGTAAAAATGAATATCAGTAATTATTGTGCATTCATGCAACTTATGACTGTTTGATAGTTTAATGATTATTTTTGTCTGCTCATCATAGTAGTGTTCGGTTTTTTGCCCCACACCACCTGCCAACCCTGCTCCCAGTACAATGCATTCATTTCACTGCTTTAGGGGCCGTTTATCAACAACAGATAAAGCCCAGGCAAACTCTAGGTAACATGCGGCCTCGGGTAACGTCTCGTTGGCTGTTTATCAACTCACATTTGCCTGCAAGATACCGCTATCTGCTTGGTATCCTTGCCTGAGGCTCATCTCCCTCAGTTAGCGATTTATCCTGGAGGTAAGTTGTGTGTAACGTGTTGAAAATGCACCAGGTACTTACGAAGTTGAAGTTTCATGAAGAAAATTGTAGAAAATATGTATTTTAAAAATTTTGGATCCATCGCAATAGCTTTATCTTCTACAAAAATTCAATAATATATAGCACACTATCAACGACATTTCTAATAAGTATCATAAGTAATCATAGCAAACAAACACTTCGGTGCTGCTGAGTTTTTATATACAAAGGAAACTTCGATCAGCCTAACAAAATTCATCTGTGCTTCAGAAGGAACTA
Source organism: Adelphocoris suturalis (assembly GCA_030762985.1). Classification (NCBI taxonomy): domain Eukaryota; kingdom Metazoa; phylum Arthropoda; class Insecta; order Hemiptera; family Miridae; genus Adelphocoris; species Adelphocoris suturalis. The sequence goes on from CM061046.1 coordinate 91,924,516, forward strand.
TAATATAATTTTCCATGTTTTTGTCATACAACAAAGAATTCTTCAGCCTTTCGTTTTTAGGTCGTTCCTCAGTCATAAATTCTTTTCAGTCTGCATGCTAGCTTAGAAACTGAACAGAAAAGATCAAGGAGAAAGGGATCGTAGGCAAGATTAGCTCAATTTCCAAATTTTCGTAAAATTACCGTAGTTTGGAAGATAATCTATAGTTCTAGGGGACTTTTATGCTCTACAACTTTTGTACGCAGGCAAATTCCGTAGAGCACTTGTACATTGCACTGCACAGCAATGGTGCATTTCTATAATTACTCATACCAACGACCAACTCACTTGTTCTCCGTACAACCAGAAAAGAAAAAATAAGCATACAGGAAAAACCGAAAGAACAGGAGTTGTTGTTGTTGTGTGCATTTCTATAATTACTTATTACACTCATTTCTCACTCTGTGTTAGGTGTTGTTGTTGTGTTGTGTTACAGTATCTACTTTTTGCCCATGGACATAGGAAGAAGAATGAAAGTTACCATTGTTAAGGCTGTTTTGTGGGGAAATCATTGTTGTTGTTGTGGTACTCCTATTTCCTACAGACGAGGTTATCTGAGCAGCAGCTACCTGTAGGTAGCTACCTGCGGGGACAAAGTTGATTAGTAAACGCCCTATCGAATTTATTCGATAGGTTGAGTAAACTCGAGGTATCTATTTGAGATTTGCCTGTAAGTTATCCCTGTAATTGATAAACGGACCCTAGTCTGCGTATGGGAATAAGACGCTTCTTTAACGGCTTGGCCGATTTTCGACAGTTACACATTAGGGTTGCCAGATTTTCACGGACAGTATACTATAGTAGTTTTGCACGAAATTTCGAAAAAATGTACCTAGTATTTTGAAAAAATATATTCATGGTATCATTCAAAACTTTAATTTTTTCACTCATAGTTGGGGTATTTAGGGGAAGTTCCATTTTAACCTTGAATAATCGAGGAAGGGAACTCCTGATATCGAGATCGAATTCCTGGTAGATTAAGGTTTATCGATTGTATGATTCGGTGATGTGGCCCATCGTAAACACGGATGGGTCGGTGGGTGCGACTGTGGCTGAGAAAACGTTAAATTGTGTTTGGAAAAGCTATAAACCCTTTCTCTACAATAAGAGTGTATGGTAGGGGAATGTGGGGCAGAGATGGGCATATTCGTAATCGCGAATACGAATATGTTCACATTTGTGAATAATAATACACTTATTTATGTGAATATGCGTACCCATGTTTCCATATTCATATATGTAAAGACAAATATATTCGTATTCACATGTGCGAATACGAATATACAGGGTGTCTCACGTTATATCCAGCAAACTTCACCTACTTATTTTGCAACTAATTTGCAATCGAAAGTTCCTCCTAAAATTTTCTTTTAAACGCTTTGTTTTCGAGTTATTAAATTTTTAAGCATTTTTTCGTGATTTCGACCTTGACTCACTAAAACGGCCATAACTCCCTTAATTACCTAAGAAAATTCAAATTTGATTATATTGTTAGAAAGAATGTTAAATTTTGCATCTTTCTGATGTACCATAATAGTTTTTAAGACGGTTCAACTGGCGAAAAATCAATCTGAAAAATGAATTTTGTCAAATCTTCAGAATTACAACTTTTTTCATACTCAGTAGGTCCAATGAAATTCTACATATCAAATTTGGCCTGTAGTTCTAAAATTTGCGCCAGAATCTCAGCTTTCCATCGGTGTAGTCAATTTTTTTTTTTTTTAACTCTTCCTTTTAACTTCGATTCTCTTCTTGCTCGCTTGCTTGCTTGCTTGAGACAAAATTTCAGATCGATTTTTAACCCACTTCCCGATATCCAATCGATCTGAAATTTTGCACACGAGTTCATGCTGGCGTACATTTTAATCTATCAAATTTTCGCGAAGAAAAAGTTAGTTATACTATAAATTTTCGAAAATTTGAAATTTAATATGGGAGACCTTACAAGCGTTGTGTATTGTTGGGAGGAGGAGGAGGAGGAGGAGGGGAGGAGGAGGAGGGAGGAGGAGGAGGGAGGAGGAGTGAGGGAGGAGGAGGAGGAGTGAGTGAGGAGGAGGATGAGGAGGAGGAGGAGGAGGAGGAGGAGGGAGGAGGAGTGACGGAGGAGGAGGATGAGGAGGAGGAGGAGGAGGAGGAGGAGGGAGGAGGAGTGACGGAGGAGGAGGATGAGGAGGAGGAGGAGGAGGGAGGAGAAGGATACTATTGAACGTCTGCATAAAATGACAACGAATCCAGGGTCAATAAAATATTAAATGATTTTCCTTGTCAATTTAATTTAAGTTATTATCAATGTGATTTTGAAACAATGTGATTTTGTTTCAATTTACTGTTGCCAAGAAACTACCAAATATTGAACTTTTACTATGCTAATTAGGGGAGAAAACTAGGTTTTAATGTTGAAAAACATCGTTTTTTCAATGAAATATAGGTTTTCTTGAAAAATGACATTCAATGAAAATACGCGTTTGGGGTCATTTCTACGTATTTTTTCATGCTGGATCGAATGGTAACTCTTGCATATCCCCCCAACCCCGTTACAACCGAATTTTACATTTTAGCTTACTAGTTTCACCTCTAACATCACATACAATTTGTCATACCAAATGAACTCAAATTTTTTAGTTAAAGTGTAAAACTAGGTTATAACAGGGTAGGGGAGATATGCAAGAGTTATCATTTGATTCAGCGTGAAAAATACGTAGAAACCGACCCCAAACTAGTTTTTTCATTAAAGGTCATTTTTCAAGAAAACCTTATATTTAATTGAAAAACCAATATTTTTCAACATTAAAACATAGTTTTCTCCCCTAATTAGCATAGTCATCAGGGGTCATAGGAATCAGAAATACGGGGCTGGGAGTAACGACCGAGCGGCCTATTTTTACACGTTTGTCGCGCGTCTCTCCGTCTTTATAAAAGAAGATGCGACAGACTTGATGGGAGTTGGGCTCAAACGTTTCAAGGAAGTTTTTACGCAGAAGGTCCCTGTTGGTCGTGCCAAGGTTCCCGTTAACGCGTTGGACTTCTGCCAAATCCCGAAGCAACCTGCTACATTTCCCCAAGTTCAATGTCGATGGCCCCACCGTTGCATCTTACTTTAGCCGGACGGGGAACGCTCCTAAAGCACAACAACAACACTAGGTATAGATAATTTTGATTTATTGTTCTCAATAGTGAGTTTATGTAGGGGACCAAGGATGATAACTTTGTATCACTCCTTCAGCACCCAAGGCCGAGAAACGCATTGAAAAACGTCTACCAAGTTGGGTGGGCACTATAGCATCCTCACACATTGTAACCTAAACGTATAGAACTAGAACAACATAACTTAAGTAGAGAAAGAGATTATAGACCCACAATATGTCTGTTGTCAAATTATCAGGATAAGGGTCAAAAACGAATAAAAGTCCTTATCGCCGAGCTTTCGGTTTATATATAACCATCTTCAGGGCTCAAGGATCTTTCACGGTGTCGAAATATAGGACACGGTCATCGAAGTCAATTGTCATATAACAAAAAAAGAAATGGTTGCAGCTGAGGCTGACAAGAATTGGCACATGAACAGGACTCAAAGAACTAGAGGCTAAAATTGTAAAAAATTGAAAAAACTTTGAAAAAACAAACTGCTGGCAAGCATACAGAACAGGGTTACAGGGTTTAGTTCTGTATGCTTGCCAGCAGTGTGTTTTTTCAAAGTTTTTTCAATTTTTTACAATTTTAGCCTCTAGTTTTTTGAGTCCTGTTCATGTGCCAATGCTTGTCAGCCTCAGCTGCAACCATTTTTTGTTTTTGTTATATGACAATTGACTTCTAAATCGATGACCGTGTCCTATATTTCGACACCGTGAAAGATCCGTGAGCCCTGAAGATGGTTTTATATAAACCGAAAGCTCGGCGATAAGGACTTTTATTCGTTTTGGACCCTTATCCTGATAATTTGACAACAAACATAACTTAACGTATAGAACTAGAACAACAAAATACAAGTCAAAATGATTGATAAATTGACGTTATAAGGAATTAACGTTTGCGCATGCGCACGAATTGCTATTACTCCAACGGCAATAAATTTGATATGGGAATGTCTAGGAGCTAAACTGCTTAATTCTTGAAAATTTCATATAAATCGGTCTATTAGTCTCGGAATTTTGTCTTTATCGATCAATTTTAGTTTTGCATGTATATGCACTACAGTTATTACTCCACCTATCACGATATAACTCATAGGGAATTTTCCTAGAACATACATCAATTCCTCCCCGAGTTTGAACGAAATCGGACTAATAGATGATAAGAAATCGACGTTATAATGGACTCAACTCAACAAGTGCTGGCTAATATACTCATCCTTTTATGTGAAAAGCTTGATTTTTGGAGCACGAAGAATTGTTATATCAATCCTAAATCCTAAGGAGAGTTATCGTTTGGACACGCAGCGCATTTGTGTGTGTGTGTGTGTGTGTGATCTGCGACAAGCGATATCTGAGCTACAAGGAGTGGTGCCTAATAACATCAAGATCATGGCCGCGACCGTCTCATGGCGCGGGGTGTGGTGCGGGAAAAGTGCCACGGAGCTTCTCGAGTTGGGCATCTCGGCAGGAGTTTTCCGGGGTATCTCCAACCGCGTCCATCGGGGCTCGTACCTAAATTGGTGGCCTTTCATCCCATTCTTCCTCCTCGTCCTGCAACTTCCCTTATCCCTAGAGCCAGCGTCGGGTAAACCTGGGCGTCCTCCCCACTTTTTTATTTTATTTGTTTATTTTTCAATTTAATGGCGTGCCCCCTCCGTCTTTGAGGGGAGGTTTCAAAAAAAAAAAAGTCTGTGTTAGGGTGGTAAAAAGTAAATAAAAGTTTTCGAATTATGCCGCTCTTTTGCACCCAGTTTCGTATACATGAAAAAATGATGACTGCAAAATTTTCAATCGAGTTTTCATTCTGCTAAACTTTCGTTTAGTTTTAGAGGTCGCCCAAGCGCATTTTTCACTTTTTTAGTTTCACGTATTTTCCTCGCGAAGGATTGAATTTAAAAAATATTCGGACGTCAGAAAATTAATTTGCACCCACTTCTTCGTTCATTAACTTCTCAGCTTTTTGATGGCGAGAAAATTTTTTCCCGGTAATACAGCCATCCCCCGGAAATTGAGAAAAAATTGCAAAACACTAAAAATTGTCGTAGTTTTATGGTAAATCTCTTATGCAATAGATTCAACAATTATTAATTCCAAATATCTTAAATTCACTATTTTTTCCCAGAATTCAAGTGGTACTAGGTACTATCGGTTTGACGAAATAATTTCTTCAACACTCCCACAAACGTCCCGAATCCCATCAATGTATTTGGAAAAATCAAAATTTTTCACGATACTAGCAGTTAATCGTTTTTATGTACATTGGAAATCTTCCATTATGACAATGATGTGACAATATTTTTCGACTGTAAACAGCTAAATTCAATATCAGTCTTGGGACAGGTTTCATTCACACTAATGATGACTTTCAACGTATCTTCTTACCGATAAAGAGCAAACTGTTGGCACCCCAGCTCTCCTGGAGATCGTATTCAATTTCAGAAAAATGGAATCTACATTATTTTCGGTCCCCAGATAGTGCAATCACTATCTAAAAAAAACGGCGATAGGAGCGGTGTACCATTTTGATACAATGGGTGTTAGGAGGGGAAATGGGTTAAGGGAAATAGTATAAAGTTAACCATTGTTCAAATCAATAGTTTTATTGGGCTAGCAAACAACCTGATAGGTAGAGAAACTACTATAACATTATAGAAAAATTCAAGAAATTAAATTTTGAGGTTGAAAAATTAGGTACCTAACTAATAATTTGAGCTACGCATAATTGTTACGTATTTCCTTATTTAGTAAACAATTTTTTGGCAACATTCTTCACCGATGAATTTAAATCTTTACCTACGTTTACAGCAAACGTTTTATGGAAAAAAGACAAGCCTATAGATAGGAACTATACTCGTAAACTCAAAGGAACGAAATAATAAACTAGGAAAAAGAACGAAAATTTTAAGTAAGGCACATAATTTGTGGTAACAAACGTATGTTAGGCGAAAATTTTGGTACCAATTTTCTTATCGAGCTAAATTTACTTTTTGGTAACAATTTACAAATAGGTTTCAAGTGCTCTGAACACAGAAATTTTGCACAAAGTACGCAATTGTCAGTCGTCAATCTACTTTTTTTGAAGTTTTACAGGGGTCGCATCTTTTTCGTTTTTTCCCTGATGTGGGTTGTGGAAAAGCTCTCTCACGCAGCTGCATCAGCTGTTCCTGAGGGTGATCTTCATCACTGCCATTGACATTTTCAATCTCGTAATCTGTAAATTACCTGGATGGGCGCGGTGTATCAATTTGATTAAAAGCAGCCATAACCTATGTAGCTCACTCCTTCGACGCGTCAAGGTCAACTGATTCTGAAGACGGATTGAAGTTAGGAAGGCAGTGGGAAAGGGACCCCCCTCCGCATGCGATAGCGGTCGTAGCAACCCTTCAAAGCCATGTTCTGTATCAATTTGATACCGCGCCTATCCGAGGGTTAAAGTTCCTAAAGAAGGTACTTGATTTTGCACTATATTTTGTAAACTTCATTCTGACCGTTGGCCAAAGAGTGAAATTCTGGAACTCCAATTGGGCAAATTTCCTTTTAATAGAATTCTTTATTTGGAAAAAATCACATTAGATCGTGCAGACGGGGAAGTTCTATCAAAAGAAGTTTTCTAGCACAAGATCGTGCCAACGTTCCCGATAATGCGTTGGACTTCTGCCAAACCCTGGAGTGGTCTGCTGCATTTCCCAAGTTCAGTGTTGCCAGCCAAACACATCACTTAGCTGGTTGAACAATTCAATAAAGAGGAATACCCATGTTCCAGTCAACTATAATTTTATATTTTCATAAAAATAAACCAAATTGAAATCCTATACCTAATTAGTTTGTATTGGCGAAAATTATTTAGGAAATGGCAATTTGTCATAAATTCTATAGTTCACAATTTCTTTGCATTCAAAATGCTCCAATTTTAAAAAATGTCTGCCATATTGGATTGCCACATAGCTCTTTAGTATTCCTAACATTAACGTGGGCCTTGACTTTCAACGGCGCTCCTCATTTACAAATTCGGTAATTACGATTGGAATGTTTTTAAATTTATAGTGTTTTCATAACATTTTCTGGAGTATTTCATTCAAATTTGCCTCAATTTGTAAATTAAAGCGAAAATAAAAAATAAAATTACAATAATTTTGGCTGCTGAAAATACAACAGCAATCTACAGGATAACATTTTTATAATTATAGCTATTACTTTCAAATTTCTTCCCGTTATTTTTGATAATATTAAGAAGAATCCGCACCAAGAATTTTTGAAAATGTTTCTTTCCCGATTTTTGGTGACCTTGTGAATTTGTGTTGAAATCGTACGTGTTTTTCTTCAGTCAAAACATTGTATGGTCCATTTTAAATGGAATGCGACACTATCCTTGACACGGGCTCTTTTCTTCGCCATCATGTAAAAATTTGAGGGCAATCGAATGAACCGTGTGGGATAAAAACAATCCCTAACAGAAAAACGTAATTTTGCAGGAGAACGCCCTCCTGCCGCAACTAGCGTGACATCGTGGGGAACTTCCATCACAACCAAACTATTCATCCATGGTTGTTGTTGTTTCCATGTTTGTGTAGGTACCAAGTTCCCCAGTGTTTGGTTGAGAAAAATGAGTAGAAGTGGAAGAAAAATGTACTATTAAGCTTCTCAGTGTTTGCCGCTGAGAATATCTTGTGCCTACAACATTCTCCGGAGACGCCAAGTTTGGGAGAAAATTTGACACTGTTATAAATGATATCAAATCTTCAAAGAAGTTTTCTGAAATGTTCAAAATATTATGTAGAAAAATAAAAAACCAAAAATTGATTTTTTCCTTCATTTTTGTTGCAAAGTCCCCTCAGTAATTTTTAAGATTCGACAGATTCGACAGCGGGTTCCTATAGTTGGGGGAAAAAGCAAATTGAGATGTAGCGTAAAACTTCAAAATCGGTGGTTTATTTATTTATTTATAAACGGGATTAATATCCCTTTTACACAACAAACATAATTACAAATTCAGCCAGTCAGGTGATGTAGAAGTGGAAACAACACAGATACAAAAACAAAAAACATTTCATTTGGCCTATCATTGGTAAGCGGCAGAGACAAATCACATTATAGAAGGAAAATTTCAGTAAATTTCAGTAAGTTTATAAGGCAATTAGAAAATGATACTGAATTTGCAAATGCTACTAGTGAGTTGATAGCGATGAACTTCATTGGGGACCATCAATGCCCTAAATCGTACAATCACTGAAAATGTCATCGAAATAGGATGAAAACTGTTGAAGTCATGAACGTTAGCCCGTTCTTTCCCTGGAGAGCTCCCATAAGCCCGTTCTTTCGCTGTGTACGAAATACTCACCCGCTGTTTTGAAGCATTTGGACCCGTTCTTTCCCCATTTTTACAACACCATCGTGTTCGGCTACCCCCAATACATAAGGTACAATTCTCAACTCACTTTTGACAAAAACTCGAGTTAGCCCGTTCCTCCCCCTGTACTCTTATATATATTTTTTATTTCAGAAAAAATTACGATGTACTTTTGAAGACTTATGTGAAAAATGAATTTAGGAATTTTCCTATGAATGTAACATTAATACTCTTAGATAGCAGGAAGAAACCCTCAGATCATGCTGCACGACTGGAACTATTTATTGGTGGTTTACTAAGGTTCTTTGAAGGAAATTATAAACCAAGAGAAAAGAATCTAATATTACCTACAGACTTGCTCTCCTCAACCTGATATACGAGCGATAGAAGGTGTGTAAGAGGAAATGAGGAGCAGGAATTAAAGGCGTTTGTGTCAGAGAGCCAGAGACAAGTGTCCTGTGAGGCGTGCTCCCATGACAGGTCATTACTCCTAATATCTATCTTGGAGCTGGCAGTCTGTAGCCGGTGACTTTTTTTTAGGGCGTTTCCCGTCCAACTTTTCAACTTGTTAGGAACTTGATAGTAACAGTATCGGTCTCGGAATGATATGTGACAAATAGATCTTTTTTGGTAAGTAAGGAAGTACTGTCGCCTGAATTCGAAATCACCGTTCAAATAGCTGTTTCTGAGCCCCTTTTCCAAAATTGTGATAGAGGTGTTGTCGGCCGTGATGTTGCTCATAGTTGTATTTAGTCGGGATTCGGCCCAAGGAGAGAGAAATAATTACAAAATCTTGTTAGTCATTGTATTGACGTTTCGGTCACCATTCTGTGACCATCATCAGATAGGTTAAAGAAATAATTACAAAGGGCAAAGCTTTTAACTTATCTTATGATGGTCACAGAATGGTGACCGAAACGTCAATACAATGATTGCAAGGATTTTGTAATTATTTCTTTCTCAATGGGCCGAATCCCGACTATATACAACTATGTTTTCCAAAATTAGTTTAAAATTGATCTATATAATCAACCAAAAAACAGTCATTTTAGTCATGCTCGTTTGAGCAAATTTTCGTAAATTATCGTATCACATTATGTAACATTGTTCTGAAATGGGAGCATTTTGAGTACATACACAGAAATATTGTTAACTATCTAACTATTTTATTTTTAAAAAAATCGTTCTAAATAATATCCGATTCAAAAACAATTTTTGGATTGCTAGTTTTTTTCTTCAAGTTTCAACGATTTTCAGCACACACACACACCTATTATTGAAATTCAAGTGCATTTTCCCGTATAATTTTGCGAATAAATGTTATAATGTTCTAGTTCATCGTTGGTAAATTTCTTTTCACTATAAGTCTACTTAAAAACATGATATTAACGATATTTAGCCATTTTAGACAATTTTAGTGATCTTTTTTAGCACATTTTTTTAAATATGAGCCATTTATGTGCTAAAAAAGTTCTGACTAATGCACTAATCCTTTTAAATGAAATTCTTGATTTTTTGGCGCAAGAACGAAATTGTTATCTCTACTCTAAAGAGAGTTTTCGTCTGGAATGGTGTTATGTATTTGCCACGGCAACAATGAGGAACAGAGAAGAAGAAGTTGAAAGTGGAAGCAACACTGGAGACAATTATACCGTGTTGTGTGTTTTCAGATGAACTGATATTCATAAATGTACCGACTTATTATTACGCGCTTATTTGTTCGCTTTTTCTGTTCAATCATTTTGTTATTATAATCAATCAGAAGCTATATTACATAGTTTTACAAATATAGTGAGTACAATCAATTTTGTCGTCAGTGAAAAAAACCCGTACCTACAATTGGCACACACACACTCATAGTCTACACACACGCGCGGTGTGCGTGCGTGTGAAAAAACTGTATAGGTACTCTAGGATTAGTTTAGAATGACTCAAAACGGATTTCAATTAAGAAAATTTAGAGTATTATGAACAACTTTTCTTTCTTGTAGCTGTCTGTTTGTCGTGTATCTGCAAATGCTTGAAACAAGCTTAATTTCTATATTTTTCATTCGTTATTGATGAAATTTACTGGGAATTTGCAGTTTAGGCTGTAAATAGTCCCCTATCAGTTTCATTGTTCACAAACCAGTACTTCACTCGGCACATAAGCAAACGTCAAGTCCCAACTTGGTGGATTTGTTTTTTCATGTTTCAGCTAGGTATTTTTGCTTCCTCACAACCGAAGGCAAGGAAGCTATGTGTCCGCGAAGTGAAGTAGAAAAAATTTTCGTCCTCCAAAATCAAAATTTCCTCTTGCTTTTTGAGTTTCAGAGCTTGCTGATTAATTTTGGTTCCGTGTCTGCGTCTGCCTGTCTCCGTCTGTTGTAAATCCTTGTCACACCCAAAACTGTTCCTAGTTTCAGTCCGATTTCGATGAAATTTTCAGCGATTGTGCGGGTTAGCTTCTAGAAGGTTCCCTTCAAAGCCGTCAAAATAACAGTAGCCTGTACGCGCTCAAACGTGAATTTCTCATAACGTCGATTTCCCATCATCTGTAGGCATGATTTCGTACAAACTCCGTAGGTGATTGGGTATATGTTCCATAAAAATGTCTTATAAATTATATCAAGATTCGTAGAGTAATAATCATTGCACATGCGCAAACCTAAAATTGATCGACACAGACAAAACTCCGAGGTTTTGAAATTTTCAAGGATCGAATGGTTTAGGTTTTAGACGTTCCCCTATAAATTTTATTGGTGTTGGATTAATAGTAGTCTGTGCGCATGCGTAAACGTTAATTTATTATAACGTCGACATACAATTATTTCGACTCGCAGGTACTTTGTTCTTCAACTAATTCTATACGTCCATGTTGCAATATGTGAGGAAGCTATACTGCCCACCCAACTTGGCAGACGTTTTTCGTTTACACCACCCTGTTCGGATTAACATAGAAAATACATTGTGACAAGTAATAGAATCTCCTTTAGGTCGTTAGCGTCAAGAGTCTATTTCGCTCGGATAATAATTTTAAAAGTCAGGTAAAAAAGTTGTACACAGTCCAAGTGCTATTCGACGCAATGGATATGTGTATCCAGTTGCTATGTCACAACTTATCCTCGTAGATTCTAAGAACAGAGACCATAAGAATTCTAAATGACAGGCGTTCAGAATACCGACACAGGAGAGCGGGTAATCTTGGCAATGCGTGACCATTCGGAGAACCCGAGTTCTTCAGACGGATAATGGTTATTTCCCTTGTACGTCGTACGTTGTGCTGGAAGCCTGACGTGATTCTCAGGACGATTGCCGATCATCTTCGCCAAGATGATATGGGTTTTAAAAGAAGGTGGGACCCCACAATCATAGAGACTACCACCGACCCAAGTGCTGTTATTCATGGCGGTATTCCTTTTCGATAACTTCATCAGGACAGCCACCTGTCCTAAAATCGCGGGATTAATTATGTGTTATTTCATCCAAAATGGTAGCCATTTGTAGTTGATCAATAAAAACGCTGCCATGATTGATTATTTTCTGTGGAGATAAACATCTGTACAATTCAAGTTGCCGATTGAGGAAGAGTTGCACACCTACTTCAAGTATTTCAAGCTCGCGCAAGATGATCAATTTATAAAATAAAATCCCATTTGCTAGAGTGTATTTATATTGTTGGGATTCTGCCCGGAAGAAAGAAAATAATAATAGGATCTTGTAGTCATTTTTATTTCCTTGAAGACATCGCTTTAAACTTCTGATGATGGTCTTAGTGATGACCGAAACTTCAAGGAAATAAAAATGAGTACAAGATCTTATTATTATTTTCTCTCTTCCGGGCAGAATCCCAACAATATGTAAATACACACACCACATAGCAGATACTCGTATATGTAAATACACACACCACATAGCAGATACTCGTACAATACTTCACTTGTTCTTCAAATAATGAAGAGCCATTCATCGTTAAACGTCCGCGCTTTACACCGAAAACTGCAAAACTGGCCACAGCAAACGCCAAGAGTGAGTTGCCCTTAGTTTCCAAAACTAAATTTTCTGTTTTGGAAGAAGTCAATGAAACTATGGATATTGAGCAAGCCAAACTTAATAAACTTGAACGACCACCTCCACTTTACATCAAAAATATTAATAAGTTTGGAACTGAGTTATCTCAGTTGCAAATCAAGAAATACAAGCACAAAACTGTAGATCAAAGGCTCACATTAAATTTTGACTCTATCGAAGATTTCCGCAAAGCTGCTGATTTGAGCTGCAGGAGGATGGCTTTGAACCCATGCAGATGCTCCCAGTATTCCACCCCCAAACTAAGCAGAAGCTTCCATTGTTTCTCAGATTTAAAAACCAAATGCTAAGAACCCAACTATATATGCACTAGATATACTCTACAAGACCAAAATCAAAACTGGAGCCTCCTAAACCAAGAAAGTTGCAGCCCAATGCACAACTCCTTAACTCCAACAACTGGCTAATAAACATCTCAAAACTTCACGACTCACACCAATAGATGACATTTTGCAAGCACATTCAATTTATCCAAGGTATCAACTGCAACACAACTGTACTATTGGCTACTTTACAACTACATGTTTGTGAACCCTTCTTCTCTTCTGGCTGAAGGAGAGATTTACCAGTGGATGGTTAGTAGTGGCTGCTAAACAGCCTAGTGTGACCAGTGACCACGCCTAGGTACTCTAGTACAAATCTAAGTAATGTAACCTAGAAATAATCCGAAATCTAATAATCTAATCGAAAAATCTAAATAATCTAGTAGTAGGTTACTATTAGCCTAAAGGTAATGTACTGGCCCTGTACATCACCGGAGGAGTCAAGGCGATGTAATATGTATGGACAGTTTCACATATTTTATCTTATTCTATCAGCTGAAAGATCTTGCCGAGAACTTTCCAAAAAGGTGCAATAAGGAGGATATTGGATGAGTGGGAGCAAAATAATGGTATAAAGAAAGCTGAATGACGTCTTAAGGGATCGACTTCACCCCCACATACACCTGGGGAGGTACTTCATGGCTTTCAACCAAAGACTTCATTCAGGTTTGTCCAAACCATCTGGAGTTTTGAGCTGAAAGTTGCTGTAGTGGTGGGGTGAGAGGTGATCCAAGGACGCAGAATCCTATCTTTAGATAAAAAATTAAAAATCCCACAAACAGAAGTTGCTGTGATTGCCATTGGAGACGATCCACTGTGCTCTGTTGGGCTACCCAAGAGCAAGGCACCACTGAACATCAGCTCTCGGTGGAAGCAGCGCTATGGCATGCTTCATAGAATTATTCCATGGATTTCTCTGATTTATTCGTAAATTTTGGTCAATATATGTTGGAAACAGAAAATATTGAAAAATTGATGAGTAGTATACTTAGTAGACATCAGAAAAGATTCACTGTAGTAGATACTGATGCTCTGATAGTAGATATCAGAGTAGATCCTTCAGTTGTTCTACAGTTGACAGGTGGCTTTTCATAGAGTTATTTTATCTAATACAATATGATACTCAGTAGATAGTCTTTCTTAGGTAATCGTAGTAGGCAATCTTCCTTAGGTCGTAGGTAATTTTCTTAATAATGTCTTTCTGTTGCTTTGCAATATGTTACGTTTTTATAGATCCCTTCTAATGTTCTTTGGCAGGAACTAGAAAACCGTCATGTTCAGTCCTTTCGTTTCTCTGAAGTACTTAGTCGGTAATGAGAATGACCCTACTAGTGGGAGTCCTTATGTTGCTGAATAGTAGGCTATAAGAAATCCTGCTGTTGAGCGGAGAACGTAGAACCTATCTTTCCTAAATAAAGTATTTCCTGTAAAGTACCCATTTATGCCACTTTGTGGTAGAGATCATTATAGTGGGCAATCATTTGAGCACAGGGGAAAGCATTGGAAGTTGGCCATTCGACGATGGGTTATGCGAGAGGTCCGCGAACCCGCGACCTCGTTCTCAACACGCCAAACAGCTGAGCTCACTCGCAGAACAGCTGAGCTCATCCCGAGACGGCCGAGGTCCTCGACCTTCTTCACCGCAACAATTCTCCGAGTCCTGCCTACTAAAGTATGTAGGCTAGCATTAGGAAAATTAATGAAATTAAATAGCTACTAAAAAACTCAAACTATTACCTTCAAAAGGTCTCTTCACGTTCAATTCAAATTCATAACAATGCAGTTTCTGAAAAAAATAATGTTTTTGTCAAGAAAAGCGTGGTTGCCAACCAGTGGGGTTCTTCTCACGTATGATTCGCAACACATGCGTTACAGGGATGTCCCTATGTATGGATTGTGTATAATTTTGATGAGAGTTAACCCCTGCACACCCGGTTACCTCTATTTACAAACTTCAAATGAAATTATTGAACCACTGTATGTGTTTTAGCTAACGCATTTCGCATAAACCCTTTGAAATCCGCTTAACAGAATATGAGAAAAACTCTCTAGATTTTGCGGGGTATCTTATCACTACTACGTCAAGTTGTTTTTTTATTTATCACCAGCGCACCGACTCACCACCAGCTCAATGAAATCATCAGAAATTAACAAGCATCAGTTGCAATCATGTTTACGGAACCAATTATTGAGAATGATCACCATGTTCATAACTCAGCTTGTTGGCCACGCACTTCGCAGTAGTTAATATAGTATGGTTGGATAAATCGAGAGCTTTCGAACGAATGGTCAACGAATTTTGTGGGATGAAAAACGACGAAGTACCATTTCCCTAGCAATGATTCGGTTGTAAGCTATGCGGTTGGCAGAAATCGTTGCAACACATTTTCGTAACTCATGAACGTTTCGTTTTCGGTTGGAGATGCCAAGGCTAAAACACATTCTGTGTTAAAACAAAAATATCATGACTTCTTGGATTTACCCTTCCTCCCATTAGCGCCCCTCTACCGGCAATAAATATCCACATAAAACTTCCAGCATGAAATGTGAAACTCCTGACATATTTTCCAAAACTAGACCAAAATTCATAATTGAACAGAAAATGATCACGAAAATCTGACGAGAGTAGTTAAAACATCTGGATATATTTCTATTACCCCCTCCATTCACTCCCTTCTGTAATGAAATTTGAAACTGATATACCTACCTGATGAAACCAAATGGCTAAAACCGACTAAAAATGGTTAAATTTACATTTCTTAGCAGGCTTTTATTTTAAAAAAAATTCATACAAATAAACTAGACCATTAAAAATTTTATCTCCAAATTTGTGGTGAAAAATTTACTTAAATTTCATTAATATTTGAAGAAAAAAATCGATAAAAACTGCAAAAAAAGTAAAAATCCAAAATCTTTTTTGAATCGGAGAATATTATGTGGAAAGTTTTTTTTTTTTTTTTTTTTTTTTTTCTTTTTCATAATGTTTGTGATGCTTTCTTCGCGCTCAAAATGCTCAATTTGCAAAACAATATAACACGACTGGAAACCTTTTTTTTTTAAATACTTATGACGATCTGTAGGAGACCTGAGAATCGGATTCTTTGTTCTTGAAACTCCAAATGGTCTAGACGAAAAAAAAAGGGAGAAAAAACAGCAAAGCAAACCTAATAATAGCAACCCCCCCCCCCCCCCCCCACCCACCACACACACACCCAAAGGTGAGGTACATCCCCTATGGCGTCACTCAGATTCTTTCGCAGTTTTGACCCCTCTCAATCATCAGATACCCTTCATCTTCATATTGCACCTTTTAGAAGGCTCCCATCGAGTTCTCCAGCTGATGGAAGAGAATGAAATAGGTGAAACCCCCATAACATGTATATGTGTAGTTAAGTATGATGCACAGTAAATACATTATGTTTTCTGTCGAGGGTCCTTGACGAATGGTATAAAAATTGGATTCTATGAAATTTGAATCTTTGAGAGATGGAATCGCTTATCGTTGGAATGTTCTTGGAGAGTTCCGATTCATACCTAGTTCCTGAGATTTCCAGTTCTCAGCGGTTGCAATCCCCTTTGTCCCTGGCTAAGCGACCGTGTTCAAAGAGGAGGCAGCCAGCTGTTAACCAGTAGGGCGATGCTACGGCCGAGCGATGCGCCGATAGAGCGTGAAAAGTTGTTCGGTTCGACTTCGAAGGCTTTTGTGAGGCTGGAAACCGCGAGGAAATTCTTACATCACTACTAGACACCTATCATCTGCCGTTATCATCCACCTTCCACCGAGCGCCAATCCCCATTTCCTCGTCCACTCGATTCTTTTCGACTCTTCATTTTGTTAGGTTTTATTTAGTAACGAGCGTATTCATCGATGTTCTGTTTAACTCAAACCCAGAATGAATTTTCCAGAGTCAAATTATTCTCTTGCAGTTTGTGAAAGACATATTTTGAATGGCTGGGAAAAGTTGGATGGGAAGACTGTGGAAGGCTTAGTGCGCAGAATTTATGTACGTAAGGGAATAGGCCTTGTACACATCGCCTCGTGCTCGCAAGCAACAGCTGGGCGAAACATTTGGGTCACCGTTTGCGGTTTGATGTATGTGATCCTTAGCTTAGGTACTGTCAGAATCTCTGATTCCTTATTGGTCTTCCGAAATTTCATTCATCCAAGCAAGCATGAATGTTATTAAAATAACTGTGTTTAGATCGAAAAACATTAGCGGAAAAAGTGAGTTTCGTGGGTTCGGTGGTCAAAAAATTCAAGTGACTTTTGGGTAGCTTTACAGGAGAGCGGTAAGAAGTTTTGGCCGTCATAAAAACAAGTCCCTAGCCAACATGTTGCGTTGCCCGCTTTGCAATGTGGACATTCTATGAGCAGAGTATCCAATCTGTCGTTACCCTTTTTTTTTTTTTCTCATTTTGATGGTAAGAAACGATGTTTAAGCTCGAAAATCTCGAAAAATACGCATAATTATTTTTACCTCCACTATCCAAGATGATACATGAAGTTAACTTTCGTGAACAATATTCGAAATATCGTCATTTGAAAACAATTTCGACCTGTTGTGTTGAATAATTTTTCTTTACTTGTGGATTTATGCTCAGTTTCAAACTAGTGGTGGTGCGCAGCTGGAAAATAACACTTGAAACTTTTGATATTGTAGTCACCATTTTTACTTTACTGCATGGTACGATACTAGACGTTCCAAGAGACCTCCATGTGAAATATCAGCTACAATCAGTGAGAAAGCTATTCTACCCAACTTGGCAGGCTTTTTTTTACTGACTGAAATCAAAATAATCACTTGCTTTTTGAGTTTCAAGTTTTCTGGTCCATTTTGTTTCTGCACCTATCCGTTGATCAAACATCCGGATAAAACTTTACCTAATTATAGTCCGTGTTTGATGAAATTGTCAGAGATTGTGTGGATTAGCCCTAAGATGGTCTGTTTTCATGGAAATACGTATAGATTTCATCAATCTGTGACCAGTAGGATTTCCTGAAAAACATCTATTTTAGGATAATTTCTATTAGATACTCCTTCTGAATGCGGTAGATTTAGCAAAAATATAGAAGTTATACTACCTAAGCGAGCCCGTGTAATGAACCTAAACTTCAGTTCAGCGGTGTCCGGACAATTCGTCCCACGGACATTTCGTCCCCCAAGAAAAATGCGGACATTTCGTCCCACTTTGTGGAACGGCTACCTGGGTAGGGTTTGATAAATAGTCTCCAAATATTTCTAAACGGACACTTCGTCCCACCTGAGAAAAGGGTACGGTACAAGTATGTTATAGCCCCGCCAATATCGATTGTGTCGATTATCTCAAATACATCGATCCTTGTGGTATTGATGACGGCTCAATATGGCGCCCGGCGGATCGGAGGCTCCCGTTATCATTCGAGTTCTATTTCTATCGTCTTGTGCTTGTCATTGTGATTACACATCATTCTGACATACATGTCCAACTAATCTGTATTTTTACTAAGGGATTGATTACTTGATGTTATGTAATTTTGAGACCACCAACCTATACACAACATTCTGATCTATTTGTGCGAATTCATGTGGAGGCAATCAAACCACAACCACGCCAAGACGTATTTGCATGTATTATGCTCGATCTCAAAGATTTCTATGACTCCGTCCTTCGTGAAAATGTATACACCTTTTTACAAACCTTCTCTCAGGTGGGACGAAGTGTCCGTTTAGAAATATTTGGAGACTAATTATCAAACCCGACCCAGGTAGACACTCCACAAAGTGGGACGGAATGTCCGCATTTTTCTTTGGGGACGAAATGTCCGTGGGACGAATTGTCCTGTAATCCAGTTCAACATAACTCCCAAAGCGACCGTATTGTTAGTCGTGGTTAATGGTAATGGGTTTCGGGGTCATCAGAATGGAAACTGTAGGCGAATTTCATTCCAGTAAACTTCTGGTATTTAGTTAAATCCAGTTCACCATCCACGATAAACAAAGGATTATAATCGAATAAAAGTGAGTGCAGGAGAGCGTTGTTTCGGAGCCCCTTATTGAATTAGATTCTTTAATTCGATTTGGCACCCCGGGCCAGCAGGCCAAGTTCACGCATATCAACCGGGTCAACCCCATTTAAAAATCTCCCGCGAAAAAATAAGAACTAGATGGAAGGAACTAGTAGCTGCCCACTCAGCTGTTAGTTTCACTATTTTCGATTGCCCGGTACAACTTATCGCCTTTTCTGTTTTGCTTAGTCCAATTCTCCCGACTTCAAGGTGAAGTTTGACAGAATTGGGTCAAAGTGTGTTTTAGTACTGAGCCTTCGAGACCGTTGAGGTTCCCTCAAATAAAATAGAGTCACTAATATTTCACTCCGTGGGACATGACTTTTATAGGAATCCACATGCTCAAACCAATAACCAAACCATTATTCTCAATTACTGTTAGTTTTCTAGACTGAATCATTATGAGTCTCAGTCATTAAATTATGAGTTATTTTGTTATTACTGCCTATCTAAAGTCGGAAATCTATATGTATTCGTGCTATACGTTGATAATATTGTTTTTACGTCAGCATTCAAAAAATCCAGTTTTGTGTTTCACAACATTATGAACAAATTTGAATCAGTGCTTGTCTGACTGTGGAACTTCCTTGTTCCTAGTCCTAGATCCCTACAGGTTTCATTAGCGTAATTAAGACTCCGCGCTTCTGATCTCTTAATATTGAGTTTATGTAAAAGATGGTCTAATAATAATAAATAATAAAATAATAATAAATAATAAAACGCAGGTTTAATAATAAAATCCCCTTAGAGAATAAGAAAATTGGCAAAAATGTAAGACCAAATCCGATCATATTTACAGGGGGTCGGCATGTAAGAAGGCACCTACGATTTTCATCATCATCGGACCAGAAAGAGAGAGAGAGTGTGTGTGTGTATGTTTGTGTGTGCGCGCGCGTGTGTGTGTGTTTGTTTTATTTATAAATCGGATTAAATTACGACCTTCAGGTAGTTCCTTACATTATAATCTGAATAATTAAGTTCTTCTACCTATACGTTTCTAGAGTTACTAGGAAAAATGCGGTAGTAATATTTGAATAATTATACTTATGAGTTGCTATACAGAGCAATCGCAAAAATTATTTGTATCTATATATTTATCTTCTGGAACAATTTATAGACAAATAAAAAAAAAAACCAAACTGTATTTGCACTATGTATTTTTAAGCAATTTCAATTTTAAATCATTGTTAAATGATGTGACAGATTTATAGGTACTAAGCATCACAGGATCGCGGTTGAATGTGCCAAACGCTAGGACTTGTAACAAAGATTTAAGTCCTGTGTATCGGGATTAGCCTCCAATTATCAGCATTTCTGTAAACGATAATAATCTTGAAAACTTTCGAAATCAATATATATGCTTATATCTATTTGGACTGTCATTGGTCATTGGTCCATATCATCCCAAAGAATCAAATGAAACCACCGGGATCGCTGAACGCACATACGTTCGGTCTCACTAAGGGAGAACATTGGCAGAAAAAATGATCTCAAAATGGGAAAAATTAAAACTGGGGAACATAGTAGAGAATGCCTTATACAAACTACGACGATCCTAATCGTATCAACTGCTATGGTTCCAATGTTACTCTCAATTCACGAAATCGAGTTTATTATATCACTTTTGTCAACTATAAATGGTCCAGTAAAGCGAAAGTAGCTGATTTATTTCATCTAATTAAATTTCAGTTGGTGGGTGCCTAAGTCAATGTCGATATACTCACAATGTAGATTCTCATGCCTGCGCTGAATTAATCTGATACTTTAATACATCGAGTACTTCGATATCAGCCGTTGTTAAATTCAGAAGGACTAGTAAAGCGTAAAAATTTAATTTATTTAATTTCTCCTCGGTAGCCATCTACGCCTATGCAATTAATTTAGATAATGTACCTATAATTGACTTCATAATTTAATAATTAGAGGCAAGTGTTCTGCGTAGAAGGGCTTTCGTGTGATACAGATACAATAAATCTTCGTGTAATAATTTGCAACTTTTTTTATTACATATTTTGGAATTTCGTCTCGTTATAAATAATTCCATAAGTTCTTTTATCAATAGGTAAGTAGGAGAGCTGAATTGCCCACACAACTTGGCAGACCGTTTCTGCTTCCTCACTACCAGAGGTGCAAGGAGTCGAAAAAAATTGTCCCTACAAAATCGAAATTTCCACTTGTCTTTTGCTAGTCAGAGCAATGATCAATATTTTGGTACCGTGTCTCTGCCAATTCCTTCTCACGCTCATAGGTACTATACTAAGCTTTACTCCGATGTTGATCAAATTTTCAGAGATTGCGCGGGTTAGCCCTGTGAATTTCATTGTCGTCGGAAGTAGATATAAAAAGAGAATTCTGGCACAGGGGCCAACACGGGGAAGGGTATACTAACCCTTACTTCACTTATATTCAATGCTGATCATCTGGCGTCAAGGCTCAATTGGTTAAGGGAGGTCGCCTGCTCGATACCCGGTCCAACGCTTAATTATTTTTCGATCTTACGATAAACGGTAGCACAATGTACAGAAAATGTAAATTGATGGATTGTGAGGATTAGTATAACCTGCCCCGTGCTGGCCCCTGTGCCAGAACGTACCTTTTATATCTACTGTCGGATCAGTGATGGCGTGAGCGTGTGCGCTAACGAAAACTTCTTATAACGTCAATTTATCACGATCGCTTAATTCGGTTTCGTTCAAACTCGGAGTGTAGTTGGGTTTTGGTTTCAGTGAGCCCTATGAGTTCTATTGTGATTGGTTGAGAAATAACTACTGTGCTTGCACAAAACTAAAGTTGGTAGCCACACGTGAAACTCTAAAACTAATGGATCAATTTTGATGACATTTTCACCAATCTTGTGGGTTCACTTTTGGGTTGTGACCTACTAATTTCATAGCCGTAGAATCAGTAGTAGCGTATGCACATGCGTTACCATGAATTTCCGATAACATCGATTTGGTCGTAATTGGTTCTTTAAACTAATGCTATACCTCCATGTTACAACAAATGATGAAGCTACACTGCCCAACCAACATCGCAGGCGTTTTTTCCCTTCCTTGTCTTCAGATTGAAAATATAGAAATCAATGCCTCGTTTTTCGTAAGGTGTTATATTGAAAGTTGCATAATGAATATGGGGACAAAAAGCAAAGAAAATTCACTGATAGCAAATAATTGCATATTGGCATTTCCTGGGGTCCAAGATATCCTAGAATTAAGTACAAGTACTCTTGGACTGTAGGTTTTCAAAGAAAACTTATTGTTAAAACTTATTCGAAAATCAATCTTTGATATTTGTGGGCGAAATGTGCGGAATCGCCAAAACATAATATATACCTAATGCCTAAAATATACCTAAGGTACATAATCAAACTGGTGCCAATAAATGATAATAAAACATGTTGTTACTTTACCTTTTAAGGATAGTCTACGATTCTCGTCCGGACGAAGTTCAGACCCTGAAACAATTTTAATCAACTAATTAACATTATTTTTGTGGTAAACTATTACATATAATAATCTCATATATATATATTTATATATACATATGGTAGATTATCTTGCCTCAGTTTGATATAGACGGCTAAACCGCTAAACAGATTTTGTTAGGGATTGATCCAATGTTCCAAGCTCCAAGGGTTCCTGTCAATATTGCATTTCATTCGTCTCTTGATGTCCCAGAGAGGCTTCCTATAGAATTTCAACATCCTGCAGTGAAAACGAGAGAATTGCTGGAGCTTGCTGATCACAATGGAGCAATCCCTATCAAAATTTGGGAAAAAAAGAAGCTGTCTGACCAGTTGTTTTTGGATGTCATTTTTTTAGTTACGGTGTAGCATGATGAAGAATGTGCTATGTCGCGTAAATGTTAGCAGCGTAATTGATGATTTTCACTAACATATTGACTACATACACGTATATTTTCTCTCTCATTTTCCCTCTCTCCCGCTCTTATTATCTCTCTCCGACACACACTTTCTCTCACACCCTCATCCCCTCTCGCTCTTTCGCACCCTCCTCTATCACTCTCTGCCCATTCCTCTGTTTCTGTCTCTTCAATTCAAGAGGAGATGATTTATGACGAATTAGAAGAGTGTAGTTTTCATGGTCCATCCTCTTGATAGCTGCCCACTTCTAGGGGTCGGTAATCTTTCTGGAGGTGACCCCTAGTAACGAGAGACGCCGAGGACGCTTCAGTTCGTGTCCATCCGTGGGAATCGAACCGGCACCTCCGACCACTGCAACACTTCCAGGGTACAGAACTACACACCCCCACCATCACAACACAGCATCTTCATGGCCTCTCAGTTACACGCCACTTGTGTCCGCCTCTCGAAATCCGGAATGCTCCTTTTTCACACTTGTGTGAAGTGAAGGGGATAGCCAGACGGTCATCCTCGGTAAAGCTCGCAACACTCGGCATCTAGAGCCCATGAATCAATAATAAATATAACAAATTAATAATAGTAATATTTATATCAAATGTTATCTTTTATTTGCTCAATAAAAAGGTCTTAATGCGTGCTTTCCAAAAAGGTGCTATGTGATAGCAATCTGAACAGTAATACTGCTCTTGAAATTCCGCCCGCCTTGAGAACCCTCAGCTCCCTTGTACTACTACGTCACTCGTGATTTTCCTACCCGTTTATTAGCAAAACTAAACGGTCTTATGAGCAATAAGCTTCGTTTTCCCTGCTAGTTCTGACAGTTCTCGAACTCATCAGAACTGGGAAGGAAAATCCCGGGGCCTTCTTGAACTTGAGGGACCGCGTTCTGCACTGCGAACGATTTCAGAACGGTAATAGTAGTGGGTGCTGGCCTGATAACAGTGGGTTAACTTCTCCGCGAGCCCACGGCTTATTCTAAAATGGTTAAAAACTCTTCGTCGTCGAATCTAGGCACAATTTCGTCGAAAAAATTCAAGTTTCGTGGACGAAGACGATATCCAACTACAACTTCAATCTCGTCCTCATCGTCTACGAAACATGAAACTTCACCACCTTCTTCGAAACTATCGCTTTCTGAACTTGACGAGCTACTAGTTGACATTTTGATGGAGAAATTCAAATGAAGAACAGCGAACAACATAACAAAGCGAAATTTTACAGGGAAAATTACAGGGAACACGTGGCAACCAAAGCTAAAGAGAGTGTATTGTTTACTCCACGAGCTCCGAAAAAATGTGAAATGCGCATATGTTAACCACGTTCTTGCGTTTGAGTTCTGACAGTTCCAAAAAAATCGGGGACTGTCCAACACATGAAAGTTCCTCATTCACTGAAAACATTGCCAACTGGGAAAACCGAGGTAGGTACGGTGGATAAAAAAGGACGGCCTTAAAATTTTGGTCATTTATAACGGTTTTTAATGGTACCTCCGTGTTTTCGGGATCTTTTTCGTTCCGGTAGAATTTTTCAAACTTCAAATGTCCCGATCTGTCCCATTAGGAGAGAAAGGGTTAAGGTTTTAATGGAGCTATCACACTCCAAAAACATTAATTATGCTGGATTCGGCGAGACGGAGGAAGCTGACTTTACATTACAATGACGAGTTTATCAGGGTAAGCGGTTAGCGGAGGGGGTAACAGTGTAAGGGTACCTGAATAATGGAGAAGGAGCGATTTTTCCTCCAGCGGCAGGAAGTAGGGCGTGCACGTGCCCTAGCGACCCACCCTTAGCAACAGCCCTCGCCACTTCCTCGCCCTTTCATTCGAGGATGTATCCCCCCCCATCACACTTTCTTTTACTTTTTCTACTTTTCGTCTCCAGATTTTTCCTTCCTCCTAAATTTACCTCTTTCGCCCTTTCACCTCTTCCGGGAACCGGTCCCCCCCCCCCCCACATTCATTGAGTAGTTCAACTTCCAGTTTTCAAATGCTTCCGGTTTTTTCCAAAATTTTCTATGAAGATAAGCCTCAGCAGTAGCTTTGAAACTAGAAAAGTGGAAGAGAACTATACTATTTCAAAGTAACATTGAAGGGTTCACATACCCATTTAATATATTAACGTATAATATATTGTGACGCTTTGGATTAGGGATGCAAAATCGGTAGCTAACAATCGATTTTGACAATCGATTTTTAATCGAGAGCTCACGATTGATTGTACCGATTAATCGGGCAAGAAAATCGATTTTTAATAAAAATCGATTTTTAACTAAAAAATTATCTATTATATAAAAACAGCATGCTGTATGTAGTTAATTAAATATTTTACCTTTTAAATTATTTAGGAAAATATTGGTAGGTACTGTTACTACCTATGCCATGATATCTTTTGCATAGTAAAAAAAAAAAAGATTAATTTTACACATTATTAGTTGGTATTACACATGGTTACTTAGCAATATTAGTTTATAACTGAGCGTAATAAATCAGCTTTCCTTGACACTACAGAGGCTTAGGGAATTGAGATGCTGTGACAAAATGAGAGCATTCCAAAAAGTGGCTAACGATTTTCCTGCTATAAAAACTAAGAACACTTCCCTAGTAACGCATTGGTTGCACGTGAAAATCGGTAGAAAACCTCACCTTGACGTGACGAAAACAAATGGAAACGTCCTGTTGATCATTATTAAATGATAAATTGTAATGAGGAAGTTGGAGTGATCAATGAGTATGTTGGGGTGAGCCAAGTTTAATAAAGAATCATAAAGTATGTACAAAGTATTCTGGACTACACACTACACACTGAAAAAGTAATCTACGGGTACGCTGATCAAAAATAATAACTTGGAAAGTGTGCCGCCTTTCAACCGGTTGGTTTTTTATACTTTACTCTAGTCTATTCTCTTCTTTTCTTTGGTCTGCTGCGTAGGTACACATACAATACAAAGAGTAGTAAAATACAGAAAACAAACACCGCAATAAAAATCGATTTCACGAAAATAATCGATTTCTGGATAAAAATCGGTACAATCAATCGATTGCAAAAAAATCGGAAATCGGAGGTAAAAAATCGATTTTTCGATTTAATCGAAAATCGATTAGCATCCCTACTTTGGATGACTATTAGCTATTACGTCTACAGTCGAGGGGATAGAAAGAATTCACAAATATTCAATAGAAATAAGACAAACGAATTCGTGAGGTAGTGTAAAGTTGTAATGTTTATTATTACACTTTCGTAGGCAACTTGCCGGAATGGAATGGAGATGAATACTCAGGTTGATATAATTGATGTACGAGTATATGCAGGTGTAGTTCTGGTAATGGAATTCCGCACTGGATCTTCGTTGAGATGTTGGTCCGTTCCGAAGGGGCTTCCAATGAGAAACTGCGATACACTGATCGAGTCCTTGTCTTCACGGTTATTAATAACGTAGATAAATAATAATTTATAAATAATATAAATTCTTGCAAAAAGTATGAAGTAGGTAGATATGAGTACGTTCAGCGAACGGAGGTTTGGAGGTAGTAAAATGGAGAGCAGACGGCCAACTTTTGGTAGTCATTTCTTGACGCCAGGTGATTTTTGACTATGTAGTTAAGTTTGCGTGGCGACGCCAAACATGCCAGTAGGTAACTGCTGCCTGCCCGCCTCACCTCGACTAAACATTCGAGAATTCCACCAAATACACGTTCATTGTAGTGGGAACGTCACAATATATCATTATTCAACATTATTAATATTATGTCATTTCCGTCCGATCTAGCTGTGTGAATCCACCACCACACTTTCCAGTTGTGAGATAGGCGAAAATCGGCCAAAGTTGAAGAAGCGTCTTACTCCCAAACGCAGTCAAAAAGAGTGGATTCAAAAAGGAATGCACTGTACTAGGAGACAGCGATCCGACTATTGGCTTGGCCTAAACTGTGATTAGGTTTAGGAGTGAAATAGGATTTAGTGGCTTGGCATCTTTTGTGCGCGGAGCATCATTTTGTGGGGTGTTTAAATCAAGAGTTTCAAGTTTAAACAAAAATTAAAAAGTAAAAGTTCAAATCAAAATTGTTAAGGAACCAGTTCAGCTACAGGCTATAATAAAAAGAATATTTTTCTTACTTAATCTTAATAAAAGAGAGCACCATTACTAAAATAAATTGTTGAGGTTAGGCAATGACACCGAGCGGTATTGCAGGAGAAGTAGCTTTTTGTCCCCTTGCTGATTAGCGGGAGGGGGTGGGATTTTAATGCGTGTTTTTTTTAGTCCTACCCCGAGCGAGCGAGTTTTCCAATCACCCGCAAGACCGAGGGGTCTTTAAGGGGAGGTTGCTTTTTGCCCCGTGTTCCTATTCATCCCACTTCGATAGAGCGAGAAAATTACACTCGTATTGTATTAGAAAAGGAATAATATGAACTAAAACTCTCTGAAATGGAAAAATAGGATGTAAAACACCAGTGCAATGATAGAAGACCAATGAAATGAAAAGAAATATTCTTGCAAACTAAGGAGTGAGATTTGGTAAGAGAAAAGGGTAGTTGTTGGTCGGTTGATCGTATTGGTCAATTGGTTGTTGGTTGATAAAATGGTCATAGGTGCAGTGCACGGCCATTATGCACTACTCCTTCCGGTAGGTTGCCCACCTTCTGGGGTCAAACCCCCGCTCTAGTGCTTGGCTCATCAAATTAATTCATTTTAAAAGAACTGCAACTGTTTACAGGTTGGGCACGATGATTCCAACAAAAGTTTGCCTCAGCTGATCGGCTGATTGGGAAGTTGGTCTGCTGGTCTAGGGTTTTTTTCTGGTTCTAGGTAATGGTGTTTTTCAGGTTTCGGAGGGCTCCATTGCAAAGGAGGGCCCCAGTGCTGCTATATTAGAAAAGTAATGAAATCTAGTAGTTGTTAGAAAATACCAACTTGCTAAATTCAAACGAGTACATTTTACTCAAAATTAATCAATGGCTTTGTTCCTGTTTTGTATCCCCCCCTCTTTACTCCTCTTTTTACAAAGGTACAAAATTGGAGGAGTAGATGTATTCTAGGAGTGTATCTACAAGTGGGCCTTCCTTTTTAAAAAGCGCCTTTTATAATTGTTTTGATATATTCGGACACTTCGAAGACATCGTTTTTTATATAAATAGTTCATTTTTTCGCAAAAATACTAATCTAGAAAAATATTCGCCCTATTTAGTAGAGGTAAATTTTACTGATATACTTTCTCTTTAACATACGCTCCAGCCATGAGAGTAAAATCGATTTTTTGGAATTCTCGATTTTGTAAAACTCCCAGTGTAAATCTGCAATTTAATCATAAAGAAAGTAAACAAGTTACAAGAGCCCAGGAGGGGGCAGGAGGAGCGGGTTGGAGGGGCTCTTCAGGAGTTAAATTCTCTTTTATCGGTGCTCGCCGAATATTCACGCTTACTCCAGAAGTACGATTTACTCTTCGAGAAAAGATTTTGAGCTCGCAACCCTATAACTCGTGGTACGGTCATGTTACTGCAAAGCGAGGGAAATATTTCCCCAACACCTCCCTTCAGGAGGGAGGAGAAATGAGGGAGCGTGTAACGGCTGTTGCCAAACGGTTAATTGGTTTCCATTGGCTACCGGAAGATTCTCCCCGGGCCCCCTGGACGAGTCAATTTCCCGTTGATGAAGAAGTTGATTAAATTTGCACGAGGCAGTGGAATCAAGATGTTTCGCCGATATCACTTGGCAATTCAGTAGGATCCACGATGAATATTAAATGTTTGGCACGTAACGCATTGGAACCACAGAAGAGATTGGACGGATAACCTCAAGTACATAGTGGGGGTGCGAAAACGATTTTTATTTATTTTTGTTTACAAGATTTAATTTATTTTCAATGTTAATTTATCGATTCTAGTATCCAAATTATTAAATTCATGTTTGATTATTTTTATGCCTACCGTAGGATTATAATATTCAACTTCTTTGGTGGTGTGCCACGCTCCTTGTAAAGGTAGTTGGGTTGTGAGGGTAGGTTTCACTTGGATGAAAATGTTTATTATATAGTCTTAGTACAACAACTGTTAGGTATTACAAACCTCATAAAATGGCTAAGATCAACAATTGCATTTGGGTAAATCTAAAATATTATGAAAAACAATACAAAAAATATAGAACTATGAAGAAGGGCATAGCTAGTCCCACCAAGTAAGAGAAGTAAACCAAGTGAATTCAACCAAAAACTTAACAAAACAATGACAGTAAACTACTCGTAACATTATTGAGAAACAATATTTTTGTGAGAAATTTCAAAGTGCTAGAAATTAAATACACAAGAAACTAGCTATACCCTTCTTCATAGTTCTGTATTTTCTGTTTTGTTTTTCACAATGTTTTAGATTTACCAAAATGCAATTGTTGATCTTAGCCATTTTATGAGGTTTGTAATACCTAACAGTTGTTGCTCCCTCCTGTTTCTGACGCAGCCCTCTTTGAGGCCAAAACGATTCAGTTCCTGTTTAGCCCTATCAACCTTAACTTTAGTTTTAGCTTAGTAACACGTTTGCTAACCATGGTAATTTAGCAAGTTTTTTGTTGTTTGTAGACTTTTTGATGATGGTCACAGAAAGGTGACCGAAAAGTCAGGGAATATTTCATTGATTACAAAGTTTTTGTAATTACTTCTTTCTCTTTGGGCCAAATCCCGATTATAAACAATTATGAATAATATCACGGCTAACAGCACTTCTATCACATGAACATTTTGGATTTACCATCGCAGGGAGCTATAGCCGATCCTTTTCGGCATTGCCCTGGCCACAATTCTCGACCGATTTTCGTCATTCTTATTTTTGTTCAATTAGGAATCTGGCCCAATTGTGCTACAAAACCTCAGGCGTTTCAAATTTATTATCGGTTGTGTAAATGAAGGGCGTAATTCCTGTATATCATGATATTTGGGTTCAAATGTGCGAAAAATCGTGGATTTGATTGTATTCCTACGTATTTCGCTCGAAGTGTTTGGTCTCTCCCAGTATTCATTCTCAGTAAAATTAAATTTTATAATGATTGGGGTGGGGGGTGGGGGGGTAGTTGGATACCTAGATATCATGATATTTTCCAATCTATTTCCATGAATCATTCATTGTTTGATTTAACAATGTAAAAGCAGTTCATACTTTATTGAGGGAGGAGTTGCTTGTTGCATATTCGTGCTAGGTTATAACGGAGAGGGTTAATCCAGTTAAACATGTTCAATTGGCCATCCTTACCAAAACCATATACAACACATACATAGGGACGTTCCTGTAATACATGCATTACTTACCAATATTTTTATATAACGGATTTCATAATAGACTGAAGAATCGTTGTAAAATTGAATTTTAATCAAGTGCCGTAAGTAGGTAAAGAAGTTACCTAATTATAAACCTTTGTGTAATAATTTGCAACATTTATCGTTCTATGTAGGACCGATCAAATACTACTTTGTAGGTCTTTGAAGAATACTAGAACTTAAGAAAGTTTAGTGGTGGATTCAAACGCAGCCTTAGCACTTAAGACCCTTAGCTTTAGAAGACTGAACAGAAGGAGAGGGTGGTGGGGAGGAGAGGAGTGTCGAATGCCGAGCACGCACTTGCTGATAGGACGAGCCGACTATCGGAACACGTGTCCAGATTAGGTGCCACGTGGGTTCCCTACTGAATTGGTCCCTGTGTTGAGATAACCGTTAACCAAAACGCTGAAGAATCGTTAGAACATGTTCTGACACGATTCTTGCGGTTTGTGTTGCCATCCCCCCCCCCCCTCTCTCTCTCTCTCTCTCACACACACACTCTACCTCTACCTTGCTGCGCATTTTCAAATCACCAATTATCCTGTCTTTTCAATGCCCACCTACCTTAATAGCTTTGATAAATAGTACAGATTTTTTAATGCGAGTTTCGCAAGTGTATAGTATACATTTATAATATACTATTTGGAAATTAGATATTTGAGGAGCTGACATGGAAAAGCAGTTAAGTCCAAAAATCTAAAGAACATTTTTTTTCGTCGAAGTGCAAGTAAACAGTCACTCCAACGGCCTTAGGTCCTCGTCCTTGCTAGATGGCACCCTGAATAAATGTGTGTCCTTTGCATGGAGAAGAGATTATGTCCAAAAAAATCTGATAAGAGTTCAGAGGGAGTTCCTATGAAATTTGATTTTTGGACTTAACTGCTTTTCCATGTCAGCTCCTCATTTATAAAGTAGATGTAGTGTGGGTGATAAAAGCCGTAGCGCCACTTTTGCACATGATAATCAAAACCTGATTTCACCATTGAATTATAGTCATAAAACAAAGGAAGTATAATTTGAATTATCGAATTGGAAAATGAAGTTATTGCAATGGCTCGGAAAATTTTAAAATCAAAATTTTTGAAAATTTTCCTCATTGAAATCCGTTTTGATGCATTCTGAAACGAATCCTAGAGTCAAACGCTTTTAACATGGAATCATGTTTTAGCGATGGATCCCCCGCCGAAAAGTGAGACTATAATGTGAGATGCAAGTAGCGCCAATAATTGTGATGATTTCCGCTTACAACCGAGTCGTTGCTAGGGATATGATACTTCGTCGTTTTTCATACCACAAAATTCGTTGACCATTCGTTCGAAAGCTCTCGATTTATCCAACCATACTATATTAACTACTGCGAAGTGCGTGGCCAACAAGCTGAGTTATGAGCATGGTTATATGAATAATTGTTTACACACAGGTGATCATTCTCAATTATTGATATTGTGAACATGATTGCAACCGCTTGTTAATTTCTGATGATTTCATTGAGCTGGTGTTTCGATTATGTGATTCATAGCAGGTGATCCGAATATTGCGAGAACGGTTTGATTTGTGAAGCGGTGGTTAAATCATTTTGATAGGTAATTTCTATACTTTACAATGTAGGAAGCTGTATTTTCGTATGTAGCCTCTTTAGCCTCTTTCTATAATAAAGTGAATGTTTACTCGCAAGTTTCTATTAGGAGATCATCATCTCACAAGAGCTCAATCGTCGTGATCATTTCTATATTAAGTGGATGTTTACTCGCGAGTTTCTATTAGGAGATCATCATCTCACAAGAGCTCAATCGTCGTGATCATTTCTATAATAAAGTGAGAGCGAGGAGCTAAAACATGATTCCACGTTTTAACATGGAATCATGTTTTAGCGATGGATCCCCCGCCGAAAAGTGAGACTATAAAGTGAGATGAAAGTAGCGCCAATAATTGTGATGATTTCCGCTTACAACCGAGTCGTTGCTAGGGATATGATACTTCGTCGTTTTTCATACCACAAAATTCGTTGACCATTCGTTCGAAAGCTCTCGATTTATCCAACCATACTATATTAACTACTGCGAAGTTAGTATTTATTTTTATGCGAAGTATAATTTTTACATTTTAGCAGTCAGGCTCAAAGTAATAACATCCAGGGGGGTCCAGGGGTGCGAAACCCTTTGCGAGGCCCGAAGAGCCGAGTTTCATAAATATATATTTATTTATTTATTCGCTTATTTATTTATTTATTCATTTATATAGATATATGTCATTATAGACGATAACTCTCCTTAGGATTGAGATAAAAATTTTGTTCTTGCGCCCAGAAATCAAGTTTTCTAAACGAAAGGATGAGTTCGTTGGCCAGCACTTTTTGAGCACATGAAATACGTCAAATTCCAAAAAATGTATTTAAAAAATCACTAAAAATGGCGAAAAACGGCTAAAAATAGTTAAATTTATATTTTTTGATAGAATATTGCTCAAATAAAGTTTATTAACTATAAAATAGAACATTCAAAAATGTATATACAAAATTATGCTTGAAAATGTACTTAAAATTCATTACCATTTGCTAAAAAATCGATAAAAACTGCAATGAAAGCTAAAAATTCAAAACCTCTATTTCAATAGGAGATTATTGTTTAGAATACGTTTTTTGCCGTAAAATTATTAGTTAACAAGTTCCTTGCACTCAAAAAGCTCAAATTTCAAAACAATTTAACGTTATGCGATACGATAATTCACGAAAATTTGCTCATACAATCATGCTTTGTGACTGGAACTTTTTTATTTTTTTATATTTTCAAGAATAAAATAAAAATTAAAGGGGAGGGGGGGGGGACGTTGAACTGGGACACTCTTTATATGATGCCTAGTAAGCCAATACAAAAACGAAACTGATTGGTATGACTGATAACGAAACTAAAAATTACAATCGTACACTATCATCGTCATCATCATTATCTATGGTTTTCTTCGATTTTTTGATTGGATGGAATAGATACCAGGGATTGAGCAGGTCGACATGCTTCCTTACAGGTTGCATGATTCCTGGAACAATATTAAGGGGCGAATCCCTACCTGCCCAATATCGCTACGATTTTACGACTCAGCACACAGGACTGGGTAGAGTCATTTTCCCAACTGCCGATTTCGGCAGGGAGTGTACGTCGCAGCTGAATGCGAGACAGGCCACTGCTCCCAGAGCAGTCTGTCCCGCAACAAGCAGCGAGAAAGAAGTGTTGTGCGAATTGTGACTACTTGTCCAGTATATAAGATGCCGAAAATACAGTGCGATATTAAGAAACCCGCAACTGAATTCGGCAGCGATATTCGGCAGGTAGGAAATCGCCCCTTTAGCCTTTGCGCTGGCGCAATCGGGAAATTTGCGTTTCGAACTCTTTTCTGCAGACTGCAGCCTATTTCGAGGGCATTCTTTTACTTTTTCACTTGGTACCCCAACAAAAATTTTTCAACCTTTTTTTCTTTTTTTGTCTTAAACAAAACTAGATTTATTCCTGAACAAGATAATATATTGCATATAATATTTACAAAATTCAAATGCCTCACAAATTAACTTAGAAGTTGCCCGCCTCTTAGTCCGCTGCCCCTGATTCTTCAAATTCAAACAGAGGGAAAGTCGATAATATCCAAAATCCTGGTACTTATTAATCCTAATCCAAATCCTAATTTCTTCTTGGAGGAAGATAACCAGCTTGAGTCGCCGGATGAAGTACTAGGAAAAAGAGGGGTTTCAGAGAAAGAGGTTCCAGGAACAGAAGGATCATAGGAAGCCAAAGGTTGAGAGCCGGGTGAATGACTCAAAATGCAGAATCATCTTCACGAAACTTCTTGGAGAAATTCGCGATATGGTTGACCTTCTTGAATATTCTTTTACTTTTCGTCATTGAGTAGGTATAACACTAAAACTATACTAATCAAATTGCGGCAAACCGAACGCGGAAAGATGCACGGACGAGTGGAAAGGTAAACAACATAGAATAACAGAACATTTTATCATTGTTATCATCTTATCATTCTGGTTGGTTGGCTCGTGGTATTATGCTCTGACTGTGTGAAGTGAAGTCATTGAGATTACTAACTCATTCACACATATTCAAGTCATATTAGTTCACCAAAACGTCGCAGAAGCGCGAATATCGTTACTTTTTCGTTTTATGGCTCTCCTGAAAAGTAGCATATTTTTGCGCATCGGACCCTCTATCTTGGGATCTACTGAACCGAATTCATTTTTCTTTCTTTAGAAAGTTATCTCTCAACCCACTGCATAAATCTGCGGGAATAGTTTATCGAAATAAGTTATTGTAATTACGGGACAGATAATCGAAGTAACCTCGAATACCACCAATATTTCCAAAATTGGCTTCGATATTGTAATGCGGCAAATTATTATTTTTTCAATCTGATTCCGCAGATCTTTGGATCTTTACAAGATCTATCAGTTAGAAAAAAAAAATCATCGAAATCGGCCAAACGAGTGCCGAGATAATGGGTCACGAATTTCGCCATTTTCAGGGGGGTACCAGGTGCCCTTAATGTACTCTCTATGCATCCCCCTTCCACTCCAACCGTACTACCCTATTCAACGATAACCTCATGATAGTCATGGAGGATTTAGGAGACAGCTAGCTAACTGCGGCGATCATGCAGCTAACTGCAGAAGTTTTATAATCCGGACGCGCTTCAAACTTTTTTTACTAGCGGAGACGAAAGGTCATTTGTATGGGTCTGCTTTATAACGTCGGCGGGGCTGATTTATAAATCCCA
Organism: Adelphocoris suturalis; assembly: GCA_030762985.1. Lineage (NCBI taxonomy): Eukaryota > Metazoa > Arthropoda > Insecta > Hemiptera > Miridae > Adelphocoris > Adelphocoris suturalis. Next base: position 91,959,421 of record CM061046.1, read on the forward strand.
GACGCCAGGCAGTAAAATGCATCAAATGACCCAACCCTCCCCATCTATTCTCGTGATAGTCAAGAAATATTCATTCATTCCGATTGATCCGTATTTATGTATGCCCTTCAAAGCCTTAGGATATTTATATTACGACTCAAAGCGGCCAGGAAGCTGCTCTGTGAATGAATTTCCTTAAACAGGCGGACCTGTGATCTTTTCGCTACGCATTCTCACTAATATGGCGTCAAAGAAGATCATGGCTTCACGCCAACAGAACAAAATAATCTGAAAATTAACTTTCAGATGTCACTGTAGGCGGTTATTCACACTATTCACACTAAGGGCCTCAGAGAGGGTAAAATAATAGTTTTTGAGCTGAATAAAACAATAAAACTAAGAATAGATTATGAGGGCTAAATACGTGACACAGTATATAATCAGCCCAGTGAATAGAAGGTATAACTAGATGCACATAAATATATTACATATCAGATACCACAGTTCGTAGTAGATCCCAGCGGATCAGGTGAAACAGCAGGGACTGGACCTTGTCTGGTCCAGATAGAACGTCAACCCATTGAGGGGACCTGTGCTCGACTCGGGGGTTCATAAGGTCTGGACACTCCTCCGGGAAGAGGCAGATGGACAGATCATCCCCATACCACTCACACACAACATCCCGAGCTACTGTGAGTGAGACAGGTATGGCCAGCGGCGACCCAATTGACCACTATTCGGCCCCTCCTTGGAATTCATTCATCCAGTCCCTCAGCTGCTATTCATATACTGGGTGCGGCAGAGAGGACGGACGGTTTTAAAAAAATCATAAAATAGTTCATTTTTACTCAAAAACAAATTTATTGATGCAATCAGGTTCGCAAGGAAATAGCATTTGAGACAGTTAAGTGTGAAAAATCACATCAGGCATGTGGTAGCCGAAATTGTTGATGCAGTGCTGGAGGCGTTCTTGAAAGTTCGCGTAGACTCTCTCCAACATAGCTCTCTCAAATTGGGCGAATTCCACGCGAATTGCGTCCTTCAATTCGTCCACAGTTCGGGGCTTGTTCTCGTATACTCTAGCCTTGAGGTGTCCCCCATAAGAAAAAATCGCATATGGATAAATCTGGGAAGAGAGGGCAAATAACATCCATTGATGCTCTGGCTGTGTGGTCGGTCGCCCCATCCTGCTGGAACCACACACGTCCGGTTGGAACACGTCGCCGTCGTAATTCAGGGAAAAAGAAGTTGGTGAACATCAAGTTGGGAGAGCTATATTGGAGAGAGTCTACGCGAACTTCCAAGAATGCCTCCAGCACTGCATCAACAATTTCGGCCACCACATGCCTGATGTGATTTTTCACACTTGACTGTCTCAAATGCTATTTCCTTGCGAACCTGATTGAATCAATAAATTTGTTTTTGAGTGAAAATTAACTATTTTATGATTTTTTTTAAAAACCGTCCGTCCTCTCTGCCACACCCTGTAGAATTTGACAATGTCGGGCCGGCCCCTTTGTCTCAAATTCGTCATTCATTACTGCAATAACTGAGAACTGTTGCTTCCAAACCATATCAGTAATAATCGTTCAAAAGAATCATCGAAAGAATTTTTGTTCACCGAACACAAAATCGCTGCTTGTTTGGAAACACCAATTGCCCAAATGGGCAATCACCGAACCCCGGTCGATCAGAAACTTTGTCACCCCTAGCTGCTCGCTCTCCCGCTCTGACCTCAGCCCTTTCACTGACCTCCAATTCCACCTGAATAATTGGCCACGGATGGCACTCACCTTCATTCACGCGCTTACGAGCCCATTCATCAGTTCAGACTTCGGAAGCTGCTGAAGTAAGGTGACCGACCGTCCCATTGTCTACCTTTCTGTCACCCTAAGGTTTTAAAAAACAATCCAGTCACGCAGCATGACCTACTAGCGAATTTTCGTAATCTATCATACCTAGTATATTATGTTACACTGTTTTGAAATGTAAGCAATTTGAGCATTTTTGAGATTCTATGGCGAGAAATTCGTTCTAATTAAAATAATCTGCAATCCAAAAAAGATTTGAAGTTTTTAGCTTTTTCTGCGATATTTTATAAACTTTTCAGCAAATATTAATGAAATTTAGGTACATTTTCCTGCATAATTTTGTGCAAACACATTTCACTGTTCTAGTTCGTTGTTGGAAAACGTTTTTTTGACTAAGATTCTGTTAAAGAAATACATTTAAAGATTTTCAACAGTATTTAGCAATTTTTAGTGATTGTTGAGCACTTTTTTTCTATTTGATCAATTTAATGTGGTCTTAAAAAGTTGTTCTACAAACTTATTCTTTCGGTTGGAAAGCTTGATTTTTTGCGCAAGAATGGAACGCCTCAAAACGAATTTCTATTTAAAAAATGATCGAAAATTTTTATTTAAATATTTTTGAAGTCTATGCAACAGTTTCTTTTTCTACGAAAATTTGCTGGAATGGTTTCTGACACATCCCTCGTCCGATGGGGCTGGACACATAAATTAGAAAAATGTAGGTACCGTATAACTTCTGGAGCACGAATGAAAGTGCTATTTAGAATCGAAGTGATACGGTATGCCAATATGTGTCTCTGTCTGACTGTCCGTTTGATTTTGGTGTGGTGGTTATGAAAGGCTAGACAAACGAAAAAATTGTTATTGTAGATTTCGAATTAGCTGCTCGTAATGCCTTGCTCATTGAATCGCCTAATGCACGCATTATTGGCTGCAAATATCACTTAACTACTTGCTGGTAATTATAAATTATCCAGGTAACGATCTCTTTCATAAACAAATGAAAATTATTACTGGGGTCTTTTCCATTCATGATGCGAGTATGCAAGGTGGCTTACCCTCGTTGTCTTCTTCAGTTTAACTTAACCGTTGTTAACAGTATAACTTACCTGAAACAGAAATATATGATCGTCAAGTAAATAACTAAAGTCAAATTAATACTGCATATTCACATGATAAGGATAGATGGATGGGTAGGGTGGGGAGAGGGTTTTGGTAATCAATTATGTGATATCGTTGAATTAGATTATCAATTAGGAAATTTGCAATTCCAATTGTGTGAAAGCTTCATTATAGGTATATAGATTCAGGCGTATTTGTGCTATTTGATTGTGAGAAATAGCATACGCTCCGCATACTGTACCAATGGTCTGTCGACTCTGACATTCATATCACAATGCCATAAGAGGTAATACAAACTACAACTCACAATTTCATATGAATACTAATATTTTCTAACCTACTGTATCGGAGTGGGTTAGGTGGGGCTGTAAAGGCTTAAGACAATCTGGGTAGAGTCTTTCATGCAGCAGTAGTGGATTTTCTTCACTCTCTCTGTATAGCAATTAACTATTATTCATGTCCCATTGATTTATATCTTAACCCAACCTCTCCCACCTTCACTCTCTTGCGGTATCTTCTTACCTATTATTGAACTATAACCAATATAATATCTCGACATCAGATTAGTCAGAGAATCTTCCCTCGTCATCTCTTCCTTGCAGCACCATTTAAAGAAAGTAGTATTAGAAGATTTGAAGTGTTCAATTTCGTATCTCATTTAAAAACCCTTAATCTCAATAAATATATGTATCTATACTGTAGAAAATAAGAAAATTAATCACGTCAATCATCTAGATTGTCACACAACCGCATCGCGTCACATCCAAACTAGCCAGTGGGGTTGGGAAAACGCCGGCCTCCTCGAGCCCACTCGTCCTAGGACGACCTCCATGGTACCCGTCGTGCAGGGCTTCCTATCTATGATCGTTTCTGGTGGCAAATGCATTACAATACTTCACTTAGATCACGTAAACTTATTGTTCCAAGATGCGAAGGATTTTGAAGACGCCTGTTCACGGAAGGATTAAAGCCCCCATATCCTGCTGAATTGTAGTGACCTATGTTTGGTGTAGCAAATATTCACATGGCCTTCTGAAACGTTTCTACAAAATTGGGAAAGTTGAAGTCGTTGTAAATCATTTTATTTCGGACGGAAGAAGTACGTTTCGATACCGATGTTGTTCCGATTGGCGAAAGATCGATTGGAACACGTTCCAAGACTGGTAATGCAAAGGTTCATATCGATCAAAAATACAATACATGGCTTCACCACAAAATACATAGTTACACTTTAAGTTAGTAAGTTGAAGCAATTATTTTATAACATAATATTCAGAAAGGTTGTGACAGCGAATCAGTCTAGCGATAGGATTCTTATAAGCAAAAAATTATATTAAAAACTAGAGGCCTGTTAGGGCTTGGAAAGCCCTAATCTGCTCCGCATAACAGTAGTACCTAACAGGAACCCAGCACATTATAGTAACGATATAAGTCCTACCTATTTACGGCGTTATGTGACCTGGTGCAAAGCTAAGGCGATGTTAATAAATGATTAAAAAAGAGGAAATAACGATCAAAATGTAAGTAATGTAATAAAATAAATATCACCAGTTGAGGTGGTCCTCGCCACTATGAGACTAAACAAAAAGTTGAATCGGGGAATTCAGAATTTGGGCATGGTGAGATGATGGTGTAATTCTATCTCGAGTCTTCTTCGTTTCTTTGTAAGCGTGTGAATCTGCGCGTCCGTGTCTTCTATCTCCTTCTTTATGTCGTTGATTGTATCTTGATCGGTAGTACTCGTAGATGTCGAACTGGTGTTGAGTTGTGTGTAGGAGATGCTACAGCTGTCTTCGTCCTGATGTGTCTGGTACCACTCCAGCAAAGCTCGTGCTTGTTCTGTGTCAGCATTAATTTCGAGTGCTGTGTCATGTCCAATAGGATCGTTCAGAAATAACTCTCCTAGATGTTAGTAACTACACTACGTCTCTTACTGACCGTGAATTGATGGCAACTGTTGTTACCGCCACAGACTAATAAACAACTCTCGTTGATGAGGACCGCCTAGAACACGATCAAGGCGGGTATAGAGACGAACGGCGACACTTTTGCAACAAACTTGGGGCCGTGCTGATTCGAATGAGCAGTCTAACACTAAAATCGGACCGCGAAGTTCTTCACAATTTCAAAGACCGTTCGGAATTATATATATACGTAAAGTCACTTGAATCTGCGACTCCTTTTATCAAAAAATCCATTACCAGGCTAATTGTTGCGTGCTCGTTATCCAGGGAGATTGGCAGCCCTTGAAATTAAAAAATTCAATATTAACAAAATGCAGAACTGAAAAAATAAAAATGCGGAACCTACCGGTTTGCTGCTCCCTCGAAAGGACCCGGCAGCGTCTAGTTTCTAACCATAAATTTTGTATGAAACGGCCATTTTCTCGTGTTGAAATGCTTTAAATGCCTGGAAACAGTTCTCCAATTACCACCTCTAACGCCATTTTGAGCGTATTGAACAATAGATGATAAATGAATGTTTCAGGAAACACGAAAGAAATCGAAAACTAAAAAAGGAAAAAGAAACGAAGTAGTTTCAGGAACTTTATAACCAACTGCATAATTTTCCTATCAGCGAGTTTTCTTAGCAGATTTAAATATAGCTATATTTCTAATAAATACTTCAAAAAATGCAATTTTCGTAAAAGTTGTTCGTTTTGTTTGATGCACATTTAGATTGTTCAGGTAGGTATGAATAAAGTTTATGAAATTGAGTTTTAGAGGATGTTTATAAGAGCCGGAAAAAGCTATGACGTGGGAATTGGAGAATAAAAGCTGAGCTCAGGCAGCAGATGCGGTTCCGTTGAGATTTAACCGCCTGCGACCGCCAATTGATCCGCACGACGGCCCACCGCTTTCCGGGTGCCGAGGATTCCAACTGGTCTAACCGAGGGCACGTCCTGAGCACCATTACAGACCAAGTCCCCGCCGAGTCGATGCCCATTACCGGTTGTCTGCTGAGCTCAGTTGTTTTGTCGCCACTCGAGTATTCTCGGAGACCGATACGGAGGTCAGAGAGGCACATTGACGGAGCGTACGGCCTAGGGAAATAGCTGAATCGGCGTGTGGCTTAGCTGGGTTTTGCCGAAAATTAAAACGATTGCCGAGTTAAGTGGACAGTAGGGCAGTAATGCCTCCTGAAATTTATTGTTAACATGGTGATTGTACTGGACGGATTCGAACATGCACTGTGCAATTTTGTTGTTGCGTGAGAGCGATGAAGTTCATTGGAGCCTGAACATGGCAGTTCGAAAGTCACCAGATACATAAATACACTCACAGGACCGACGGCTCATGGAAGAGTCAATAGTTGTCTTAGTCACTATTTTTGACTCCACTTCCTTAAACCCATTTTTCGTGTTTTTTTCTTCCTCACTACCGAATGTGGGAAAGCTGTGTTCATGATTGAAGTCGAACGAATTGTTGTCCTCCAAAATCAAAATTTCCACTTGCTTTTTGCGTTTCAGATCTTGGTACAGTGTCTGTCTGTGGTTAATCCTTGTCACGTCAAAACTATACCAAGTTTCAGCCCGATTCCGATGAAATTTTCAGAGATTCTGCGGGTTAGCTCCTAGACCCTATAATTTAATGCCTTTTAATCAACAGTAGCCTGTGCGCATGCGCAAACGTTAATTTATTATAACGCCGATTTTTATCATCTATTGGTCCGATTTCGTTCAAATTCGGGAAGTAGACGGGTATATGTTCCAGGAAGATTCCCATAGAATAATATTAAGATTGGTGGAGTAATAACTAAAGCGCATGCGCAAAACCAAAATTGATCGACACAGACGAAATTCCGAGACTAATGGACCGATATTTATGAAATTATCAAGGATTGTGCGGTCCAGCTGCTAGACTTTCCCCTATAAATTTCATTGCCGTTAGATTAATAGTAGTCTATGCGCATGCACGAACATTAATTTCTTATAATGTCGACTTCTTCATCGTCGTTCGTTATCATTTCGACTAGTACATTGTTCGTCAACTAATTCTGTACGTCCATGTTACGAAATGTGAGGAAGCTATACCTACTGACCACCCTACTTGGCAAACGTTTAATTTTATTTCGGTGATGAAAGTATCTTACAACAGTAGTTGAACTGCTGATAAAAATGGGATCAAACACGAGGTCATTAGGATGAATTCGAAATCCGAAAGTAGGTACTTACAACACTACTGTTCAAAATTGATCTACTGCTTCACAAACACGCTATCCGGACCAATGTTTAGAGCAACATGTGTTTTTGTGCGAATCATGGAGACTAGTTTAGTCACAGATTTGGAGATGATTACTGTTTGTTTTTGTGAATAATACAATTTTGAGATTAATTATGAAAAGTTGAATATTTTAAAATAAAGTTTAAATTAATAAAAAAATCAAACTGAGGTGAATCTTGTACATACCAGATTCGTTAAGGGAAGTAATTCAACCTTGTTACAACGCAAGAATGTTGGGATGGAAGTCAGATTTATCTGGGAACGAAGCCACAAAGGAATTAAAGGCAACAACGTCGCTGACTCGAATGCTAAACAAGCTGCACTGTATGGGACATCTCCAGCGGTGACCCCTTGGTATCCTCATATAGACCTCAAGAAGATAGTAGCGGCAAGCATCACGAAACACTGGCAGCGGGAACACGAAAACTACAAGGAAGACGTTATGTCAGACTATTTCCTCCTCCCCGAATGCATGCTTGGTTCACGCCACTGAGACCTAAAATGTTCTTCAGGACGTTGTGCAGACTGAGAAGCAGCCACTGTCGCACCAAGTCATATCTTTATTAAATCGGTAGTGCGGATTGTGAGTTATGCCAGAGCTGTGGTGTAGTTGAAGACGAACTCCACTTGATAATGGAATGCCCTAACTTCAGAAATTCCTGGGGCAAGTTTTTTGAAGAAGTGACGAAGGTCGTTGTACAGCCATTTAACCTCGAAGTTTTAGTGACATCACAGGACATTGATATTTACCATGCTCTGGTAAGGTTTTTGAATGGCTCAAATATTGTGATTTGATTCAAAGTCGTTTATCTTTGTGTATTTCATCGATTATTATTCTTGTCATATCATATTGTAACCTAGGTAATTATCATTCATTTATAAATTATGTATGTTTTAGTTTAAGTTTTTATTGTTTACTTCATTTCATTCTGATAGGCTGAATAGTTTGTACTGATGCCAATAAAAATTATAAAAAATGGGAAGTAAATTAGACATCTTCGATCAGTACAACTACCTTTTAGTACACCCCCCTTTAATTTAATCTGGCCAATGTAGGGCTTGTTTACAATCATTCTTCTCAGCGAATCATGAAGGTAGCGAAAATACCTATCACTTTGTGGTGATAGCGACAACATATAATTTCGAAGACATCAAGCAGTTTGTAGGTTACTCATTTGGAATGATACTTACCTACCTGAGATCACTCATTGTCCAGTTTTGAACAAGATATTTATTCTAAATCGTATCGAAATTCGGTGAAACCTGTCGAAGTCATGCTTGTTATAGGATTTGAGGTTCGTCCATGAGCTAAATTCAACTAGGCCGTGAAAAATTGTGCTACATGGATTTTACGTTTCCTTATGCGTAGTGAAACCTAATAATTTTCGCATGAAATTATTAATGGACCATTCTCAAATCACCCGGCACAATCCCAATTCATCAAAATCAAATGAAAAATGTAGAAGTAAAGCTTGTCAGAGTAGGTGTAGGTGTATTCTAGATGAATACTCCGAATCAGGACCTCAGCAGTTTCATCTCAATGAAATTGACGACGTCGGAACTGAGGTCAATTTGTCGGGGTCAATCAGGTCGTTGAGATTGTCATTTTTGTATCTTTACAAACGATACAACACGTGGAGCCTTTGCAAGAGAAGAGCTGTCACTTCAATTGCGTTTTCATTTATTAGGTATTTTCTCGTCCACATAAATGAGCGGTGATCGGAGCATGATTGCTGGCATTTTACCACGTAATTTTGGTCTCTCAAGATGATTTTTTTTTTCTCCCTTTTATCCTAACCGTCCCCGATTTTGATAAGTATTTTTTTTTCAATAGATGGCAGTACCATCGGGGCTAAAGCATATTTTGTCTTTCTCCATTGCATTTCAACCAATTTTGATGAGGTAAGCGGGAATAAACACAGTATTTCTGTCCAAAAGGCGCAACGCTTCAATTTTGAATCCTGATTTGGAATTTCAAAAAAATTCAGAATCCTAAAATTTCAGAATTTTTTTCCAAATTGTGAGATTATAGCGTGTATTCCCTCACCAAAGTACCTGTTTATTTATCATTGATTTATCCAACTTTGACTTCACAATACAAGTGAAGTAGTACTAAGCACTAATAGGGAGTTTAAACATAACAATAGATTTCATTTTGGCCAAAAGGTCTTTTACCTGTCCAGTTCAGGTCTGACCGGTCTTGTTTATAAAAACTGTAAAACAGAGAACGTGGCAGAGAATATTCCAGTCATGCAGTACGAATATATGAGCAAATGTTTTTTACCTCTCTCTGTTTTTTGCAGATTTTTTTTTTCATCGATTTTACCACATTTCAATTTAATTAAGGTACTATTTTCAACAAAATTTGTGCTCTAAATTTTGTCATGTTCTATTTCATAGATATCAAACTTTTTCCGAGTAATATTCTAATAAAACCTACTTATGTACTAAGTTATTAATCGGTATTTAGCCGTTTTTGCCAGTTTTGTGATGTTTTGTAATACAATTTTTGAAATTTGAGCCATTTAACGTCCTAAAAAAGTGCATACCTGTTTAAATGCTTGACTTTTTTGTGAAAGGACGGATTTTTAAATTGGTCCTAAGGAGAGTCACCGTTTAGATTGGCACATACTACATGAAAAAGCGTTGAAGTTCAGGAATCGTATTAAAATGCATCAAGACGCTGCAAATCATTACAAAAAGGCTTATTATTACTTTATTAGATAGCCCTTCTACGCAGACCATTGGTATATAATTATTAAACCCCGTGTTAAACCGCTTCGCTCCTTCGAAAAGTGTTTACGCCTTTACAGCTCCTGGACCCCACAATTTTATGCTTTTTCGTAATTGTCGAAAAATCTAGGAAAATTTTTCGAAAAAAAGGTAGGTACCTACCTAGGTCGAAAATGAAAGTTTTGCCTCAGAGGCCCCCTAACTGATCAGTGCGCCTCCTTACCTCGTAATTATATTCCAGATGTCCCTAACGAGCCTCCATTTCAGGTTTCAGCACCATAAATCGAACAAATTAGACTCAGACGTTCGTCAGCTGATCAGTCCGCCTACGTGCACTGAAATCGTATTCTAGGTATCCCCAAGGCGCTCCATTTCAAATTTCAGCTGCGTTGATTGATTAAGAAAGACATTAGCATAAACGGGCCTTTTTGTGTTACGCAAGATTTGCATGATACATTTGGTGTGGTCGGGAGATAGGCTGGCTTTTTCGTCAATGTGCCCACTAAGTACCTATTCTTACAGACGGAAAATTAATACAAATAATTAATATATCCACACTTTACTAGGCCCCGTGATATAAGTATAACGGCATTTTTGTAGGTATCCACCAACTGAAAATTTTCGAGATAAAAAACACCTACAAACTCTTCACTATTCCATCCGTTGGGGCAAAAGTAGAATAGGTAAACTTGATTTCGCGAAGTCAGAATTCCATTGGAGTTATATCAGCTGATACGATCATCGCAAATTATTGGGCGAGTTTTGCTATGGACCGATTTTACAACCACTTGCACTTTCTACCGGACATTAATGAAATATAGCGATTCACTCAGTAATATTTAAAGATACTGCTACTCGCGCTTGCCCCTAGAGAGAGTGAACGGATTAACGTACAGCGTTCCGGGTAGTTTCATTTGATTCTTCAAAAGAACCAAAAACAATTAGGTGTGTATGTACCTTGGAAGTTTTTGAGATCTCGATTTTCGAATATTTCAGCCCTTAAATTCAACCCTTTAGGATTGATTAAAATTAATGCCACCCCCGACACACACACCTCGCCCCTGTCCCCTGCGCCTCCCACTACCACATCCCCAATGCATGATTTTTGAGCCAAATTTCATAAAATTCGGTCCAGTAGGTTCAGTAGAAAGCTTCGGACGGATGAATTTTGTTCGATTTTCGGAATTTACATGTCTTGAAACGTAAACCAACCAATTTTGAAAGGTTTAATTTTTTTTCGATTAAGTACAAAGGTTTTTTGTTGAAAATAATAAACCAATATGTTTGGGAGCCATTTACATAGACGTCGGATGAATAGTAACGTGTGCACATGCGAAAGTAACGTGAATTTTCCAAAACACAGGTATCTCATGGTCTACCATTGGTCCGATTTCGTTCAAATTTTTGGGGTTGTAGTAACCATTGCATATGTGCAAACAATAAGAGCAAACCTCAAATCGGTTGTTAGAGACGAAACTCGGAGGCTAACAAACAGATTTTTATACCGTGCGGGCATAAGAGTGGAAAGGGGGTTGTCACATTAAATTGATCGAGTCTCAGGATTCCTGACGAAAGGGTGGTAAGAGGGGAAGGGATGAGAGAGGGTGAATGGGGGGTGGGGTGGGGGCTTGAGGCGATGCCCTACATAAAGGCCGCCAGTTGCTACGATACCAATCAATACGGGAGGCAGGTGGATTTACTCCCGGATCCGTCTCCCAGCATCCCAGTTTCCCGCCATTTAAAAACCGTTTAATTCATATTTTATTTCGTAGTTCTGCCTTAAAATTAATTGCTTAGAATGACCTTATAAGGGAACTTTCGTGGGTTTTCACATTTTAAGTAACCTTTTGGAAACCCCATATTGACTATACTCACGATAAGATTAACAAATTTATGTACATTTTTTACAACATTAGACAATCACTTCCAAGAGATCAATAAAACTTATTTATTACAGTATGTTACAGTCTGTGCTTCATTATGGAATAATAGCATGGGGGGTAACATCCTCCTCACATATAAATAAATTACACGTACGCCAGAAAATCATTACGAAAATAATGTTGTCATTACCGCCTAGTACACCTTCCATGTATATAATATAGCAAACGGTTTACCATAAGGCAACTACATGTTAAAATTTACTTTTGCGATTCCAAAGTATCCACAAATAATAAATTCACAGCGTAATCCACCATATACCACAAAATTTGTAATCGCGGGGAATGTAATTGCACCAAGACCAAGATTAACGCTGTCAACACACAGTCCAAAATTTATTATGTACATCATTCACAGAGCGCGATAATCACATGAAAAGAGCTCAAAATTGTACTAGAGCAAACTACAGAAAGCAAATTTTAACGTGGCATGTAAAAAGTGGGGCAGTAGATTGCGAAACTATGCTGAACAGCATTTATGTATATTACAAAACAATAATTTTACTATAGAAATTTTTCCTACTTACAGAAGATAGGGACATCAAATACCACTGTATTTATAATATTTAAGCTATGTGTAGATTATGTGGACGTTATGCAGTATGCGATGTTATGTCAGTGTGCTATGTTTGAAATTATGGGAAAATCACCTAGACCTTAACCAATAGCAAGGGCCAAGTCTAACATTGTGAAAGTAAGCTAGGCGAGTAGCCTAGTTCTTCTTTTGTACTATCATCAAATAAATGTATGTGCCTCTATTGAAATAAATAAAATTATCTATCTATAAATAGGTACAATTTTTCCTAAATTTGAGCGCTTTGTATGCACGAAAATCGACAATTTTCAACCGTGTGATCTACAACTTTTGACATTGTCATATGTTTGCTATGGCGCATAAACTCGAAAATCAGAATGAGTCTCTTTAAATCATATTATCCTATTGTTATCATTGAAAGAATATTAAGGGTATAGTAAGACCCCGTGTAGATCACCTACTAAAATGGGACGAGTACGTATTTTTATTAATGTTTGGGTTGGACAAAGATAGCTTTCTTTACATTCTAACAGATCGAATATAAAATTAAGTCCACAACTTACTGATTACAATATTTGATTCATAATAATTCAGGTTGCAATATCGCAATTCGTATATATATGTATTTCCATGGAAGAAGAGAAACCACTCTTCTTCCATGATGTACCTATTTCTCTCTCTAGAAATGAAACCAACAGATGGCGAAAATGTGGTGGTTTCTTATTTGCCGAGCTTGAGAATATGATGGACACTGTTTTGGAAATAACGTCAGACCAGGTTTTCCAAGAGTCGATCCATGAAGAAAATTTAGCTCCTATTCTACTCTGTGGTAGTTCCATGAGTAAATTGCCCATATTTTGTCGCCTACGGAAACCAGTGAGGATGCTAACGGCACTATCTGTCATACAGAATTTATCTGAGGGACAATTTTATCCGCTAGGTAATTCGGCATTGATAAACGACTCACATTCTTAATCTCGCATTTCACTACCCGCAGAGGCGCATGCGCAGTGAATAGCGATCATCATACGTTGATGAAGTTCGTTTGAATAAATGTAAGTAGCCCACAAAATAATTGGAAATTTCATCGAAACTACATTAAAATTGTCGGAAGGTTTAACACACAGACACAAGGTTTGGATTATAGAAAAATCTCAAACATTTATGCAAAATATGGATGAATATTTGGAAGCTCGTTCTTCATTTCTCTTCTTCAAAAGTGACTTAACACACAAAGAACATATATATGAAGCTAAAGGGGTGGTTGGGCCAAATGCTTCATCATATCAACGTGAAACGAAAATTAATCCTAACCTTTATGTACCGATCTGTGTTGGATAGAGGTGCAAAGGAAGGCAATTGCGCTTATGGTTTAGGTTGAAATGTTTCGTAATGACGATAATAAATCAAAATGAAGTGATGTTTATGGGCAAACAGACGGCATCAACAGTTGTGCAACTTTGTATACAAAAATAAGGAAACGCGAATGCACTTGACCTTGGCGAGGGCTGGCGCACGAAGGGTGGCGTGCTCCCTCGAACTTTACGTGTTTGCCCAACTCCGCTTATGGGTCGCCGAAGCGATTTCGAAGATTGGAAAAGAGTGATAAACCTTATAAAAGGAGCCATTTACTCGAAGTAATATGAATTAGAATTATGACCGTATGAGTTCTGCAACCCCGCCCCGAAATGGTAATTATTCGTGATGATAATGGATGATTCATAAGACGTGGGTGGCTGGAAACGTTCGATTAGTCCCAAGCAGTGACTTACAGCAGAATAAGTAAGCAGCTCACATAACAAACGAAGTGCAAGTGTTTGTTTTGAACTTCACCGAACAAAAATTTAATCACAGCGAATAAAAGGGAGGGAGAGAGAGAGAGAGAGAGAGTGAGAGAGAGAGAGAGAGAGAGAGTGAGAGAGAGATTTAACCACCAGGGAAAGTTTCCCTGGACACAAAGTACAAAAAGTTCTTCTAACAGTCTTTCATTATCATAGTTCCAAATTAAAATAATTATTATAAAAAAATAATTCGAATTGATATCAGACTTGAAAATAACTTAAAAATAATTCAAATTAATATCAAACTTAAACTTATTAAGATAAAGAAATTAAATATTCCTTTGGTTTGTAGATATGACGAACAAAATAAATTAAAAAAAACATTAAGCAATTAACAAAATTTACATACTTCATCAATTATTAATATTCACAATTTTGAACCTAAATTTTTCTAATACCATTTTCATTTTATTCCTAAACGTATCCGTTGTTTGCTCAAAATCAAATATCTCTACCATTTTATTATAAATTTTAACTCTTTGAACAATAAATGACCTGTTGAAAATAGATTTTCGGTGAATCGGGATTTGCAAAATTCAATTTTTGTTCCTTGTGTTCTTTACATAAACCTGTGACATCCAATGAAATTTATTATTCAAGTACTTTTTTTCTAAATTTCATAATTTTGAACACCAAGACGGCAGTTTACATTTTCTCTCGCTCAGCTATTTTGTGCCAACATTTTAACGATTTATAGTGGGGAGAATAGTCACATCTATATTTATATGGTTTTATTATCAAAACTAAACTTACAATTGTGTTTTGTGCTTTTTGTAATCTCTCGAGATTTTCGCCATTGATATCAAAAAGTGCAGCTGGTACGTAGTCGAAAATGGGGAGTATGAGCTTCTATACCTAGGAAAATCTACAGCTACCCTCCTAGGCTGAAACACACTTTTAGTAACAAAATTACACATATTGTTAACTTTTGAATCCCACGAAAGAGTGTTTTTGACTATGATTCCCAGATTGTTTATCTCTTAAACATATTCTAATGGACATGAACTATATACATACCTTTAGGAATTGCAGCGTAGTTAGTTTTAGACAAGATTTTGGAATATCCTAGAATCATTACTTTTGTTTTCGATTCGTCAACTTTCATTCCGTGATCTGAACACCAGTGTGTAAGCTTAGAAAAATCATGGTTTATACAGTCAGTAGTTTGATCGATTAGGCTAATGTCACAAGATCTTTTGAACTGTAAATCATCAGCGTACATCATATGCTGAGTCCCAATAGAAAATATTTTTGATATCGTTCTTATATATGTAATGAACAAAAGAGCAGGTAGAGTGGAACCTTGGGGACTACCCAATTCGATTTCAGTTCAGTCCAAGCTGAAAATGTATTTGAGAGGGAGAGAGAGAGAGAGAGGAGAGAGAGTGAGAGAGAGAGAGAGAGAGAGAGAGAGTGAGAGAGAGAGAGAGAGAGAGAGAGAGAGAGAGAGAGAGAGAGAGAAGAGAGAGAGAGAGAGAGAGAGAGAGAGAGTGAGAGAGAGAGAGAGAGAGAGAGAGAGAGAGAGAGAGAGAGAGAGAGAGAGAGAGAGAGAGAGAGAGAGAGAGAGAGAGAGGAGAGAGAGAGAGAGAGAGAGAGAGAGAGAGAGAGAGAGAGAGAGAGAGAGAGAGAGAGAGAGAGAGAGAGAGAGAGAGAGAGAGAGAGAGAGAGAGAGAGAGAGAGAGAGAGAGAGAGAGAGAGAGAGAGAGAGAGAGAGAAGAGAGAGAGAGAGAGAGAGAGAGAGAGAGAGAGAGAGAGAGAGAGAGAGAGAGAGAGAGAGAGAGAGAGAGAGAGAGAGAGAGAGAGAGAGAGAGAGAGAGAGAGAGAGAGAGAGAGAGAGAGAGAGAGAGAGAGAGAGAGAGAGAGAGAGAGAGAGAGAGAGAGAGAGAGAGAGAGAGAGAGAGAGAGAGAGAGAGAGAGAGAGAGAGAGAGAGAGAGAGAGAGAGAGAGAGAGAGAGAGAGAGAGAGAGAGAGAGAGAGAGAGAGAGAGAGAGAGAGAGAGAGAGAGAGAGAGAGAGAGAGAGAGAGAGAGAGAGAGAGAGAGAGAGAGAGAGAGAGAGAGAGAGAGAGAGAGAGAGAGAGAGAGAGAGAGAGAGAGAGAGAGAGAGAGAGAGAGAGAGAGAGAGAGAGAGAGAGAGAGAGAGAGAGAGAGAGAGAGAGAGAGAGAGAGAGAGAGAGAGAGAGAGAGAGAGAGAGAGAGAGAGAGAGAGAGAGAGAGAGAGAGAGAGAGAGAGAGAGAGAGAGAGAGAGAGAGAGAGAGAGAGAGAGAGAGAGAGAGAGAGAGAGAGAGAGAGAGAGAGAGAGAGAGAGAGAGAGAGAGAGAGAGAGAGAGAGAGAGAGAGAGAGAGAGAGAGAGAGAGAGAGAGAGAGAGAGAGAGAGAGAGAGAGAGAGAGAGAGAGAGAGAGAGAGAGAGAGAGAGAGAGAGAGAGAGAGAGAGAGAGAGAGAGAGAGAGAGAGAGAGAGAGAGAGAGAGAGAGAGAGAGAGGGAGAGAGAGAGAGAGAGAAAATGAATGAGATTAGAATGGATTATTTTATTTATTTATTCATCTGCACAAATTAAAACTCGTGGCTCTCTCTTCCATTCGTACAGATTTGCACATATTTAGAGAGAGAGGGGGAGGGGGGAGAAGTTTTTTATTGACGCTAAAACAAAACTGCATAACATAAAACCTCGCAAGTTTTCAGCAAAACTGAAAATACAATGCTGTGCGCGTTTGTATTTAAAGGTTTGTATTATGGTCTTTTTAATTTTTTTAATAATATTTTTGAAGTTTGAGCCTTTCATTAAGTACAATACTCGAAATACGCATTGCCAATAGATGACCGATTTGACATTTTTCACAAGCATGCGCTAAACTAAAATGGGTTGACACAGCCAAAACTCTGAGACTAATAGACCGATTTTGAAGAAATAATTATGGATTGCGCGTGTCAGCTTCAAGATGGGTTTCCTATGAATTCCATTGCTACTGGATCAATAGTAGCTTGTGCACATCATACGCAAATATGAATTTTTCGTAACTTCGATTTCACATGATGAATCCGTTTTATTTCGTTCAAACTCGGGAGATAGTTCATTATTATGACTTGGGTGATTCCCTCAAATCTTATCAGAAATGATCAAGTAATACCAAAGTATTGCGCATGCGCAAAACTAAATTTGGTTGACACAGGCAAAACTCCGTCACTAATCTGATTGTATTGAAAATGTCAGGGATTGTGCGGGTTAGCTCCAAAATGAGCTCCTATAAATTTCATTGCCGACGTATCATTAATTGTCTGTACGCATGCGCAAACGTGAATTTATTTTGACTCGTATATACTTTGTTCCTCAACTAAGTCTTTACAATAAATGTCGTACTTGTTACAATAAGTGAAAAAGCTAGTGTCCACCTAACTTGGCAGACTATATATATATATATATATATATATATATATATATATATATATATATATATATATATATATATATATATATATATATATATATATATATATATATATATATATATATATATATATATATATATATATATATATATATAGCTAGTTCATGGGATTCTCCTATCTTCGTTCGTTCGGTTCGGTAACGTTCGTTTCCAGGCACGTGCTGCCGTGACGTCAGACAGTAAATTGTTGGTGGTGGTTGCGACATCACAATGAAGAGATGGTCGGTGTATGTGTGTACGTGTGTAGTGTGTATGTTTGTGCTGGCCGCTCCATTCGCGATCCCAAGCAATTCAACGTAACTCGGTCAACCGCTTGTTGTTTCCAATTGCTTAACTCGAGATGATACCAATTTCCAAGGCGCATGTGGACGCTAGGTGTTTCATTCTGAAGAAATGTGAGCTCCACACAAAACGCTAAACCGCTCTTCTTCCATTGACACGAACCTCGGATATCACATATACAATTCGTTTCTCAAGGGGAAACGGCAAGTCTGTTAGATTTCATCTCTTTGAAATCGTAAACCGCTCGGTGAAAAGGTCACCTCAAAATCCCAAGCTCCCAAAATATTCCCTCTACCATTCCCCTATTCATTAAATAAGAGGAATCCTATGTCAGTTTCTTTTTCTTTCTATTGACGTTTACAACACGTGCAACGTGCTGAATAAAAAATGTGTTCACGGGGCGCAAAATTACTCGCACTCACATTTTGATGTTATTTAGATGTTATTATAACTGAATTTGCATATCTAAAAAGCATTTTTTTGTGGTGGTGTCAATATTCAAAAGTTCTAACATACGGGTTAAAATTCGTTCAAACAAATAGATTTAAAAAAATTAATAAATACCTAAATGAAAAATCGTGTGGCTATATCTAATAGTTTGTTATTGAATAATAAAGAGGTTTATTAATTAGATAAATAGACTAACAAAAATAGGATGATATGAAATGAAAGTATACAGAGGTAATAAATGTTCCTGATTACTAACAAATAAGTTGAAAATTACCTTCAAACTTGGTATTTAGAAGGCATTCATGATTCAACTGGCATTAGTATTCAAAAAGTTGGTTCAAAGGAAAAATGCCTAAAGGCGTTTTTCCTCGAACTCCTGTGGAGAAGAAATAGTCGAAAGGCGTTTTTCCTCGAACTTCTGTGGACATGAAATTGTCGAAATCTAATAAAACGGCTCATGGGCCGTTCTTGACTACTAGAATAGATTATTTTATCGATAATTTGGTACCCAGATGATCACTAAACATCGAGTAACCGAGCTGGGGAGGAAATTTGAATTTATCTCAATCACAGGAGGGCAGATAGGACGGAGAAACAGTGCAAAACTTTGAAGTGCTCCCCTGAAATTTTGGAATTTTGTGAGAGAGTTTTTCCTTTTTAAGGCAGTATATTTCCTCGTTTGATAAAAACTGTTGTGTCCCGCATTGTAAACCGGTTAGCTGTATTCGTTCGATGATGGGAGATCAAGTTTTGGAACACATTTCAGGGGTTTCGCATTTCTTGACGGAAGGGATTACTGGAGAGAGCGATAAATTGTTATATTTTTACTGCACTTATCCGATTTCATCTGATGTGACAGTTTTATTATTTGTTCGATCCAGATTTTAGTCCAGTTATACAATTTTGGGAGTTTCGAATGTACTGTCGGAGGAGGGTGAATGGAGGGGGTGGGGGTTACCAGAGAAATCATATATTAGTTTTTTTCTAATTCTCAAGAAAATTACATACAAGCCATTCATAGGGACGTTCCTGTAATGCTGTACCTCAGAGGTCGATTATCGTAAGTGACATTTTGGCGATTTTACAGGAGAGCCAAAAGAAGTTGCGGGCACACCTATTTTGATCCCTATGGCCCATTCTGATGACTTTATCATGCTCAAATTAATTAATTTGAGCATGATAAAGTCATCAGAATGGGCCATAGGGATCAAAATAGGTGTGCCCACAACTTCTTTTGGCTCTCCTGTAAAATCGCCAAAATGTCACTTACGATAATCGACCTCTGAGGTACAGAATGAATGCATTACACTACATGCATGCAACCTTTATACCCCCGAGATACACACCACCATGTATTCAGCAACTCTTCGGTATCAAACGCTATGTTGGGAGTCCTTTGGAAACCCAACTTCCAATAATAGGGCAACCAAATATATAAAAACTGCCCAAAAAACTTTAAAATCCTTTATGATAAATGTAACTTTCTCCAATTTCATCGGTACTTGAGCACTCGTCCGTCAGCTCACCAGCTTGTCTCCACGTGTTTTAACATAAAGTTTGTAGGCACATATTATTAGGTAGTGTTGCGGATGTTCTCCACAGTGGCGTAGCTAAGCCATTTCTTATGGAGGGGCAAAAGTCAAGGATTTCATTTTATTTTATCGTTTTAGTATTAATTTCTAATACTTTTTGTTGAAAATACGAAGACTGTAATAAACTGCCAAACGATTTTAAATCACGTACGCATTCATGTTCATAAACCTACATATTGATTATTAAAGCATATTACTATGTAGAAGAAAATATTACACAATATTAACTAATCCGAACATTAAAAACTACGATAATATACGAATAGAGGCCTATTATGCCTGCAAAATCATATCTGTGGATGTTTCTCCTTTACAGTTTTATCCTCGTTAGATATTTCAGTGCGAAAACCACTTTTTCTGGACCATATCACCCAATTGTATTGTAAAAGTTCGCGAAATAAAATACGAGGTATGGAACCGGTAGCGAGAAACAAAATAAAATGTAAACAAAATCTAACCACCAATATTCTAGTTATAGGTTAGAATATAAATATTGCCACAATAGAATATTTTAATCTTTTCTATTAAACTATTTCAATCACCACTGTAGTCTTCTGTTTATTGTACATTCGCTTTATTTTAACGGAGATTTAATACGTAATTTAACTAGGATTTAATACGACGTAAATGTATGATATGTTTGGTCAGGGTGGCCCCCAAATGGAAATTTTAAAATTCCCTGACATTTCCCTGACTTTTCCCTGACCGAACTCCATATTTCCCTGACAAAAAAATATCAAACTCATATATATTATATATATATATATATATATATATTAATTATATATATATATATATATATATATATATATAATATTATATATAAATTATATTATAAGAGCGTCACCTTTAATGCTTCAAAAATGAAAATCGTATATAATTTAAAAAATAAAAACAAGCCTACTACTAGGAGTAATAATGAAGGTGAAGCATGGGAGAAAAGATACTTTTCCAAAGTAATTGAATTTGTGAAAGAATTTAATTAAATAGTTTTTAAAAAATCGCAGTTAGAACGAACAGAATGGTTTTGACACACTACATACTTAAGGTAACTAAAATATTCCACAGTAAATTCCAGGTAAAAAATAAACTGAGAATGAGGAAAAAACAACAATAAGTTTGAAAACCCAGTTTTGGTATTTCGAATTCAAAAACATAATAACGAATGCTAAACGGCCACAAGGTTCTTCAAACACTATCGTATCAAAACAACTAGATTCTATGACTAGTGACATACTACATATTAATACAACCTAATTGTTAATGACATATTAGGTTGTATGCGTGCGTGTGTCATTCCAGACGATAACTTTCTTTAGGATCAATACAAAAAATCCGTTCTTTCGTCAAAAATTCAAGTATTTCATAAATATATATATAAAAGTTCATTAATATGTGCAAAAAAATAAAAATAAGTAATAATAAATAAATAAAAACTGCAGAAAAGAAAACTGCTAGAAACCCGAAATCATTTGTTGAATAGTAGACCATAATTTAGAATGAGTTTTTTTGCCATAAAAATGTATATTTAACAACTTCATTGCCCTCAAAGTTCTCAATTTTCAAAACAACTTATCTAACCTAAATGTAAAACGACAAATTACGAAAATTCGCCTTTAATCATGCTGCATTACTTTTCATTAAATATTTTAGGTGGTCTCACAAATTGTGATCTGAAGCGATTTTGTTGAAGATCAAATTCAAATTTTAATCATTTGTGTTGAAAAAAAGGAAAGTTTTTTTAACAAGGATATTTCTTAGCTTTGTGGATATTTCCAACCTGTTGATTTTTCTCACAAATAGTTACTAATATGTGACGTAGTAACCAGGAGAGCCGAAGACATATCCATGTCACAATGTATCTGTGTATGTAACAATGTAACTCTTTGAACAATACCACGACTCTTGACAATTTTTTTTTTTTTATTCGTACTACCCATCTATAAAATATTATGCAGTATGATAAAGTACATCGTTGAAGTTTTATAGTTTAGGAGTTAAAATAAACCTAAAAACAAACTGCAAATTATTACACAAAGTATTTTTGCTCTCCAAACATTTGTAAAAGTGATTTGTCAAGTTAAGAGTGGGAATCATTAGAAGCTTCCCTTGTGAGTAACAATTTACCGGTGGCACGTTGTCAATAACAAAGGAATTTAGTCGACGTGGACATCGATCGTATAGGCTGACAGGTATTAGGAAAAGTGCGAGCCGTCAATGTAAATTGACACTAGAGGCGGCTGCTGCTGATAAATTATTCAGGCTAATGGATGGATAAGCGAGCGCCTGGTCCTTGGGGAAAAGCGACAACTTGGGTTATTTTCCTTTATACGATGGGGTTGGAGGGAGGGGGAGGTGGAGGGCTATTGTAGGGAAACTCATCGGAAATACGTCAGGCGGAATTAATTCCAGTGGAAGCCTTTCGGGTGATCTAGTGGGCGCAAACATGTCAGTCGGGCTCTCAAAGGGTTTTCGTATTGTTGCTTTATAAATAAAATGGAGCTGATATTAATAACTAACTAATAATATAAACTGGATGGCTCAAAAAAATTACGCTTCATCTGTTTTACGAGGAACATGAACAAAGTAGTTTAAGGCTGTTCAAACCCTCCTTCAGGAGGTTTTATTATCATAACATTTTAAGTAGTTGATCAATTTTCACACTCCAAAGCTTGATTAGTTCAATTTCGTTTGTAGTTATTCCTCGAGGAAAGAAAATTTTAAACTGAATTTAAATTGTATGAAAATAGTCAAGATTTCATGGTTTTTTAACACTTTCTCAGGCATTTGTGGACCGATTTGCATGATTTAAATCACGCTGGAGTCTATTTTCCATCCTCTGTCCGCTCCACAAAAGAAAACGGTCAATTTACGAGTTTGGAAAATAGGTAAAACTGGAGCTGCAAACTGCGCCCCTAGCGGATTTATCTCAAACTGCTAGGACGTGGCGGGGAAAGCCTATCCCCCACTCTGCTCCCGAAGGCCGGGCGACCTCCCCTCGATCGTCTCCCTCCCCCCCTAACTGCTCCCATTAGGTTAGCATCACCATGGCAACAGGGTGATTTTTTGTAGAACTGGAGTAAAAAAAATGAAGTACAGCCTAATTCCGCCTTCCTCAACAACCGACTAACCTTCCTAGACTTCTGTTTTACTTTCCCAACATCCCAACAGAGTGGAAAGTAATGTCTACTTTTACTTTCTCAGCATCCCAATAGAGTGTAAAGTAATGTCCATTTTTACGTTCCCAACATCCCAACAGAGTGGAAAGTAATGTCCATTTTTATTTTTACTTTCCCAACATCCCAACAGAGTGGAAAGTAATGTCCATTATTACGTTCCCAACATCCCAATAGAGTGGAAAGTAATGTCCATTTTATACGTTCCCAACATCCCAACAGAGTGGAAAGTAATGTCCATTTTTACGTTCCCAACATCCCAACAGAGTGGAAAGTACTGTCCACTTTTAATATCCCAACAGAGTGGAAAGTAATGTCTATTTTCACTTTTCCATCATCCCAACAGAGTGTAAAGTAATGTCTACAACTTTGACATGTCCATGATCATCGTTTTTCCCCTCAAGGGAGAAATTTATATATGGGTCATTCTCACTGAAAAGGGCAGTTCTGAGTTCGAGTTTTTTTAAGTAACTTGTTAGTACCTACCCGGCTCATTAAAAAATTTAGTCCAACTGTCAATTCCGAGAACTCTACTACAAAACAAGGCCATTAATTTTTCAACTTGGAAAGTGCTAGGTTATAACTAAAATCATCGTTTTTACCAAAAAGTAACCAAAGGATCTTAGTAACCTAGGCTTTTAGTTGCGATGTGTTCTTCGACGTTTCAGATGTTTTCGATTTCTTAATAATAAGAATACCTTTGGGACATCAAGAGGTGAATGAAATGACGAGCAATTTGAAAAGCAGGCCCGTAAAGAGCTAAATTAAAACAACAGACAACAAATTCATAGTAAAAGCAAACAGCATACAGATAAAACACGGCTAAAGCATGTTCCATGTTTCTTGAATTTTAGCCGAAGGATCTACGCAGTAACCATCCGGGGTCCAGGGGGCTTGTCCTCTGGCGAGGCCCGAAGGGCCGAGTTTTAAAATTAACGATTTCTTTCTATTGAAATTGCTCAAATTTCAATACAATTTAACATTTAATAGTAGGTAATTAGAGAAAATTTGCTCATACGATGATGCTGCATGACTGGAATTTTTTACTTTCATAAATTATGTTCCTCCTTCTAAAATTGGCTAGAAAACCAATTTTTATTCATAAAAAAAATCAAATAGATGGTCATCATTGGAAAGCATATGCGATTTCCATTTCGGCATAAACAATTTAAAAAATTTGTGAGTTGCTTGAAACCGTGCCAGAAAAATTGGAATTTCGCGAGTTTCAGAAATCGGCGACAATTCACTGTGCTCGCTCGAAAAGTGTTTCTAAATTGTACATGCTACTGACGGGAAACACTAGTTAGTACTACAGTTTTCCAAATTTAAAAAAAAAAAAAATTTTCCACCATGTAAAATAAAATGAGCATAAGAATCTGTTACCACTAAGATAGTTTATTTCAAATGATAAAAAAGTGCAGAAAAAATAGAATGTTGCAAGCAATTAGTTTAAAACTAACTTCAACTCATGCGGATTAGAAAAGAACTCATGAGAATTAGAAGAAGAAGAAATTCAACTTTAAATTGAATAATGTTTTTGAGCCTCTGTCGTAATTTTTGTTCTTCGATTCCCTGGTGTCCTGGAGCCAGGGCCGAAAATATGTAGTAATTTGAGGAGAAGGTTTGATATTAGATTTTGAAAATTTAGCCCGTTCTGAGTGAGAAAATCTTTGTCTGCCATCTCAAAATTGGTGGAATACGAAATGGCGGCTTCATTAAGATGGCTTAATTTGCCCATTTAAAAGTTTTTCTCTAATAATAACTAAACCGTACATCCTACAGAAACTTTTATACGTAGCAAAGTTGTAGAGAATAAAAAAAACAAAACGATTCGATCCCAAAACTCTGAATTACCTCTTAAAATAAGCGAATTACAAACAAGTGAAACTAGGGGCTAATTTGGGGCCAGTCCTCTCCGCCCTCCGTCTAGACTTTTGCCCTTCAATATCACTTAGTGGCGTTAATATTGGTCTTATTTCTGTCTGCCAAAGCTCATTCTACTCAAGATTAAATACTTTCCAAAGTTCGCTTCAAAAAGTTTTTGCTCAGACCGTTTCTCATTGAAGTACAAAGTAAAATGCCGTTTTTGCTAACTTTATGTGTAAAATGGCACAAAATTCAATAGTTCGACTGTAAGTCCATAGGGAAAGGTCTCAGCTAAACTATGCTCGAAGCAAACCTTGGAAAGTATTTAATCTTCAGCAGAATGAGCTTTAGAAGACTGAAATCAGACCAATATTAATGCCACTAAGTGATTTTGAAGGGAAAAAGTCTCGACGGGGGGGAGAAGAGGACTAGCCCAAAACTAGCCGATTTTCAATTGTTTATAATTCGCTTATTTGAAAGATAATTCAGAGTTTTGGGATAACATCTTTTTTTTATGCTTTATAACTTTTCTAAGTATAAAAAATTCTGTAGGATGTATGGTTCAGTTATTATTAGAGAAAAAACTTTAAAATGGGCAAATTAAATCTTTATGAGGCCGCCATTTTGTATTCCACCAATCTTATCTCAAACCTTCTCCTCAAATTACTATTTATTTTCGGCCCTGGCTCCTGGACAATCTGTGATGTAATTTTTTGATCCTGATAGTGAAATAAACTTTTCCCGTGCTCTCAATTAACCACATCCTACGATTTTCTTCTCCGCAAAGTGGGATGATTCAATGAAGATATTCATAAATGAGCAGTGGGGAACGAATTTGTAAGTGTAGTGGTCGATCTTGCATTTGATTTTGTTTTTTAAAACGATGTTAGTCTTGAAGATTGTTTCGCAGATGTTACATAATCGATTGACATATTTATGATGACCGCTGAATCAATTCTCCTCCGTTTTTTATTGAAATAAAATTGACAGTTGGATTCAAAGGCCAGTTCTCGTTTGAACCTGTGGATAAACATTCTTAACATTTGATTGTCCGTCCTAGAGCTCGCACTAAATATCCAGCAACATACTCAACTATTTCCAACACCAAATCGGAAAAACTGTTTCTTGTAACTCGGGACAGTCGTCATTGTCGTATTCTTCTCGTAAAACTCTGGAATCCACCATACTCGATTTAGGAGTAGATAAATTGATACTTTCTTTTATATAATTTTTTCATATAACTTTCTTTAATATAATCTTAAGCAAATCAATTTTGTTCAGTGGTAACGGCATTTCCTCTGTAGGCATCACTTTCATGTAATTGTTTGTGAATAATTAATTTTCTGAAAAAAATGGCAAAATTCATAGGCACTCGGATTATCATTTTTTCCTCCTCTCCTTCTCATGTAACCAAAAAATCTCTACAGATGGTCCCGGCTAACATTATGCCTGGGTGTGTATTTTAAAACTTTCTCATGTTTTACCAATCTATCGCACAAAGTTCTCACTGCTGATGGAAATCAGGAAACCAATGAAACCAGTTTTCTGGGATTCCTTCTGCGCCAGTTTCCCACTTTTTTCTCTCAAGGATCTGATGTAATTCTCTGCCTTCTCAAGCTTGCAAAAAATGTCACCCTCATTATTTTCATTGATGGCTTGTTTTTAAATCAACAGTACCCTCACACTCCTCAAAGCCCGAAATATGCTTTACCTTACAATATTTTATGTCGTCTGCCACATTTCTGCTCAGTAATTGGTGTGATAAATTTACTTTCATTTTCTGGTTTTAAAGTTGACATGTTGTTTTTTAATATTTGGTCCCTAAGTTCAGTCCTTCCATTTTCCCGTAGCTGCAGCAGCTCTGCAAAAGATTCCCCATCCAAAAACTCTCCCGTCCGAGTCCATTAGCTCCCGCAAGTTGTGGAGGGAATAGTGAACCACCTTTTGCATATGGCATGGGTAAAAAGTATCCATGGAAGTTGCAGATTTAATATAGGTGGGGTTAAAAGGAGTAGGCCATTCTGACACATATTGGTTTTAGTCATCTTTTTAAATTTAATTGCATTATATTATTTATGTTTATTATTATCTATAATCATTATTTTTTATCTTTTGGTATAGATGTACTAAACTTTTGATGGGATATCTTTTCTTTTTGATGACGAGTTTTTGTGATGGCGCGTGATGGTACCTACTAATTTACGCGAATTCTTAACCGATTTTGATGATTCTCGTTTTGTTCGATTATTTTACTAGTCTGTGCGAAGAATTGAATTTTTCTGAGAAACTTTTCTCAGTAATTAAATTGCATAGTGTTGGGGAGGGGAAATTACCGATACACCGTGATACTTTCAACCAATTTTGTACAAACAGTTTCTGCTCGTAACATATTGATGTCCAGTAATAATCACGATCTATTCGCTATTTCATGTATATTCATTCGCAGAACCATGTACAACCCATTCGTAGGGACGTCCCTGTAATGCAACTTGCATTACTTACCAATAAGTTTTTTGTATGAAAAGGTGAAGTATGTAAAATTAACCAAACCCTATCATTTATGTGCTTACGAAGAGCCCTGTCCATAAGGGGATTGTGCGGGTAAGCTCCCAGATGGTTGCCAAATGGAATGGACAAGAAGCCGATAGGAATTAAAAAAAAAAAAAAAAAAAAGAATTGCATTGAGGTTTCCCCCTCA